>CM065353.1:33762279-34327356 GCA_033032245.1 Poecilia picta
GTACTGAATGTGAAATCAATACCAACACCAAACAAAAATTGGACGAACCAGACACAGAGCTAGAGAAGTTCTTACCAGAGCACTCTTGTTATTTCTACGTTGCAATCAATTTCAATGCGCTCCGGTTCAATTTGAAAAGGCTTAATAATGTTACTCATCACTGTTTTGGCTGGAGGAGCCAGGCAGTTGGACCAATTTTGACGTCATTTACCCAGAATGCATTGCAGTGTGAACAACATGGTGACTTTCCTAGGACAATATTTTATTAAAATGTATAAAAATTAAATAACCTGCAGTATTATTACTGTATTGTTTTTACATCTAAAATACATATTTCCCTTATAAGGTCTATTTTTATAACTAATCATGGATCTTTTAAATGTAGAGGGAAAAGGACGAAAAAAAACAAGCATTCTCTGACATGTATGGATACTTTTTAAGCAGTTATTCAACCTTCCCCGACCACAATTCATAGCAGGGCAGAGAATAGTCACACATTCTGCCATACTTTTTGCTGCCTAAACTGTCTTCATGTAAAAACACGTCCCCATCAGATGACTGGCATTCCACTGAAGCAACTCAGTAGAGCAGTCTGTTTGTACACCTCCCACTCTCAGTGAATTGCACCTACAACCCGATTTCTCTCTTTGGGCACCATTGTGCACACATTCTACAGTTTATTCTGTATATTTGTCACATCAGTGCTCCATAAAAGGTGAAGGAAGTTCACTCAATCACAATAGAGTAGGCCAAATGCAATAAAGAAAAGCTATAGACAGGTTCCTCAATTAATGATATATAAATCAGTGGTCCTCAACCCCCGGTCTGCGGACCGGTACCAGTCCATGGACCAATTGGTACCGGGCCGCGCAACAAATAATTATATATTTCCGTTTTATGTATTATTTAAGTCTGGAGGACATTTTATTTTGAAAATCCTTTAACCGGATCCTCTCTGTTACTTCCGCGCCAACACTGAGCCACAAGCAGCAAAATGAGTAAGAAACAGATCAGATGTCCTTGGAAAGTCTCTTACGGATCAAAAAAAATTGTCCAAGTCTTGACCGATCACGCGGTCAAGACAAAAACCAGAACATTATCCCAGAACTTTTCATCAGCAGTTGAGCAGAGGTTATCTGATAAGTTGCACAAAGTCGAGTCCAACTTTTTCTTTTCTGTTTTTCCCCAAACACTAGCGGGTACCGATGACTGCACATGCTCATCTTAGATAGCTGGACATGTTCTAGTCAAATTATTACAGTGACCAGAACATCATAATCTAAACATATTATGAATGGATCCCATTTAATTACAGTTCAATTCAGTGCAGCCACCTGGATGCTCCATAGCTCTTTGGCTGTGGTATGAACCCACAAATGGCGGTAGAAATAGCCTCAGCTTGAACTTTGTTTCTGCTATCAAACAATATTTTTAAAAGAGCGTAAAGCTGCCAGGTTAGAAGCTTTAATACGCAGGGGAACGTGATCAGTTGGGATGAAAAGCTCAACATCATGTGCCACATTATTCAGGTAGTCTTTTGTTTTTGAAATAAATGTTCAGTACTAGTTGACTTTACATGAATGGGTTGTTGCCATTTTATTGTACGGTGTTTTAAGATCTTGTTCAATGAGCCCCTTTATAACTTTGAGCCCCCGCCCCTCCAAAGGTCTCTGCATGGCCCTGTTGCATTCTCTTTAGTTTTCTCTGTTCTGTATGTACTAGAGACTGGAATTAAACGCGTTTGGATTGCATCTCTGAACCAGACGCTCCAAAGTGTCCGGTACATAACTCTTCAACATGTGGTCAGCTCCCGGTCAGCAAGACACATTTAGTTCAGAGTCCATGATATGATATTCAGAAATAATTTCTTTATTGATTGATTTTGGTTGCCTCTGTGATGAACTCTGTACATAAAGTTTATCATGTCTATGCATGTGCACCAGTCAAGGATGTGAATTATAACCTGCTAAAACGAGGGACAGACTTCACATTAAGTTAAAAAAAAAAAAAAACATATGTCCAATCTTAAAAATATTCCATTAACACAACCCCTGGCTCCGACCAGCCTTCTGCAATCTGTAAGCACACAAATATTCAATGTGCTAAAAATAAGACCCATAAACAAATAAGATAAAAATAGTCAGCTACCGACAAACATGATTTTTAAACATAGACAACAGCAATGGATATGTAATAGAACACCATTTGGTTATTCTGCTCCTTCCATGGCCTTTAATAGATGCAGACACAGGGTTTCCCCCAGAAAACTTACTAAGCCCGGTGGTCGAGGCGGACCACCGGCGGTCCACCGTGTTTTTGTATTAAAAGATATTAAGTTGACAGGAAAGGTAAAAATATTACTGTGTGATTATATGTTGCGGGAAAAGATCTCCAGTGAAATGCTATATAGACACACAACTAGTATTAAAACAACAAATTTGAACTTCTGTTTAATCCAAATTAAATCAGCGGCTCCATCAGGGCTTCAGGGGCCCCATAAACACTAATATTTTAAAACAGACCACAGATACATAAATGTAGCATTTGTTTATTGAGATTATCAATGCTGTTCAATTTTATTCAATTGATAGATAAATGATTTTAAATTTATCTATCATTTAAAAACAAGATTTTAAAGAGTTGGCAAGTTTACTTTGTAAAACTTCAAAGAACAATATTCATAGTTAGATTGTTTTGTTACCATAGCAACAATCTGATGCTGCGAGTTTAATCTTTGAATTTACAAACACAAATTAGTAAACTGCGATTATAACTTATTGCTTTCTAGGCTGGTCAATTAAACTACCCCTTTCTCCTTTATTTCACTAAATCTAACACAGAAGCTGTTAGAGGTGCTGATAATTTTAGCAGCTTGAGGGGCCCGTAAATCAGATTCTGCTCCAGGCCTCATGCAGCCTTGGACCGGCCCTGTAATCTGCTGCACTACGCAACAAACGGGAGATTTAATTCAATGTGACTTTAGTAGCTGCTCCATTTCGTGTCTGTTGACTTTTTAATAAGAGTCACAGAAACTATTGTGGTTGGTCGAGTTTCTCAGATCTCTGTGTGGCCGCGTATTAACTCCAAGTAGACAACACATTTGATATGGTTTGATGCATCTGTAACCAGAAAAATAATACTAAAAATAATAATAAAATAATATAAAATCAGCGTGACTCCGAGGAGAACGTTAAACCTCCTCTCTGGGCTGAACCTGCATGATGAGGTTAGCGCTGCTTGTTATCCACAGACGCTCCGGCCAACCGGGACCACAGACAGAAACTTTACAGTGAAGACAGACACAGAGCCACACGCTGGGCAGCGTGTTAATATGTAAACACCGCATATAATTGTTTGTTCACAAAGATAAATCATTCTCACTTCACAACGCGCCTCTGAATTCGCTACAAGTTATTCCTGCGGTTCACATGGAGCTGCGCAACCAGAGCTAACGCGGCGGGTTTTACCTAGATTCTCCAAAGGATCATAATTCTTCACAGTAAGTTGATGTAAACATCCATACAGGTCAGCCTGTGTCCAGTTTGAGTGAAATGAGGCGGCAGTGGTGTGATTGGTCCGAGCGCTTTCTAGTTTAAATGTATAAACTATAAACCTATCTATTATAAACCTATCCTTTAGGAATAAATCTGCTATGCTAATGAAATGCTAAGAGCAAAAGAGACGCTTTCAGCACGGCTTAAAAAAAAACGTAAACAAGCAACGCTTAGCCTGGCAGCGGGGCTAGTAAAGCATGGCGGGCTGCCAGGCTTATAGTACACTGGGGGAAACCCTGAAACATACCCCATGTTAAACATTCCATACAAAACATTGTACGAATCAGAACTGAAAGACATGACAAGTAATCTAAAGGAGGTGGCTCTGTTCATCAAAGTGAAACCAAGACAGATCTTAAACACAGAGGTTTTAAATAATAATTATCAGTAACATGCAGCCTTCAGATTCTTCTTTAAAAAGATATGTTTCAATTTTCTCCCCATTTTCACTTCACCAAATGATTTTTAAGTTATCATTTGGTGAAGTGAAAATTATGTGTACCAACCAACACAGCATGAATAAAAGGAAACAATTTAGTAGAAAAAGATGTAAAAACCAACACAAAATAAGGTTCCCTAAGCTAAAGTTGTCCGAGTTCCAGGCAGAAGTTTCCACAGCCAGTAATGATTTAGGGACCATAATATGTGCCTGTGTTGGGTCCTTGTGTCCAAGTCATCGTAGGTCTGTACAAGGAAACTTCAGAGCACATGATTCATATGTTCTCTTTGATCACTGAATTTATGGAGATGCTAGTTTTCTTTTTCCAGCAGGACTTGGCACCTGCCCACACTACCGAACAGCATCAAAACCATGGTTACTGAACCAATGGCTCAGTGGTTACTGCCAGCAAACTGGACAGGCTTTAACCCTGTTCAGATTGATGGGGTTCATTTGAAGTAGATGACAGACAACCGCGCCTGTACAACCACAGTGGCCTGGTATACAGTACCTCAAGGCTGACACTTCCATGTATAAAAAACTATTCAACTATCATTTTATCATCTATAAATTACAGTCATCAAACTGAGTAGATGCAAAGGAGTGAATAGATCACTGATTCTAATGAATACATTAGTTTCATTTTTTATTAAGAAAACAAAAATTGATAATATTCTAACTGAGATGCATTTATTTCTGTGACTTTTTACTGTGCAAAACGTTTATGTGCCCACATCATTTGTGCTCCGATTCAGATACTGTACTGCTAAAAGTAAAAATTGTTTTAAATCTAATAACATTAATGCTTTGCTTTATAAGGTCCTCTCTTTTGTTATTAAACAAAAACATAGCCCTGCATAAGAGTCTCTTTAAATGTTGGGTCTCAGATGAGCATGCCTGAGATTAAAAAGATTAATCTGCGTCGATGTATGACCATGTGACCATCTCAGCTGAGGTTTCCAAGTGAGCTAGCGTCTGTCTGTTGGTGCATGCGACATCATTTCCTCCAACATCAATCCATCAAAGTGGTTCTCACTCTCTAGTTGAACTTTTTGACATTCTAGCCAAAATTACCTCACAAAAATAATCATTTAATAAATTACCCTAAAGGAAATGTTCACATTGTTGACAGAGCACTAAATCCAGTTGAAGGAGACACTTGTAACAGTGTGCATGCTCATCATTCCTGCTGCTTCCAACTTGTCGATACATCTGTACATCTATATTACGTGTAGCTTAGGGTGCAAAAGTAGTTGTTGTGACAGATAAGACAGCAGCTTCTCTGGCATCACTAATCTGAAAATTAAAACGCTTATTTCTACACCATACATGTGTCAAATATATCATATTTCTCTAATGCAAACAATCCATGCATATCAATAATTATAGCCCACAGAACTAGGATGGAAGAGTACTGATCCGACAGCTGTCCTGCAGACATTAGCAACTGAACAGACTTGACTGATGCAGTGCATGCTGTGGATGCATGTTTATGTTTCCTGCGCTGCATGCATAACTGATAAGGTTATATTTTTTCTCTGAACTTTAGTCAAGAGTTTAAGTCACACAAAACAGAAAAAAAATCCTCATGTTTTTTGTGCAAAAACTTTTCAACATGAAGAGGAGTTTTCTGTTTTCAGGTATCAGATGGAAACAAACCGGGAAACCTGAGCTACCTCACTGTGTGTGTACGCTACATGTGCTATCAACTCAGGGCAACTCACCACACACTGTGTGTACACATGAAGTGCTACGCTTTCTCTACCCACAACTTCATTTCCTGCAGTAGCATCACCAGAACTGTCAAAAAGAAATCAGTCTGCAGCTTCAGGAAATGAAGTTACTTCAGTTTTTTTCTCTTAAAAACAGATTTACACAAATCTTCCAAACCAGGGAGGCCAACACAGAAACTGTAGTTGCCTTCTTCCTGAACCTAACACAGCTGGTCACATGACCAGGGCCAGATGAGTTCAGGTGGGTGTTTGATGGACCAGTGAGGAAGAGGAAGTGATACTAGGAGCAGAACAACTTTTACAGCAGTACAGCAGTGAAGGGATGATACTATATGTTGCAAGGGCATGTTTTATAAAACCATTTTGTGCAGCTGTCCATGTCTAGACACCCACCCACCCACTCACCAATGACTGTAATGAGCAGCCGCCCACACACACACACACACACAGGCCCACCATTTCACAACTCCAGTCGAGATGCATCTGTCGAGAAATCTAACTTTCTGCTGCATCTCCCTCCCATGATCTCTTCAGACATCTCAGCTTTCACTGCCTGCTCCCTCTCCTCTTCTACTCTTACATTTCACTCCGTCTCCCTTCAGCCTCTTCCTGTCATTTAGCAACTCTGGCGAGAGTTGACACCTGCCTGCCAAAACAATGATGCCCTCAATGAAAGAGCCAACAGGTCACTGACAGTGTGCAAACCTGCATTAAACACACCCAGAGCAAACAGCAGCAGTGGTGCAACCACAAAAAAGGGGGCTGATGGCCCACGGCCACCCATACAAATTTTCAAGACTTCCTACAACTCTCACCAGACAGAATTACTTAGTTAGGTACGGTGGCCGACAGGTGCAAATGCGAGGCAACAGTGAAAACATGCAAACAAAAATAAAAGGCATGCGCACAAATGAAATGCAGCAAACATAAAAATAGACGCAAACAAAAAAAGAATACAACCACAAATGAAATGCAGCAAACAAAAGAAATGATGCAACCAAAATTGCTGGAAACGGAAGTGCTCCAAACCACTAGAGGGAGTCGAACAAAAAACAGCTGTGTCCAAATTTAGGGTCTGCATCCTTTAAAACGGGTGTTCAGAAAAGCAGCAATGGTGGCAAAATTATTTTTGCTGTATTACACTCAAAATTACACAAATTAATTTTTTACAATGTTTTTAGGCGAGAATGTAGATGTATAGATCTGAAATATCTGCTTGGTTAATTAATAAATCACTTAATTACAATATTGCTCAGATGTTTTCGGAGACGTCTGCTCCAGCTAAATTAACAACCAGCTCCCTTCACCAGTTATCAGCTGGCCGGGAGCTCCAGGTTCAGCACACCGAGGGAGAACGCATGTCTCCCGGCAAATTGTTTTAAAAATGCTCGATAGTTTTCCCCTGAGTGGAGGTGAAACACAGATATTAAGCCAGGTAATAGCTGTAAAATGTTTTGGTTCATAAAGTATTTAATTTATTCCTGAGCAAATGGGTTTGACTGATTAAAGCTAAGCCTTGCTGCATTTCATTTGTTTGCATCTCTTTTTTTGTTTGCTGCATTTTATTTGTACGCGTCTTTTTTTGTTTGCATTTTTCTCTGTTGCTGTGCATTTGCACCTGTCCGCCACCATAGTAAGACCTGTTGCAATAACAACTTTTTCTGGATGAATTGTCACAAAAGTTACTGTGATAAACAATAACGTGAGACCATTGTCAAGTAACATAATGATAATGGGAAAAAAAAATGCAAGTACACCCTATCAAAGATCAATAAACCTTCAACAAACATTTAACACTGAATCTGGAAAACATTTTAAATATGCAAATTAAATAATCAAAACACCCAAAATAGATGGAATGAAAACAGTCAATTCTAAACTAAATTGTTCTTCAAATAGCCAGGCTAACTGAGACCAAAGCATCAGACTGAAGGCTTTTATCATCCAGTCTTTGGTAGAAACAATGAAACAACAAAAACATTCATGATAATGGAAATTACTATGTGATTAATTGATTTATTGCTCATTCTGACATTCATACTCAGTATACTACTACCAGAAGGTGAGTGGCCAATAAGCTGTGTCAACCAGTTCAGGTTGGAGTTTCAAGAAATGTGGATGACCCAGAATAGAGTAGAATACAAACAGTAATTCAGGATGTCATTTGTTATGTACATTATTTTCTGACCTTGTTTGCAACATAGCTGAGGGTTGCTGTTAAATTTTGTGATTAGTAGATTTATTTATATGAACCAAGAAGCATTTTTAATTAATGTTTTCATACACTTGCATTTAAAACAACATATTTGCATACAGTATACCCTGAAACAATAACAGCAACTCTGTGAAAATCCAGGTGAAGTTGGACTTCATTTTCCACAATGAAAGTCCTGTACCAACATGACCCAAATTTCCACTCAGTAATGAAGAATCAATTACTCCAACAGCAACACATTACGGTTTGCAATAACTCAGGAACGAAATCCAATTCTTAGAGATCCATGTATAATAAATCTAAAAATATAACTGTTTGGGCATTATGAGGATTGTTATGTTGGAAATGTGTCCTTGCTGTACAGCCTCTTGTCCTTATTTTTTACCTTTGGGTGAATGGGCATGCTCCCGCAGACCTTAACATCCCCCACTGTGGGTCAACAAATGGTATTTTTATTAGGGATGTGCCGATCAGATTTTTTTCTCCCGATACCGATACCGATCACACCTGAGGGCCGATCGCCGATTCCGATCCCGATCACATAATTATTTTTTATTATAAACACTACTGTTACATTATGTAGAAAAAGGAACCATGAATTCACCTTAATTTAGACAAAAACTTGTTTTTAATAACTTTTCCAAGAAGAAAACTAAACAAATCAGGCATTGTGCAAATTGTACTGCTATCAATAATACACAGTCCAGTCACATTAATGTGACCACCACGTACTTTCCACTTCAGAGTTAAATAACCAATCACAGAAGGCAGGTGGCAGCACAGTGCAGTTGAGCGTATATAAAGGGTGTGTGTGGGCTTCGGAAAACATTTCAATCGTTGGCGTAATGCAGAAACGAAGCGATTTATCCGACGTCCAAAAGGGCATGATCATTGGCTTTCGGGCCAAGGGTGGAAGCATTTCCGAAACGGCTGAGTTTGTGAACTGTTCGCGTGCCGCCGTGGTAAAAGTGTACCGTGCATGGCAAAATGGGACTGTCCAAAATCAACGACGTGGCAAATGTGGTGCACCACGGGCCATAGATGACAGAGGCGAACGACGGTTGCGGAGATGCGTTCGGGCAGATAGACGGGCTACCGTTGAGCAACTGACCACTAAAATGAACCAAGGGGCTACCACAAGTGTCTCCCAAACAACTATTCAGCGAACATTGCTGCGTCTGGGCCTCCGAAGCGGACGCCTGGTTCGTGCACCTATGCTGACTGGTGTTCATCGACGACGAAGGCTAGAATTTGCACGCCAGTACAGCAGCTGGACGTCCACTGAGTGGCGACAGGTAGCGTTTTCAGATGAATCGCGTTTTATGCTCCATCGGACAGATGGACGTTGGCGTATAAGGCGTGAAACCTCTGAAAGGAACCACCCTGCAACCATTGCAGGAACGGTCCAAGCTGGAGGCGGGAGCATTATGGTCTGGGGAATGTTTTCCTGGCATTCTCTGGGTTCACTGATTATTGTGGAAGGCACGATGGATCAATACAAGTACGCATCTGTCCTTGCGGACCATGTCCACCCCTACATGCGCATTGTTTTTCCTCAGGATGATGGCATCTTCCAGCAGGACAATGCGAGGTGCCATACAGCTGCCAGTGTACGTGCGTGGTTCGAAGAGCACCAGGATGAGTTTACCGTCCTCCCCTGGCCAGCAAACTCACCTGACTTAAACCCAATCGAGCATCTGTGGGACCATCTCGATCGAGTTGTTCGCGCCATGGATCCTCAACCGCGTAATCTAGCGCAGCTGGCCACGGCATTAGAGTCGGCATGGCTCAACATCCCAGAGAAGACCTTCAGGGACCTAAGTGACTCTCTTCCTGCACGTCTCGTAGCAGTTCGCTCTGCGAAAGGTGGTTATTCTGGCTTTTGACAGATGGTCACATTAATGTGACTGGACTGTGTACTATCTTTAACAGACTGATAACATATGAGGCTCTGAAGAAGCTAAATAATGCAAAGAGCCAAAATAAAACCTCTCAACATTGCCAAAAAATTCAAGTATAAAACTGAACATTCAAAGGAAAAAACAGGATCCACTACAATAAACAATCCTGAGTTACTGAATGAAAACTTCCTGTTAGCATAGCGGCTAGCTGGTTACTGCTAGTTCTGATTGGCTGTTTCTGACTGAGCGGAGTAATTATGCAGAACAGGGAGGAGATCGATTATTTTTTAGAGATTATCTGTCTCATGTTAGGACAGAGAAAGTTTTAATACGTATGTAAAATGTATTTTTTAAGTTAGATGCTGGAGCTTTAAACAGGTTCGGTGAGAGAGTCACTACCAGGTGGAGCAGAAGCGGCTCCATGTCAAATATTACTAAATATTAAATATTACTACCTGTAGTGGAGCAGCGGCTCAACAGCAGAACCAGCGTCTTACATCGCAGCTCCAAGACTTTGGAGCATTTTCCAGGTTATTAGTTTATTAGTTTCATCATTTTCCAGGTTATTAGTTTAGCTTTCTGACCGTCATGCTAATCCGGGTGAGTGTTTGTAGCTGTGCTGCTTTACCTGCTGTCTGATCCTCTGTGTCTTTTTACTGCACTGAGACTCGATGTAGCCAAACTCCGTCATTGTTTTTATGTCTATTAGCTTCGTTGTGTTGATGCATTTTGACCTGCTTCAATTTTCCGCCGCAACACGCAAACGTCCTCATTCACTCAGTGGATATAGTTACACATCGCTTAGGATTTGTTGCTGCGCGTTTGCGCAGTGAAGGAAAGACGAGACCAGCTGGACAGACAGGCTGAGAAATGAGATGCAGGTGATCGGTATCGGTTCAAGAGCCAATGATCGGCAATCCCGATCATCACCGATTTCACGGAAATCGGCTGATTATGATCGGTGACCGATTGATCGGCACACCTCTAATTTTTATATTCTACTTTTGAAGAGATTGCATATCAGAAAACCATATCCCAACTGTGAAGTACAGGAGTGGAAGAATCAGTTTTGGGCTTTGTTGCTTCAAGAGGGACTGGTGCACTTCACATGTCAGACAACATTTGTATAGCACATTTCAACAGCATGGCATTTCAAAGTGCTTTACACAATTTTAAATAAAAATAAAAACGGAGACAGAGATTTTGAAAAAGATTAAAAAAGATAAAAACATTATTAAAAGTAAAAATAAAAACATTTAAAAACATTGATCAAGCCTAAGACATTAAAACCCGCAATTTATCGTAAGCAACTCTAAACGGGATGGTTTAACTCAGTGTTTCAGCTGTTTTACAGTTTCCTGGAAGTTTATTCCAAATTTGTGGTGCATAGAAACTGAATGCTGCTTCTCCTCATTTGGTTCTCGGGATGCAGAGCAGAGCAGAACCAGAAGATCTGAGGGGTCTAGATGGTTGGTACGGCACTAACAGATCTTTAAGGTATTGTGGTGCTAAACCGTATAATAGGTAGGTTTGTAGTTTATGCATTTAAACTAGGGGTTGAACGACTACATATTTTTTAAGGTCAACTACATCATGACAATAGTCGAGTCGATGTCGACTAGTCGCAGTGACGTCATAGTGACGTAAGCGCAAAAAACTTTCACAACGACTTGGAGGTTTTATCAGCTATTTTTGCTGCAAATATTGACACCCCTCCCCTTCTCCTGCTTTTACTAAATCTAAACAGATTATTCTTCGTGAGCAGCGGAGAAAAGTTTGTTGCACAAAGTCGGTCTGACTTCTTTTTTGTTTCCAAACACTGGCTGATACTGATGATCTCTGGATAGTTACTTGTATAGGAGTCAAATTATCACACTGACCATAATGGTGCTTTTGGAACATCACAAACCAAACGTATTATGAACGTTTGGTTTGGTTTGGTTTAGAATAGTGATAGTTTGTGGAGTAATTTTAAGAAAATAAAGGCGTAACAAAAAGAAAAGGCTGTGGATAAAAGACAACGGGAGCAGCCGCTCTATTTGCCCACCATGATTTGGAGGTGAATATGTTTTTTCATTGTTAACATTTTTAACTGAATAAACGTATATAATAATGACCTTTAGATTTAATAATAAACATTTCCACATATCATCTCCGATAGCCACCGGACTCTCAGTTGCGCGATATCTCAGCTGTTTGGGATTGTCCCCTGTTCTTACGTCACCGCGCTTTCTGATTGGCTACCCGTCACATTCAACAGGTTGTTTTCTCGTTCCCAGTCAGGGAAAACCCCACAGGCTGCGGTAAAAGGGCCAAGACAATCCAAATTTGGCATATGGATTTAGCGGCAACACCAGCATGCCTCTTGCCCAAAACATTAGCTGGAGATAAGCACCAGCACTGCTCCTGACCCCACTAGGGACAAGGGAGGGAGGGTAGGTGGGTGGATGGATGGAAAGTTTTCTGGGGGGGACACCCTGCACATCATCATGTCAACCAAGCAGTTACAGTTTGGGCACCATTGGGTCTTTCAAATGGACAGTGACCCTAATCATACTGCCAAATTAGTTACAGTTTAAAGAGCCTTGTGGACTTCAAAGCCTGTGGTTTGGAGTTTCCATCACAAAGTCCGGATCTTAGTCTAATGGGAAGTTTGTTGGAAGAGCCGGCAAAGTGTGCGTGAGTCAAAAAGCTCGATTTAGTTGCACTAGTTCAGTTGGAAAGACTGGGCTGAAATTCAAGCAAACTATTGTGAAAAGCTTGTTCAACACAAGTCAAAAGTTTAAAAGGCAACTCTACCAAATACTAATGAAACTTCTGAACTTGAAGAAGGTAAACAAAAGCATTTTAAAACTCTATATTCTCTAATTGAACATACAAAAATCCATTTTGTACTCTTAACCGACCAAAATCACAAATCGTTTAGACATTATTGATCATCCAGTAACAAACAGATTTTATGCAAAAGGTTTGGCTTCCAACAAATATTGGAAATAATTTGAATCTAAATTCTTAAATGTTAGTATGAAAGTTAAAGCATAATGTTTTTTTTCAAAGCACAATTCTCCCTGTTGTCATGTTAATGACAAAAGTATTGAGCAATAAGGATATATTGATCACAAATTTAATTTTAGCAACTTGAGGTGTGCCGATCGATCAGTCACTGGTCACAATTGGGCCGATTTCCGTGAAAAAGTGCATGATCGGTGATCATTGGCTCGGTTGCCGATACCGATCACCTGCATCTCATTTCTCAGCCTGCACCTTCATTCTTTCCTTCAATCTGCGCAAACGCGCAGCAACAAATCCTAAGCGATGTGGAACTATATCCACTGAGTGAATGAGGACGTTTGAGTGTTGCGGCGGAAAATTGAACCAGGTCAAAATGCATCAACACAACGAAGCTAATATGGAATAAAAACAATGTAGCCATACTTGACGGAGTTTGGCTACATCGAGGCTCAGTGCAGTAAAAAGACATGGAGGATCAGACAGCAGGTAAAGCAGCACAGCTACAAACACTCACCCGGATTAGCATGACGGGCAGAAAGCTAAACTAATAACCTGGAAAATGATTTAAGTCTTGGAGCTGCGATGTAAGACGCTGGTTCTGCTGTTGAGCCGCTGCTCCGCTACAGGTAGTAATATTTAATATTTAGTAATATTTGACAGACGGAGCCGCTTCTGCTCCACCTGGTAGTGACTCTCACACCGAACCTGTTTAAAGCTGCAGCATCTAACTTAAAAAATACATTTTACATACGTATTAAAACTTTTGCTGTCCTAACATGAGACAGATAATCTCTAAAAAAATAATCGATCTCCCTGTTCTGCATAATTACTCCTCTCAGTCAGAAACAGCCAATCAGAACTAGCAGTAACCAGCTAGCCGCCATGCTAACAGAAAGTTTTCATTCAGTAACTCAGGATTTTTTATTGTAATGGATCCTGTTTTTTCCTTTGAATGTTAAGTTTTATACTTGATTTATTTGTCAATCTTCAGAGGTTTTATTTTGGCTCTTTGCATTATTTAGCCTCTTCAGAGCCTCATATGTTATCAGTCTGTTAAGGATAGTATTATTAATACCAGTACAATTTGCACAATGCTTGTTTGTTTAGTTTTCTTCTTGGAAAAAGTTATTAAAAACAAATTTTTGTCTAATAAAGGTAAATTCATGGTTCCTTTTTCCACATATTGTAACGGTAGTGTTTATGATAAAAAATAAATAAAGACCGGCGGATTGTTGCAGCGTCTACCGTGAAGCGGCGCTGTACCGGTCCGTCGTGGTGAAGAGAGAGCTGAGTCAGAAAGCGAAGCTCTCGATTTACCGGTCCATCTACGTTCCCACCCTCATCTATGGTCATGAGCTTTGGGTCATGACCGAAAGAACGAGATCACGGATACAAGCGGCCGAAATGGGTTTCCTCCGCAGGGTGGCTGGGCTCTCCCTTAGAGATAGGGTGAGAAGCTCGGTCATCCGGGAGGGACTCAAAGTAGAGCCGCTGCTCCTCCACGTCGAGAGGAGCCAGTTGAGGCTCAGGCATCTGGTCAGGATGCCTCCTGGACGCCTCCCTGGTGAGGTGTTCAGGTCCCACCGGGAGGAGGGGAGACCAGGACACGCTGGAGGGACTATGTCTCTCGGCTGGCCTGGGAACGCCTTGGGGTTCCTGGAGGAGCTGGAAGACGTGGCTGGGGAGAGGGAAGTCTGGGCCTCCCTTCTGAAGCTGCTGCCCCCGAGACCCGACCCCGGATAAGCGGAAGAAAATGGATGGATGGATAATTATGTGATCGGTATCAGTGATCAGCTCTCAGGGGTGATCAGTATCGGTATCAGGAGAAAAAAACCTGATCGGCACATCCCTATTAGCAACACAAAAACGCGTCATTGTTACAAAAAATTATTAAAACAACTCTTTCCCGATAACTTTCACAATACAGAAAACGTAGATGAAGAATCAACTGTAGACATGGAAGCTTGTGCCAATTATTAAAATGTGGATTTGATCCGACAAGCCATGAGTTTTTAAGAGCTCCTGGAATGAAGGCAGGATATTAATCAAAGAGCATTTGTTGAAGGTTTTATGTTGATACATTGAAAATATGCCTGAAATTAAGCATTTTGTTTTTGCCCTTTTTGGGTCACAACTTTTCACAGATTTTAATGTAAATTGAGGGACATAAATAACCCCAGAATGTTATGCTGTAACAGTCTTAATGTTTCAACTGATTCGTCTTTAAATCAATCAACTTATTTATAAAGCACCCACTCAAAACAAAGCCATATCTAAATGCACTTCACAGATTCAAACACACATTGCAGATAGATTCCGGTTCCAGTCAAACTCGGTTTGGAAACTAGTAAAAAAAAATATCAGAAAAGTTTGAGAGAATCAAGCTGCTGATTGGAATTTTTCCTCAAAAATGGAAAGGAGCAACACATTGTGACCTCTAGAAAATTCTTTACTGCTCTCACATTAACTTTGTGTTTAGACATGCAATTCTTGAAGTTTGCTAACCTTTCTATTTAAATTAATTTAAGGCAACATTTATCTATTAAAGTAGCTGTTTTGCCATGTAAGCTCCAGAAATGTATTTTGGTTTAAAGTGTGTCGAGGCAGAACAGGTGTGTCATCCCTTTAAACACTTTCTGGAGGTACTGCTGGATATGAAGATCAGTTCACACACACACACACACACACACACACACACACACACACACACACACACACCCATATGGAGGCAAATACTGGTACAGGACTGGACATTGTTCTACTGTTTCCATTGGCTCAGGATGAGCTTACCATTCTATTTTCCATCCAAAAGTTGCCCTTTTCACCCCTTCCGACTCAATTTGATACTCAAAAACAATTCAATACTCGTATAATTTATTTGTCAAATCCTCAAATAAAAAAATAATTTAACGTGTGAGCCATGGCCTGGACAGCAACCATCAGTTCACACATATGGTTTGTGAATGAGCTCCTACCTTGGCACTGGAATCCCTGCTTCCCAAAGCCCCTGTGGACAGAGGAGAAATTAGAGGAATTCGCTGACAGAGATACCAAACATATGAAGATATCCAAACATTAATCAGCACCCGGAGAACCAGCAGCAGCTGCAGCTGCTGCGGGGCCCCGAGTCACCAGCAGGTTCACAGGTGGATGCAGTAAAATGAAACGGGCCGAATGGCTGCAGGTGGCGCATCTCGGCCCGCGCTGCTGTCGCATTGAATGGCGCATCGCCGTGTTTTATGGTGACAGATTTTAGCGCTGCGGCTGGAGAGCAGAGGCCGGTCAGACCTTCCGCAGCGGCAGCAGCAAGTGAATCACCTGTGTCCTTCGCTCTCACTCACCAGATGAAGTCCGTGCAGTGGCTGCAGAATGTCGGCTGCTTGAAGAAGCGCGCGATGAACTTGTGGTTCTTCACCTCGTGCACGTTCTTCTGGCGCAGGGCGCCCTGGCGGGCGAAGCCGCGCGCGCTCTCCGGCGCCTCGCCGTCGCTGTTGGGGTCAGCCATTTTAACGAGGAAGCGGTCCGAGAGGTACGAGGGGTGAGGAGAGCGACGACAGGGAGGGAGACGTGACGGAGGCGGCGGGGCAGAGCGAGTCTGGGTGCAGGAACCTCCTCTCCTCCTCCTCCTCCTCCTCCTCCTCCTCTCCTTCCCTCCTCCTCCTCTCTCCTCCTCCTCCTCTCTCCTCCTCTCCTCCTCCTCCTCCTCCTCCTTCCTCCTCCTCCTCCCTCCTCCTCCTCCTCCTCCTCCTCCCTCCTCCTCCTCCTCCCTCCTCCTCCTCCTCCTCCCTCCTCCTCCTCCTCCTCCTCCTCCTCCTTCCTCCTCCTCCTCCTCTCCTCCTTCCTCCTCCTCTCCTTCCTCCTCCTCCTCCTCTCCTTCCTCCTCCTCCTCCTCCTCCTCCTCCTCCTCCTCCTCTCCTCCTTCCTTCCTCTCCTCCTCCTCCTCCCCGCTGGCCGCCTTGGCGTCTGTCGCTCGTGCTGCCGGTGATTTTTACCCTGGTCCTCCTCGCGTCCTGCTGCTGCTTCCCTGTTCTCAGTGTTTCCGTCGCAAACAACCCGCCGCCGGTCCGTCACAGACACACGTGCGCGCGCACATCACTGTCTGCAGCAACACAAGCTGAACCTGGAGCTCCGCATATTTTCACATTGTCTCCAGGACCGACTTGTCCCTCAGCACAGAATCGGTCCACTGAGGCTCAGACAGCCGCTCTTAGCCTGGGACATTTTGTACTGAAATACTGGATCATATTTTTTCAGATTCACACCCAATAAATAATCTGACACTGACTGAAGTATACAGATAAATCAGAATCATTCACCACTGCATTCATCTCAGAAACCCCAAAAGTGAAATACACAGATACAGTTTACAGATTGGCATGTTTAAGGATATGAGGCCTGCAAAGGGAGCAATGATTACAGTATTTATGAACAATACAACACAAACACACAACAGTTACACTATGAAGATTATTCTTGCTCTTTTACAAAGTAAGCCAATTACTTTCAATCTTACATTTAAGTGTTAATTGGTGCTGAAACTATTGATAGTATTTACATTCTCAATATAAAAATGTTAAACTTTCAGATCTGTGGTCTATGTAGAAATTCAAGCTCTTATGGCCGGAAACTCTGGACACCTGGGGGCCCAAAGCAGCTGTTTGGTTCACTTTGCCTTGGTCTGGCTTTGGGTTTGGTCAATAGATGAAGTGTATCAGTTTTAATGATTAACAAAAGCCTAATATTCAGACTCCCAAAAATAGAAACATTTTAGTGGGATGTTTTCTAACACACTTTTTCCTTGAACTCAACAGCATTCTGTGCAGAGCCTGTATTTAGCCATGTTATTTTGTGAGTAACAGTACTTTCTTGCTGCACTGTTTGCATGCCGCTAAAGGAAACCCAAAATTTAATTTTCTCCCAATTAAAAAGAGCATATAAGCCAGATTAAAAGATTTTAAGTACAAAAATGTTATATTATTCCTGGGGCTTTCACCTCCAGACAGGGGCGGATCTACTGGGGTGGCATGAGGTGGCAGTTGCCACCTCAAATGAGAGCCTTGCCACCCCAGCTGGCCTGGCCTGCTACTGACCTTGAGAACCTTAACATTCTGCGCAGTTCGGTGTGTTTTGGTTCCGTTGGCACTAAAACAGGTCAAACCGCCACCAAGTCCAGCTTTAACCAGCTGGTTAAATCAGATAATCAACCACCGCTGAGCTCAGGAGAAACTTATTAATAATCACAATATAGACATTAAGCCTGACAGCATAATGTAACAGACTGAATCTTCTGTTTTAGTGTTTTTGCTACTTTCTTGTGTGGGAAATGTTGGTTTTTTGGTGTTGATTCCCCTGATCGGTAATTTCTGCTCTATCTGCTCATTGAGCTGTTGTCTGTCGGTTGCCATGGCAACGGGTCGTGTGTAATACTGACATACAGAGCGAGAAAAGGCGGAATAGAAGTTGTGGGACCCATGTGTCGTGGTTCTCGGATCCGGTCTTGGTCTCGAGACCATTTCTTGATGGTCTCGGTCTCTGGTGCTGATGACTCGGCATTTTATTTCAAGACCGGTCGAGACCGCGACTGTGAAAATATCACTAAACATGTTGCATATTGTCCAGTTTATTTGTTAACATCTTTGTTTTCAGTGGATGCAAAGCTCACTGATAAAAACACAACCAATAACGTGACTTGCCAGTTAGGTGTTTATGTTTCTCCCTCACCTTTCACTCGCACGCGGCGCTCCAGACATGCGCAGTGGTTTCCTATGAGCGGCAGAAGATCTAATAGTCAGTAATAGAATAAAGCTGCATAAATCATAATAAATCCAATGGCCACAGTAACTCAGCAGCGCTTCGTTTTCACAGACGGTGGAACAACGTCTAACTTTTTCGTCACTTAGAAAAGTAGCTCAAAAAGGTAAAGCTCCGTTAAAGTGATGTTAGCAAAGCTAGTTGTACAGAGACACAGTACAAAACATTGTGATGAAAAATGTTGTCACTCACTGCCTGAATTATTGTGCGTAGGTTTGACTGACTTGCCACACATATGAGACAAACTGTGTCTAAAAGTCTGCAACGTAGTGATGCGACACTCAGGAGCAGAACGATTCCTCTGCACGGTCTTTACTTATTAGACAGGACTGGAGTGTCACTGAGAGCCTATCAGGTTACCACATGCTGCCTACAGGGGGCGCTGTGCCATTGCAGGGTTTGGGCCCGGGAAGCCATGTGGATGAAAAAGAAAAACAAAAAAACATGAATGCTGTATGCACTGGGCTTTTACTTTAGAACGGCCAACTCTCTGTTATTCCTCTGTCAATTTGATACAGTAGGAGCTTCTACTCTTCCCATATCTGTGTCCTCTGTAACTTTTATCAGCAGTTAAAACTGTTTAATCCATTGTTAACATGTGGTAATGTGTTTTTCCGAGCCGCCTTTAAACGCAACATGACGCTACGTTGCTGAGTTTACACCAGTGAAGGAGACCAGCTGCTGCTGCTGGGCGGAGCTACAGGTGTGTTAGAATCATGGCAACAAACCAGCAACACGCAAATAACTTTTCACAGTTTCCCCCCCAAATTAACAGACAGTTTAGTGAAGCTGTTTGCTGCAGGTAAAGTTAGCTAAAAGATGACTAGCTAGCTAATATCAATGCAGCACCTTAAGCTTGTTAACAAGTAGCTTATAGGCTAAGTTGTTGTCTATGTTCAGCTGCATAGATTCATTCTTGCTTGTTGCTCCTTGGTCAGTGTTCAGTTGAGCTTTGCCTCTATGCTATGTTTAATGGTGCAGACGGTGGTTTCTGACATGAGCAACATGGGTAAACACCCAGGGCGTTATCTTTTTGGGGATGGCAAGAGACCAACCCGGATCGTAGCACAGAGATGGAAGCAAAGCAGAACAAAGAGTTTGTTAAATTTAATATTGGTTAAATTTATTAAGTATTTAATATCTATGTGTTTTTATGGGAATATAGATCTTTGAGATAAATTTGAGAAGTAATTTTTGATCATATTTCACATTTTATCATATGTAGAGCGCGGCGCTGGTCTTGGTCTTGTCTTTGTCTCGGGTTAGGTGTTCTTGAACACAACACTGGTGGGAGCTATATTTTCTTTATTTCTTTATCCATTTGAATTTTGTTACTTTATGCTTACACTTCTATATTTTGTATTATTTGGAGCGTTTATTTGTAGGTTGATAATTGTTGATTTTATTTATTTATGTTTGTCTTAGACAGGAAGTAATGTGGGTCAGTCCACTTTCTATGAGTGCAGGTGCCTGGTGAAGGACCAGCAGGCATTTGGGTTTGGGGCCGATGGTTTTTAAGAGTGGTAGCATGAAAACAAATAAAGTTTGATCTCTGTAATTGTTGGTGAAAGAAGAAAATAAATCACGAAGAACAATCAATAAGTTTGGACATTGAACCTTCTTTAACTTGTGTCGAGAAACTTGACCCCAGTGCCTCAGTAGTGGCTGGTGGAACTTTAATTGGATATTTGACTTGGCAAACAGTCAGAAGTGGTTCAGTCTAGTTTGGTTCTTCACCTGTTTATCAGCTTTATTGTACCTTTATTGTTTCTCACTGCAGCTGCTGCAATTCCTAAAACCAAGTGACAAAAACTGAGCTAATCCCCTGTGTTCTCAAAACATGGTGATATTTATAACAGTTGTCAAACTACGACTCCTACAGCAAATTTAAAATAAAAAGATTGACCAATATAAAGAGAAATTCGTCCCTTCTTGCATCTTGACAGAACTAACAGAAACTAAATTGTTTATAGATTTGTATCACAGAGAATTTAGCAGACATCAGTTTTCTAATCTTTATTTTAAGTCGTATTTAATAGATATATCTGATAACAAATGATGGCACTACTAATATTTTCGTGACAGATTTCTCCTTGTCCTGTATTGGGATAAAATGGTTTTCTGGACAATGAATCACATAGTGACCAATAGGCGCTGTCCAGTCCAGTGCATAACAATTAGCAGGAGTATGAAAGATGTAAAAATAATTAACTATAACTATAACTAATAATTAAGAAATTGTATTTAAGCCTCGGTGCTACATAAAGCTCATTTTGAAACAATGCAAGTTAAAAACAATATTGCTCCAGAGGGAGCAGGGACTGCTCCCTCTTCCCCCCCATAAATATTTTTCTAGATCAGCCCCTGTCTCCAGCCATTAAGGGCCATGTCATAATGAGGTGGTGAGGAGAGACCCAGGTAGTGATTAATTTAATGTAAAATGTCAAGGAACAGAACAACGGGGAGCACAACGATCACAGGGAAACAGACTGGTTACACATGACAAGGATCTGACGAGAGACAAAGGCAACAGGTGGGTTTAAATACACAGGGAGGTAATCAAGGGAACGAGACACTTGGGAACAATCAACAGGAAAGACACCAAGACTCACAGGGAACAGGATAACAAACGAAACTACTCAAAAATAAACAGAAAACTATGGATCATGACAGTACCCCTCCCTCAAGGGCAGCTACCAGATGCCCCAAACAAAAATAAACAGCACAAACACAACAAGGGTGGACGGAGGGCAAGAGTCCAGGGGGAACAAAAACAGTCCAAAAAATACAAAATAAAAAGCACGGTCAAGGCGGGGCCTGCCGTGGACAGTCCGGCGGGGAAGCCTAGTCCCGGAGAGTCAGCTTCTCTAAGTCTGAAGTCATAGTTCTTGACCAAAAAAATGTGTGCTACCTGCAATGAGCAAGAGGTCAGTTTCTGTCTCAAACAGAGGAGATTAAGTATCTTGGTTTCCTGTTTGTGAGTAATGGTAGAATTGAATGGGAGAAGGATAGATGAAATAGGGCATTGTTTGCAGTAACACAAGTTATTCTCTTGTCTCTTGAAGGAAGAGGTGAGCCAAAAAAGTAATGTTCTTCATTTACTGGTCTGTTTTCATTTTGAGCCTCACCTACGACCAGGACATGGATCATGACAGAAATACAAGTGGCCGAATTGAGCTTCCTCCGCAGGGTGACTGGATTTAGCTGTAAAGATAGAATAAAGGATTCCAACATCCTTTGGGAAGCTCAAAAAAAAGGCCACTGCTCCTATGCATCGAAAAGAGTGAGTTGAGGTGGTTTGTGTTTCTGATCAAGAAGCTTGCAGGGTGCCTCTATGGGGTCTCAGGACTTGCTGGAAGTAAGTTGACCTCAAACATAGATACATAACGTGAAAAGATAATTCATTTCTGAAGCTAAAGTTGATTTTCCTGTGATTCTTAAATCCTGGGAGTAAAGCAGCTGAAGTGAGGTTCCCTTTGTTTGAGTTAATTAGATACCACAGTCATCACACAGTGTTTAGAACAATTCATTTTTTATCTTTTTCTAAGGGGACTGAAAAAAGTGTTCCCATATCTATTGACAGTTATTTAAAATGGTTTATGTCTCTACATCAGAAGATGGAGAAAACGGTTTAGTCCTTAGAGTTACGTAATATTTGTAACCTTTATTGAATCATGACCGAGAAAGTTATCTGAGAAAGATATATTTCTTGTTTCATGAACATTTTTTTTTAAATTTTTTGATGTTCTGAAAGTTAAGTGATTATAAATTGACAAGTAGAAAACGGGTAGAACATTATAAGATATTATCTCTTCTACCTGCTCCTGTTTGAACAGAAAATAGAAAATTTTCATGTCATATGGGCAGAATAATTTGTTTTATATTTTTATTTCTTAGGTTTGTTTCATTCTATTTTATTTTGTTTTCTTTTTTCTTGATTGTCTTTTGTATCTGTTCAAAATAAAAGAATAAAAAATAAATAACATTAGTGGTGCCCTAAACAGCTATTGGCCCTTTTTTGTAGAGATGTGTGAACAGCCTTAAAAGGAAATCAACAGTCAGGAATAAAACGGCTTTTATTTAGAAATGGAAATAATTTTCATTTTAAGAAAGAATTATTTTTTTTGCAAAATTCATGTTACATCACAGTTACTAACAAGTAAATATAGCGGACAGTTTGTTTATTTATACTTTTCTTTCTCAATTTGACTGGGATGTTTTAGAGCTTCAAAGTAACTTATAAGTGTCATAAGTGTCATATTGGCAAAGGAGGTTTCAGGTGAATATATTTGCCACCTGTGATTTTATAATAAAATTATATCCTAAGATGTAAAGATTTCCCCATCTGAAGAAATGTGTTCAACTTAAAGATTGGATTTTTGTTAGGTTTGGTTCTGTGTGAGCTCATGCTCCAAGAGTAAAATATGACCTTTAACTTATTTTAAGACTTTCTTCACATCTTTAGTAGGGATATCAGTGCATGTGCTAAACCAGCGGGGTCCAAAGTGGGTCCTCAAGGGTCAGCATCCTGCATGTTTTAGTTTTCTCCCTAGTGGTAGCAACAACCTTTTTTTTTATTTTATTTCCTTTATTTAACCAGGTAAACCCCATTGAGATCCAGATCTCATTTTCAAGGGGAACCTGGGCAGAAATCTGCAGTGAACAGCAACCTGGTTACAAAACAAAATTAATTAATACATATGCATAAGTATAAAACAATTTAAAAACAATGACAATGTTTAAAAGAATCAACAAGTCAATGTTCTCCTTAGGCCTCTAATGAGCCATCATTTGATGCAGGTGTGTTAAACCAGGGACAGAACTAAAACATGCAGGATCCCGGCCCTCCAGGACACCCCTGTGTCCAAAGTGGGCAAAACTGTCCAAAGTGATCAGTTTTGCACATTTTCATAAAAATAATTTTTTGGCTCTATCAAAAGACTCAATGATCTAATTTGAATGTGGGTAATAGGTTATCCCATTTGATTGCACTCAAAATTTGAAATTGAGCGGAGCCTCTAATCTCTCTTCAGCAGCCATGCTGTGTGGGAGGTTATGTGTGAATGAAGGAAGCTGCTGCCTCTTGAGGATTTGAACCTGTAATGTTCCAGGTTGCATGTGAGAGCGGGACTCAAAGTGGGGTCCTCTGCCACCTGCACACAGCTCAGAGCAGCAGGTTCAGTGAAGAGTCTATTTTAAATGTATATGAGTTGTTATGTAAGTAATCATGTGCCAAGTGTTTTACTTGGTGACCCAAACAAACACTGATTAATTCAGTGACTGTGTGCTTTTAAAAAGACTGACTTTATAGAGACACAATACTATTAGAGGAAAATTAAAATCCTTTGAATTTGCACCATTTGTGACACCTAATATTTAATGTGCATACTAAATCATCTCTGATTTATTTGCCTGTGTAATATTTTAAGGTGGTCTTGGTTAATTAATCAGGCTTTTTTGAAAGTGTTTTAAATGTCTTTGCACTTCCGGTGCATTTTCTGTTGTTTTCAATTCTGGAGTTAAACCTCATCATGCCAGCCAGTAGGACTTTATAAGGTCAGTGAACATTAAGTGAACACAGTAAAGGTAAGCGCCAACCCAGTCAGAACACTTCAAACTTTGGTCTTTAGCATTTCTTCATATAAAGAAATAGAAGAAATTAACATTTTAACAAATGGCAGAGACATCTAATTTGATCTTTGCTACACTGTTTCACTACTCAAGTGGGTGAGTCTATTTAATATCTGAATGATTCAGAGGTTTGACTCAACAAAAACAAAAATTGCAAAATAGGAGGCAAAGTGCACTCATAAACAAATTTGTTTTAGAAAACCTGAACGTTTGATCAAAACTGTGATAAAACATCAGAAGAAAGTTCTGTTTCCGTTTAAAGAAAATTAAGAATGGTTTTATATTCTTGACTGTCTTGTATCTCATGTTGTTGTTCTTCTTGTGTTTTGTGAGTTTCTCTGGGTACTCACATAAAATTTTGCTCTCATAAAATGTGTCCTCCCATCAACTCTGGCCAGCTTCTCTGTCTCTATTGAAGAAAATAATCTTCACAATATATAATACATTTTTTACACCATGGGAGTTGTGTGGTGAGGGAGATGTGCAGCGGTTTGTATTGCACAAGCCAAAACTTCTATTGTATGGTCTAATCTGACTTTCTTCTTCTAATTGTTTGCTATGCTCTTACACGGTTTGTGGGAAACTGCAGAGGGTATTCCATCAATAGCTGTCTTCCTGTAACATGTCCATGAAGGTCAAATTTGCAGTCACACTACTTTGTGTACATCTAGCAAAAAAAAATTCACAAAACACACCTCAACGTTTCAGTTGTAACTTGACAAACCGTGAAAAGGTTAAGAGTGTGAACACTTCTGAAAACCACAGAATATGCAATAAAAGAGATGTTAAAAATGAACAAAAATAAGAAAATATAAGAGAATGACACTGTAATGAAACAGACAAAACCATGACTGTTAGGTTAATTAAAAACAATAAATTCTCTGTAGGTGTGAGTGTGTCTGCCTGTGTGTGTGTGTGTGAGTGTGAGAGTGCGTGTGTGTGTGTGTGTGTGTGTGTGGTGTGTGTGTGTGTGTGTGTGTGTGTGTGGTTGTTTGTCCTGTCTGTGTCTGTGGCGCTTTGCAGTGAACTGATGACTTGTCCAGGGTGAACCCACCTACCGTGTTCAGATGATTGAGTCAAACTGTTGAACAGTTTGTGTTCAGCAGTAATGGACACACATTTTTTTTTGAAAACCATTGTTTCAAAATGACGGGGAAGTGACATCAAATAGAAAGAGGATGTCAAATTGCTGAGCAAGAGTTTTCCACACTTTATTGGTGGTTTCAGTTTACGGACTTCTTCAATACTCCGCTTTTTGTTCTCTTCTTCCAATCTTGACAACCTAATTCCAGAGTTTCCCAGTTTCATGAAATGTTTTCAAAATAATTTCAGTTATGGTTTTCTCCCTAAAAACTTTGTAGACACACCCACACACACAAGAAACAAATGCATAGATATTGTATTTTTTTTCGGACTATAAGCCACTACTTTTTCCCCACGCTTTGAACCATGCGGCAGGGGACTTTGTAGCAGGAAGTAAATTGTTGGAAGTGAAAATTGGAAATCAAAGTGCTGATTTTCATTTAGAACAAGCACATCCTAGCAATAGGCACGAGTAAGACATGTTTTCAAACTCCTCATGGAAACCACACAAAGAAGTTTATATGGGGTTCCATTTGTGTCAAAAATAAGTAGAAGTTGCATGTAGATGTTACATATGTAGGTGATGCATATGTTAGTTATTGCAAATGTCTATGTTGTATATGTGTTTGCTGCATATGTACATGTTGCATATGTTATGTTTCTAGCTGTGTCGTGGTTATTACTCACTGTCATCTTGTTAATTCATCTGCAGTAAAGCAGTGAACCCTTCGCAATTGTTTTTTTATGTAACGTCTGTGATTGGTTAATGTTGTTGGTCCATGCTGTTGGTTCATGTCGTTGGTCAGTGTTGCTGGTGCCTGTTCTCGTCGCCATTAATAATTTTTGAAGTAGTCATATCTGATCAAAGTGTTTATTAGATATTACAAAAATGTTGGTCTTTCAGTATTATTGTTTTCAAAATGTTTAGATTTCTTCTACTTTTTATTATTTTTATAATTTTATTCAGGTGTTAATCTAACGCTCCCTCCTCTAGCGCACAAAGGTTCACTTAGGGACTGTCAGCAAATGTCGGAACCAAACACTCCTGACAAACAAATGTAAATAAATGCCTCGCCTTGTGACCAACTGACACAAAAAAGTGGCAATTAGGCCCTACATTAGAAATGTGACAATGTAAGATATTATAAAGCTTATATTACATGTTATGAAACATTCACCAGCAACGTTTACACAGGCGGTAAAGACTATTAATATTTTCCACTCTGTCAAAAGAAAGATAGATCCCAAATCTTCCATTTTTGTTTTGAAGGTTTCCTAAAGACACGATGTGAGGAAGAAGAGGGAGAATCTATAAAGAGAGACGGATTCACTGCAGCAGGATGAATCTCACTTTGGATTTTGGACTCAGTCTCAGCTACTGAATCTCTGAAGATAGATCTGAAAAACAGCCGACAGATCATATATATTAGGCTGTGCATGTTTATATGTACGTATACATATAAACATGTATCTAATATATATCATTGTATCTAGTATTAATCATTATTAATCTGTGTCATTATTAATAATTATTTATTTGTGTTTGGATAGTTATATAAATATGTATTGATATTACTAAATAATTTATTAAATAAATTTTGAACGGCTGTGTGCTTTGTAATATGCTCTTCATACATCAATATCAGAATATTCCATTCCTATTCTATGATTTTCTCCACTAAGCGTATTTAAAAATGCTGAACTATATATCAATGCAATTGAAAAATGATCGATTAAATGCGCTGATACGTCATTGTGCTGCTAAACACATAATGCTGAGTGGAGGGGTCAACCCTTCCAAGATGGCCGCCCTAAATCTCGTCAGCAACAGTAGACGAGAGCAGAGCATGAGGCGTCTATCCTTTCTCTCTTGATCTCGGTGAAGGCAGACGCTTTCTTCCTCTGCTCCCTCCCTGCCCATGGCTGAACTGTTTGCTCTGTTTTTGTCCTGTCTTTTTCTCTTTTTCTATATTTTTGGAGCCTTTTTGCACATCATCCAAATCTACAAATTATGGATCTAGTCAACCAGTCTCTCAATACAATTGATCAAATTCTCGACGAGAAGTCTGGGTACAGGAGAGCCTCTTGTCCTATTGGGACACACCCAGCTAGATTCACCCTGGATTTATTCATGATAACAGGATTTCTACTGTTTGGAGCTTGTGGATACCTGGCTTATTGACAAATTTGTGACGGACTTTGCCGAACTAGCAAACACTCAGACTGTTGGTGTGGACAGAGACGAGGACTCTGTCCACACACCAAGTTGGAGAAGTTAGTGGTTTCGGCTCAGTGGAACAATCAAACTAATTTGGATGATTGGGAACTGAGCTGTATCGGAGAGATTTTAGGGAAGATTGAAATTCATAATCTTCCCGACCTAAGACATTCTGTTTATGAATTGGCTTTTCCTGTGTGGTTGAAGGGCTGCATATCTCTAGTCTTCTCAGAGATATGTAAAAACAATGCTCCTTCCCACTTCACCCCCTCCTGTTTCCATGGAGCTGTGAGCTGAGCGCTCCTAAGGACATCATTCCTCTATAACAAACACCTGTGTCGGACTCTGCCAGGGGCCACAGCCACCTGGCTCCATGGCCCTTTGATGTCACCGCCTTCACTCATGCCTTTGTTTAGTCTGAATGTTGCCATTTGCCCTAATGTGTCCTTTCCTCTTTTCCTTTGGTTTGTTATTTTGTTTGAATTTTCTTTAACTCATGTAAAGCACTTTGAATTGCCTGGTTGCTGAAAATGTGCTATGTAGCAGCTCCCCAGCACTTGAATTAATTTGCATGATCTCGACAGATGATTTTCAAGGTTTGTTTATTTTCTTTGATGTGGATCATCAGTCACCACATCAATATTAGTCACAGTGGTCACCGTGGAAACTAAAAACATATACAAATATTAGAATATAAACATAAACTTACAACACACAAACAACAAAATAAAATGTGCCTCGGTGCTTTTACCGGGGACATGTAAGTGTTGATAGTACCAAGCACATCTTTGACAGTTCATTCAAGTCATTCATTGGCACAATGATTTGGCAGCTTTTATATGGCCTGTCCTCATTTAGCTACGGCAACCCGTGAGGTACATAACAAAAAACCCAAAACTTTACAAAGTGCAAATACAATTAAACAAAACGAAATACAAACCACCATAGTCTACAAATTTGAATAATTTAGGCAACTTCATTTAAATGACTGACTATCCTTTACATGCTATATAAATAAAATGACCTTACCTTATATTATTCCTATGGGAACAACGACATGAACCAACAGCATGGACCAACAACATTGTCCAATCACAGATGTTACATAAAAAAACAACTGCGAAGGGTTCACTGCTTTACTGCAGATGAATTAACAAGATGACAGCGAGTAATGGCCGTGACACAGCTAACATATGCAACATGTACATATGCATCACCTACATCTGCAACATCTACATGCAACATCGACATATCCATAAAGCACTAAGACCATAGACATCAACCAAAGTCACATAGCAACGACATAGACCAACAACATCTACACATGACTTCTACTTATTTTTGACACAAATGGAACCCCATACATTTCCAGTTTTTGTTTGTCTGTCTGTTTGTTTGTTTGTTTGTTAGTTATTTGAAGGTGTGGCTTATAGTGAGGTGCTCTCTATAGTCCAGAAAATAAGGTATTCATTTATGGGCTTTCTTTTGAATAGTGGCTTGGATTCCTTTCGCTTTATAGTAATATTATGTTGCCTAGTTTTCTCACAGTTATGTCAAAATATACACTGAGTGGAAGGTAGAAAAAAACTTAAAGAAAAAAACAGAAAAGATTGTTGCTGCCCTGAGAGACACTATGAGGCTCTAGTTTAGATATGTTGGAATTTGTCGTCCTCTGGTGGTTACTTTTAAGAACAGCAGTCACTTCACAGTTTGTATAACTCCCTCAAAGACCCGCCTACCACGTCGTAGCTTATAGGTCAGCTGTTCTTATAGAGGCACGGGATTGGTCCGGAGGTGATCTTCGTCAGCGAAGTCGGAAAACAATAAAAACAGGTTAAATGGTGTGTTGTAACCTACAGTCTCCGGTAATTATCGCTTTAAAGGTTCACTTTATTTCATTATCATTAACAGAGCGCCTGTATAAAAGAGGAAACATGTTTTAATAGCAGCCATTACATTTGAGTTTAAACTGTCTGCAGAAATGCCAACATCTCCTGTGAAAACCCGGATCCCCCTCAGCAGCTTCGGCCTCCTCAGCACAGAGGTCAAGGTACGATCGTTTGTCTTCTAACGATGGACAACAGCAGGAGTCGGTGCTGCAAGACCGATGGTCAGTATAACTGGTCCAATCAGTCTACAGCAAACTGGATGGTCAAGAAGAAAATAAGACCGCAGACATGGGACACGATGGACCCCTGAACCTGGACAGCATGAGAGGCTCCTCCTGCCTGACTCAGGCCCGGGGGCGTTGGGGGCGTTGGGGGCGTTGGGGCGTTGGGGCGTTGGGGGGCGTTGGGGGCGTGGGGTTGGGGGCGTTGGGGGGCGTTGGGGGCGTTGGGGCGTTGGGGCTTGGGCGTTGCTGGCCACAGACTGACCCCCCTCCACCCCCCAGTCAAAGCTAAAAGATGACTAGCTAATACCTTGAGTGATGATATTATTTCTACATAGGTTGATTGCCCCCCCCTCCCCCCCCTCCCTCCCATCCCCCAATAGATGCCAAAACCCGTTAAACCACCTGGAGCCAGCGAGCAGAAAAAGGACTGAACATTCTATGTTAAGATTCTAATAATTTTCCTTTTATCTAATACTCATAAACGAAAACTCATCTAATTAGTTATCCGATTCCACTTGTGTGCAGCTTAATTTCATTATCAGTACAACTGTTCTTTGAGGTCTTCATTAGTGAGCCAATTGAAGCTGAAAGTGGAAAAAATGACACCACAAACTTGAACATGCCATCTACACTGTGGAAAAATGGTGGCAGCATCATGCTGTGAGGATGATTTTCAGAGTTAATGGAAGGATTATATCAGAATGGCTTAGATCAAAGTATAGCCATGTGTAACAATGGTGCAGTCAAAGTCCAGACCTTAATCCAGTTAATGCAATTTGTGGTCAACTAGAAGAAGAATGACCAAAACCCCAGTTTTTAGATAAAGACATAAACCAAAATCTTTCAGACAACATTTCTGTAAAAGGGTATTTTAAGGAGGATCACACATGCCACAGATTTCAGGTTTTTATATGTGGAAAAAATATACAACCTATGTAAAAATTTCCTTTCATTCCAAAGCTTTGTACAACCTTGTGTGTGAAAATACACTTAAGTTTGATGCTGTAACATGACAAAAGAAGGAAATGTCCAGGCGTGTAAATAATTAGAACTAAACTAAAACATGAACTAGTGGTGGCAGCATGATGCTGTGGGTAAGAATTTCTTGAGCAGGAACAGAGAAAAGCTGGTAGAGCTGAGTCAGAGGGGCTGAATATAAATGTAAGCCACACTTTTCAGATTTGTATTTGTAAATCAATTTTAAAAGTTTATCTTTTGCAAGGTGCAGAATAGACAGCATAAGCTTTAAAAATGTAATATTCAAAATGTTGTAATTTTCAGTATTTTTGTATAAATAAATTAGAAAATTTGACTGAAATTTTTTTGAGTAATAAAGTAATGGAACATTTAAGTTGGACCTCAGACTCACAACGGTGACCAGTTGCCAGAACAACTTGTTGGTCATTCCTGATCATCACACAGACATTGATGTACTGTCTGACCGTCTGTCCTGTTCACTTAGAGCCTTTATTAGCTCAGAAACAGAACAGCTACTAAACAGACTCAAGAATCTCTTCTTGAAAATGTCTGCGATAAAAACGGACCAGCCAGAACCTCTTCACAGTCACAACAACGTCTTCATCAGTCTGTTGCTTTCACATTCATTTTGACGGTGAAACTGCTTTGCTTGACAGTAATCATGTTACCATGCTTCTTTAATTGCTGTGGCTTACAGTTTTTCTTTTAATGTTTTTACCTTGTGATTGATATATGTTGTTGTCCTGAGAGGAGAAATCTTTAATGTGTTTCAGAAGCAGCTGTTTGGCATCGAAGGACCCTCATCTGTGCATCTGACCGGTTGGAGGAAATACTTCAGTAGCTACACACTGCAGGGCCGCAGAAATGTACATAATGCACTTAAATACAGCACATGTTTAAGAATCAATGGGTTCACTGTGCAGCCGTGACTGATTAACTTTTCAAGAACAATCTAAAAACACAACTTAATGAGTTAATGAATACCGTTTTTCTCATTTCACATTGTTTCTGAACTGTTTGTGGTTTGCTAGAGCAGCATGCGATACGTCGATCGTGGAAGGTTTTGAGTCGATCTCAGCTTTAGATGACAAACTGAACGTCAGGAGGCTGAGAGCAGCAGGTCCTCTGATTGGACGATGTGCTTTGTCAAAAAACTTTGTAAACATTATAAACTAATGTTATAATGTTAAATAATTAAATCCAATCAAATCCAAATAACTTAAAAAAAATATTAACCAATGCGATTAAACTGTTTAAATTAAAGGAAAACATCAAACCTGTGTTCCAGAAGCTACTAGAAGCTGATGAGAACCTCAGCGTAAAGATTTTTTTTCATGTAAATAAAGGAGCAGCAGCCAGGATGGGCTCAGGATCACTGTAAAGTAAAGTTTACACTTTACACTTGTTTCAAATAGGGATGTGCCGATCAGGTTTTTTTTCTGCCGATACCGATACCGATCACATAATTATTATTTATTTATTTTTTATCATAAACACTACTGTTACATTATGTAGAAAAAGGAACCATGAATTCACCTTAATTTAGACAAAAACTTGTTTTTAATAACTTTTTCCAAGAAGAAAACTAAACAAAACAGGCATTGTGCAAATTGAACTGCTATGTTAGGATAGCTAAAGTTTTAATACGTATGTAAAATGTATTTTTTAAGTTAGATGCTGCAGCTTTAAACAGGTTCGGTGTGAGAGTCACTACCAGGTGGAGCAGAAGCGGCTCCGTGTCAAATATGACTAAATATTAAATATTACTACCTGTAGCGGAGCAGCGGTTCAACAGCAGAACCAGCGTCTTACATCGCAGCTCCAAGACTTAAATCATTTTACAGGTAATTAGTTTATCTTTCTGACCGTCATGCTAATCCGGGTGAGTGTTTGTAGCTGTGCTGCTTTACCTGCTGTCTGATCCTCCATGTCTTTTTACTGCATGAGCCTCGATGTAGCCAAACTCCGTCATTGTTTTTATGTCTATTAGCTTCGTCGTGTTGATGCATTTTGACCTGCTTCAATTTTCCGCCGCAACACGCAAACGTCCTCATTCACTCAGTGCTTATAGTTACACATTGCTTAGGATTTGTTGCTGCGCGTTTGTGCAGTGAAGGAAAGACGAGACCAGCTGGACAGACAGGCTGGGAAATGAGATGCAGGTGATCGATATTGGTAACAGAGCCAATGATCGGCAATCACCGATCATGCAATTTTTCACAAAAATCGGCCGATTGTGATCAGTGACCAATCGATCGGCACACCTCTAGTTTCAAACTCTCAGCTTATCAAATTCTTACTTCCTCTTAATTCCTTGGATTGTGTTTCTTTCAGTTCATAATTACTTGTACTATATTAGGTTGTACTATGATGTGCTGGTCAATCACAAAATCCCAACAACATCGAGAGAAAAGGTTCAAAAGGTTTAAGTAGTTCTGCATTTTACTGTATCAATAAAGGACTTGTCCTTTTGTGTTGCAGTGTGTATTGGCTACTTATGGGGTCCTGGTGCTCACAGCTGCAGCTTACCTGATGCACAAGCAAAACAAAGATGGAAGGCCGATGTCTGCTTACACAAACTGAAACTCTGGTTCACTTATTGTTATTCTGTGAAGCAAATGAGATTCTGGAAGCTCTGAGTTGTTTACTGACTGTTTTATCATGTCAATAAAGGCTACACTCATGCTTCTCTGGTTATTGCATTATTGAATTCAGGTTGAGCAGAGCAAGATTTAAGTGTTTGCTTTGGTCATTATTTTCTCACTAGATGCTTATGTCCTGTAATGAATCTGGACTGGTTGTGTTTTCTCATGCCAATCACCAACCCGCCCTCTGAAATGTTTTTGGAACATTGTTGCATAAATATGAGATGTTGAACAAAAATGAAAGTGATAGTAATTAGTAAGTTTGCTTTTTACTGAAGCTCAATTTATTCATCATTTGCAGACTTGCAAGAACTAATTCCTAAAGTTTATGCATGTTGTGTGTGTGTGTGTGTGTGACCTTTTTTATTATGAACAGTGCAACATTTTGATCAAGTGGAAACACTGACATGAAGTGCAAGAAGTGAGAACAATCAGTGGCCCCAAAGTTCTTCTCAGGAACTGGGAGGAACTCGACTACAAATTCATTTCAAAACATAAGTCAGAACAGAAAGCTGTGGTAAGCAGCCATATTTTAAACCACAGCCTTTAGTGTTTATTTCACTTTTTTACAAATATGTTGACCTTTTTTACCTTCCATTAGGCCAAATGTTTATGCCAGAACACTGGGAAAATTAGAACTGAAAACCCTAAAGGGATTGAAATAAACTCAATTTATTTTTGAGAATTTCCTGCAGTCAAGTTTCCATTCCAATGAGTTTGACTCACCAAGTCAGAGTTTAAAAGCTTCCAGTTTGAATTCATTTAGTTGATTTGATTTTATGTTTAAAAAGTTTACTTTTTAGTAAGTTACTGGTCTATAATTGATTTAGTACTTTACATTTCCATATAAAATGCACTTGCTTAACTGATCTTCATGTTTGAAAACCACTTTGAAAGTCGGAGGTTTGGTAGTTTGAGGTTCTTGTTTCTGTCTGCGGCCCCTCAGTCACTTCAGAACCAAGTCAAGAACCTATTTATGAATCTCTTCATATTTATAAATCATTTAACCTATGAGCTTTTATGATGCCAGTTTTTATTCATCTTTGTTAATCTTGGTCTCAAAACAGAACATGTGTCAGATGTGAACGTTATGTTCACATTATAGACATGTAGTCTGCATTACTAAACCATAGGACAGTTTCCACGCACACATGTATGAATACGGCTGCTGGAAGATCACGTGATTTATAAGAATCAGAGGCCGAGAAAGAGAAAGTGAAAGCGGCGCCGCAGCGACACCTGATGTCCTTCATGGCTCCGCCTCACTAATATAGTGACTGAAAGATCCAGAGTTCTGTTAAACTTCTCCTGCCCGGACCGCAGCTGTCAGTAAGTACATCACAAACCTTCATTATCTCAATATGAATCAACATGATATTAAATGTGTTCTGCTGCGTAGAGACGTTAGAGCCGCTGAGATGAACGGCTTCACTTTTAAATGGGAAGTTTAGAGACCAACTTCAACCTGATGCGGCTTTTTAATGCTTTATTAACTTGTTTGACATCAAGAACATTTTCAATCTTCCCTTCAGAAACCGGGTTTAGTTCAATAATATTTATTGAGTAGAACATCGTTTTTTGTTTGTTTTGTATTTTTAAGTGAGAGAAATCCTTATTTCAAAACTTAAAGCTTCAGTAACAGAAACAGTTTGACACACAAAAATGGTCTTGGAGTGACAGAGTTACTGAAGGTTATGAAACCCTGATTAAAATCTGTAGCTTTGAAATGTTACTGGATGCAAATAAAAGTGAAACCAAAGTGCAGTTAGTTAGAGAAGCCAGTTTGTAGCTGAAGGCTCCTGTCTGCTCCTCTCTTCCAGATCAGAGTTCAGAACAGGACAGTTACTGAAAATCTGAATTTGTCATTCATTGCATCAAAGAGATTCATAAATCGGTGGATCTCTGAAAAATTACAGCCATTATTTTTCACAAAAATTTTGATTTATCAGGAATTTTAATGACTTGGAAAGAAAAACACATGACTTTATCTGGACTGTTGCAGCCACATTAGTCCAGTCTGACTCAAGAATCTTATCCAGGATGCAGCAGCTGGACCAGCAGACTGACCTCAGCCTTCCTGTCCTCAATTTATCGACTTCCTGTGCATCACAGAATTCATTTTAAAATCCTACTGTTGGCTTATGAATGCATAAACAGTCTTATTCCTGGAAAATGTTCAACTTTCTGAAGATGATAGTTTGGTAGTTTTAAAAGAATTACATAGTTCAAATTTAAGCACTTTGAAATATTTTTCTCAAAATGTAAAATATACAACAAGTTTTCACTCAATAGTGTTTTTTTTGTTTGTTTTTTAATCATTTTTGGGGGGTCTGACATTTTGGCCAAAATCTATTTATTTTTTCTTCAAAAGAGCATAACACATAACTTCAGATACATTTTGTTTAATTGAAATTTTAATATTCCAAATTATTACCATTTATGGATCAAAGCATGCACTTCAAAGCTTTATATGACTTTTGTTTAACTCATGCTGCTGGTTGATGTGTTTGTGGTCCAAAACATGGTTGGAGTTTTAGGGTAGCCAATCGAGAAATCATTTGACAAATCTGATCTTTTGCAGATTGACTGGTGCATCTGGTACCTCTTTATATTTTAGCAGAGGTATTATAACATCTAAAGTAAAATAAAAGTTATTGTCTTCTGCAATGCTTGAAACTATTTATTTACCTTTATTCAGTGTTCTGTGAATAGCTGTAATATTATACCTTATCTTCTCATATGAACAATGAACAATGTTATTGGACATCATCATTCACATGACAGAGTAAAGAAATTAACCACTCAAAGTTCATAATTGTTGAAAAACCAAAACCAAAACTAAAACACAAAGAGGACCAGGCGACATGACAAACAGGAACGACTGTGTAGCAGTGATTTGTTTTCAACATCTGAGGTTTTCTGTTTATCTTCCTTCGTTGCAGATCACCTGGAAGATCACAGAATACATTCATGCTCTGCCCTCCTATCAGAACTTTGTGTTAGAGCCCAGTTCACACTGAAGCGTCATGGAGCCCCAGACAGAACCTGGCTGCCGATGAGCGAGTGGGAAAGAGCCGATGATGGAGAGCCTGCTGGTGAAAACAGACCAAATTGGTGCAGTGGGTGGTCAGGAAGAGGATTTTCCATTCTAGGATGGTCAGAGACAGCCTGGACAGAACGTCTGATCAGAACCAAAAACGGGAGTCAGCAGCTGAGCCACAGAGTCCGAGACAGAACCCAGAGGAGTCCGATCGGCTCGAACCAACAGCAGAAAAAATTAACACAGAAAACAAGGACCCTGAAGGATCAAAGCTAGACTTTCTGCTTTGGTGCAAACTCAAATTCGAGGAGGATCCTGAGACCTGGAGGCTGGTCAGTGAGCAGTTTGATTTCTGTACAGCAGATATGTGTTTATTACTACTGAGTGTTTAGACCAACAATATTAAAAGAACAAGTGAAATCAAGAGAAAGGAACAGTTCACTTAGCAGGTTTTAATTTATTTATGCTGTGTAGCAAAAGGGTATTACTACACCTATATAGTAATGATCAATTCCGTATCATTATTAAGGAGTGTCGGTGTTTCAGCTGCTAAAAACGTGGGAAAATACTTTGTTTAATGTCACGGTTCCCACATGGTCTCTGAAAGTACCGAGTGTTTGAGTCTCCAGGTCTGATGAGACGATAAAAACAAGTTTGGAAAAAAAATCCCATTTCAAGCCCTTAATATGTATTAATTTAATTCAATGCAATTAAAAAACACTTTCTTAATACCATAAGAAAATGACCTTTTCCAAAGGGCAAAAAATGTGACTCTTTGGAGAAGCAGTGTGATATTTTAAGTCATATTTTGAAAAAATGCCTGAAGCCCATCTGAGAAATCATTGAATTTTAAGTCTAGAAAACTAAAATATAAAATCTGTTATAGTTCCCAAATGATCGATTCATTATTTATGTATCTTGCAGATAAACTTACAGCTGTCAGGTGAATATGACAGGTGAAATCTATTTCCTTCAAGAATGAAAAGAAACATGCAAGCAGGGGCGGATCTAGAAAAATGTCTATGGGGTGGCAAGAGGGGGGGGCAGGGATTTTTTCAGGGGTGGCAGCATATGCCTATCTATATATATATATATATATATATATATGTGTGTGTGTGTGTGTGTGTGCGTGTGTCTCATTCTCACTTTTAGCTTACATAGACCTACCATTAGACTTAATTTACTTGTTGCAAAATATTGTTTTTAACTTGCATTGGTTCACAATGAGCTTCATGTAGCACCGAGGCTTAAAAACAATTTCTTAATATAGTATAGTTAATTATTTTTACGTCTTTTATATGTAAAAAATATTTTTACATAATATAGTAATACATATCAATACAGTAATTGATATGTATTTCAGTATTGGACAGAACCTATTAGTAGCTATGTGATTCATTGATTTATATCCAGAAAACCATTTTATCCCAATACAGGACAAGGAGAAATCTGTCACAAAAATATTAGTTGCGCCATCATTTGTTATTCGATATATCTATTAAATTCGACTTAAAATAAAAATTAGAAAACTGATGTTTGATAAATTCTCCATGATATAAATCTATAAACAGTTTAGTTTCTGTTTGTCATGATTTGGGGTTGCTGAGGTGAGAGAGACGCAGGCAGGACAGGATGAATATGAAGAATAGTGGTTTTAATGACAAATCCAAAATAACAGAGGAGGCACAAAGAAACACGACGTAATACGACGAGGATCTGACACAGACAAAGACAACAGGTGGATTTAAATACACAGGGAGGGTAATCAAGAAACTAGACACAGCTGGGATCAATAAACAGGGAGGACAGGACAGAGACTCACAGGGAAACAGGACTAAACACAGAAAATCTCAAAATAACTATACAGAAAAACACAGATCACACTGTTAGTTCTGTCAAGATACAAGAAAGAGCGAATATCAATATTGGTCAATTGTTTTATTTTAAATTTGCTGTAGGAGTCGTAGTTTGACGACTGTTATAAATATCACCATGTTTTGAGAACACAGGGGATTTAGCTCAGTTTTTGTCACTTGGTTTTAGGAATTGCAGCAGCTGCAGTGAGAAACAATAAAGGTACAATAAAGCTGATAAACAGGTGAAGAACCAAACTAGACTGAACCACTTCTGACTGTTTGCCAAGTCAAATATCCAATTAAAGTTCCACCAGCCACTACTGAGGCACTGGGGTCAAGTTTCTAGACAGGCAAAACATGGTTCAATGTCCAAACTTATTAATTGATCTTGGTGATTTATTTTCCTCTTTCACCAAACAATTTCAAAGATAAAAACTTTCATTGGTTCTCATGCTACCACTCTTAAAAACCATCGGCTAAAACCCAAATGCCTGCTGGTCCTTCAGGCCTCTGGACTTATAGAAAGTGGACTGACCCTCATTACTTCCTGTCTACATTTAGAAAATAAACAAGAAAATAATAAAAATAAATAAATAAATAAAATCAATTATCAACCAACAAATAAACTCTGTAAATAATACAAAAAATAGAAATTTAATAATAAAGTAACAAAATTCAAATGAATAAAGAAATAATAGCTCCAACCACTTTCATTCCGCCTTTTCTCACTCTGTGTGTATCGCGGCTTTACACGGACCCGTTGCCATGGTAACTGACAAACAACAGCTCAACGAGCAAAGAGCAGAAATTACCGATCAGGGAATCAACACCAAAACACAAACATTTTCCACACAAAAAAGCATCAAAAACACCAAAACAGAAGATTTAGTCTGTTACGCTTAATGTCCATATTGTGATTATTAATAAGTTTCTCCTGAGCTCAGCGGTGGTTGATTATCTGATTTAACCAGCTGCTCTACTGATGACTTGGTGGCGGTTTGACCTGTTTTAGTGCCAACGGAACCAAAACACACCGAACTGCGCAGAATGTTAAGGTTCTCAAAGTCAGTAGCAGGTTAATAACAGTTAGGCTAGAATAACTGACCCACTGCTCACTTGTTCAATGTTTTCTTTAAATTAAAACGTTTTCCTCACCTGTTGAATCTGAAGCCCTTATTATCATTATCTATGGTTGAATTAACTGCTAAACATCGGTCCGTTGTTCTGATTCTTTGCTGATTGTCGTATTTTCCTGACCACCGATATTCTTGACTCAATGAACAGAAATGGTGCATGTGTGACTTATGATAAATCACATAATGTCCAGTAACATTTACATCCATCAATGCTGCTGGTCTCTGTCCTTCTCTCTCACTTCCCGCCACTCACCAGTAGGTCTCAGGTTACATTGTGTTGCATTTAATGTTGTCGGGAAAAAAGAGTTTCATGCGCTTAATGTCCAATTTGCTATAACTATTTATTGGATTCATTGTCACCAGCTGGGTGGCAACAGGGGTGGCAAGGCTCTCATTTGGGGTGGCAACTGCCACCCCTGCCACCCCACTAGATCCGCCCCTGGTGTCCACCAACGGGTTCGAGGGTCGCCGCCGCATCAGGCACAGACAACCTTGCAACCGCAGCTCTGATAAGCCGCTTTGACAATAGAGGCACAGAACATGGTCCACTCAGACTCCATGACCCCCACGACCCCCCAGAACATGTTCAAAGATCTGCTGGAGATGGGAGTTAAAGCTCCGTCTCTGACTCTGCCAGACGTTCCCAGGAGACCCTCACTACACGTTTGGTTCTGCCAGGTCTGACCAGCCTCTTCCCCCACCAACAGAGCCAACTCACCACCGTTAGGTAGCGGTCAGCACACTGCTCCTCACCTCTCTAAACCCGAGTGTCCAAGACCTGTCGCTGCAGAGCTGACAAAACATATATAATATAGATTTAATATCAGTTATTGACTATAACAGCAATATTAACAGCAGCACACATTTTCAAATCTATGCATCACTAGTTTTTAAACTAAATAATTTGAAAGCTGTATTTTGTATTTACTCAAATTATATTTGATGTAAAAATGAAAAAATAATGTATGTGGCAAAAACAATAAATCTATAGGAGTGCAAATACTTCATGACACAAGATTTTATCCTCAGTCAGTTACCCTGAACATAATTGTCAGCAAATGAATACAGTTGTAAAAATAGTTGGAAATATAAAAAATCCAACATGTGATTATCTGAACTAGACATTTTCTCCTGGCTTTTTTCATCCAGAGATGTAACTGTGTGTTGATTTTTGAGTGTCCTAACGCTCTGTCTTTGTTATGTGTGGCTGCTGAGTCAGTGTTTGGACAAAGTCATATGTGGTTTTTAAAATTGGAAAAAATGGGGTTGTTATTAATAATGTCTTATTATTTCACTTGTAACAAGACATTATTCCCATGTTACAAGTTAATTTATCTGCCTATGGAAGTATCTTAGTATCTTTTCATGGATATTAAGGAACTATTTACTCAAAACAAGCCCTATGTCCTGCTGAAAATGTACTTTTAATGTAGTATGTCTTATTCCATGTGTACTAAGATATTTCCACTAGAAAGTAGACAAAAAAACTTGGTATAACTTTGTGTTCTTGCAGTGAACTTGATCGAATCATTTGTTTTGCTCTGCTGTAGCCAGAGACTGGAGAAGATGCTGACAGCTTGCCCACACACATCCGTCCATTCACCAGCTTTGCAGAGTATCGTCTGGTCAAACTCACCTACCTACAGCTACAGGAAAGCGGTTTCTACTGGGGGCCCATGACCATGGAGGAAGCCCACCGAAGACTCACTCACACAGCTCTGGGAACTTTCCTTCTCAGGTAGCATCAGAGCTTCATTTCACTTCTTATTGCTGGTTTTACTGCTTTTATTCAGATGAGTCTGGGGGATACCATCAGCTGAGGAGCACTGATGCTTCATAAGTTTTTTAATTATTTAAAATTACTAGTGTCCATTCATCTTCCATTTGTTGGTTAATTTTTATTTTGTTGAGTTTTTTTCTACTATTTTAGGAAATTCATATTTTCCTGAGCAGGTAAATATGCTTCAGTGTCATTTGATCTGAGCTTCATGTTGATATCATATTGACCAAAAAAGCAGTCAATAATTATTATTTATAAATATTATTACAACCTCAATATGCTAACACCAGCCTAGGATATAAAGTAAGCTTTTTTTTTGTTTCTAAATTTGCACAGATCATTTTGTAGAGTGGTCCTTACTTCCTGTTTGTAAAGTACTTTTAGTGAAAAGTTTTCTGTAGCACTGCCTCACGTTACAGTGCCAGGGTTTCCCCAGTGCATTAGCACTTGCTAGGGTAAGCGTTGCTTGTTTTTGTATTTCTAAAAAACAAATACACATTTTTTTCTTAAATAAGCCAGTCTGCAAGCATCTCTGCTGCGCTGAGCATATCACTGGCCGGGCAGAATCGTTCCTGAAAAATGGGTTTATAGTTGGTGAATTGAACAGGGCATGAAGCCCAGAGGCTTCATGGTCATGGGCCTGTTCATACCAATATATCACACTGCTGCCTCGCACACTGTTGTCCCTGGATCTCTGAAGTTTACCTTGGCATGGATGTCACGCCTCCTTTCACTCAAACTGGACACAGGTTCACCTGTTTGGACATCTATATCAACCCCCTCATGTTGACAACTCATCTTTCTCTAAAGACTCATGTTTCTTTGGAGAATTCTTTATCAAGGTGTGAGTCAAGTTTAAAAGCCACCTCATTTGCTCTGCTTAGTTCAATGTGAAGCCGATATATAGCCCTATAGTGGCGCGTATAGAGGTGCGTGTTGAGCATGCATTGAGGATGATTTATCTTACTGAACAAAGAAACTATGTGCGGGATCTGCACATAATGGTGCAGCTGCTGCACCATTATATGCAGCGTGTGACACGGTGCCCAGCGAGTAACTCTGTGTTGATAAAGCTCATGTACATGTTCTTCAGTAGACGATGCATTAGTGAACCAGTGGTTCAGCCCATGGAGGACATGTCGCCTAGCCCGTAGTCACACAGCTCGCTGGTTTTAGTCTCTGTGGCGCTTATTAAATGCCCAATAGACACAAAATGGAGGAGCTAGTAAAGCCACATTAATTAAATCTCCCGTTTGTCCCTCTGTATTCAGCAGAGATGCACACTGCAGTGGCCGGTTCAATGCTGTATGAAGCCTTGAGCCGAATAGATTTAGGGGCCCATATGCTACTAAGAACATCAGCACCATGAACAGCATTTCAACATAGATTTATTTAGTGAAATCTGGGAGAGTGGGCCTAGTTTAATTGGCCAACCTTACAAACAATCAGTGATAATTGTAGTTTACTGAGATATATTTGTGAACAAGCAGAGCTCAAACTCACATATCAAACTCACAGCATCACATTACAGATATGGTAACAAAACAATCTAATTATGAAAATTGTTCTTTTAACTTTTCAAAGTAAATTAGCCAGCTCCTTAACCTCTCCGTCTCAGGCCTGTCTTTGAGAAATATGGTTGAAAATAACATGCCCAAAGTGAATTGAATGTATCTCAAGAACTACAGAATTTATTTTAATTGTCTTGGTATCAAAACAAAGGCAAGACCCTAGGGAATTTGTTACAGCTCTAAAAACCACCATGCCTGTTACTGAGGAAAGTGAATTAATATGATAAACAGCAGAAATTAAGAAAAAAATCAAAGAAACAAAAACAGTTTAATATATGAAGATTCCTTTCAAAGCTTGCAGATGAAATCCCAAACATGTAGAAAAACAACAGTAAACAATATGATCTTTTAGTGTGACAAGTTTCATGAAAAAAAGTTAATCATATGAGTTTTAGAGGGGTAGTACTTGATAAAAATCTAGGCGGACCTTCCAAATTAGCCATTTTGGCACAATTTGGCAAAATTTGTGCCATTTGAACTTTCTCAGTTTTTTTCTGTAGGTTCTGTTTCAATCATTTATTCTTATCATATAATAAATTATTACTTATCATAAATAAGTAATTACATCTAATAATTGTTTTAGGAGGTTCCTTTGAAAAATCCACATTGCATTCATTCATAAAAAGAGAAAAAATAGACAAATTGTAATAAACTGAAAATGGAACAGATTAACTCACAATAACATTTCAAATACATTTATATAACAATGAAAATGCAAATAAAACTGAAAACTGATTTGTAAAAATGATAAGAAAAAAAACCTAATATATATCACAATACATTATAATAACAATGAGCTCTGCGAGTGAAATCATCCAGTTCTGCATTCAGACATTCACAACTACGCAGGGCAGTTTCTCGAGATCCCATTCGCCAATTTTGATGATTGACATGTTCAAACCGTCAGAGCCAATAGAATCCCAGGGCGTTGACATTAATACGGAACATAAAGTCATTCACCAATTACAGCGAGGAAAAGGGTTGTGACGTACATAGACGGAGTTCGCCTCTAGATTTTGTATATGGTAGCTAGGAGACGGAAAAGGCTCTGGGCCTAACCGAAAACCATGTGAGATGGATTATCGGACCAAGTGGAAATATTTACTCTAATATGAATTATGACCACAAAACAGCAAATGTAGAACTGAATTTATGGTTTTAGCTTTGTGAAATGAGCTATTGCTTTTTTCTTCTTTATCTGCTGGTTCAGTGGGTTCTGCATGCATTGTGGTGACTCTGGTATTCTTGGAAACGGCAGAGCTTCAGCTTTACTCAGATAATTTTTGTGTATCGGGCCTCGTTGCTCTTTTATTATTGCATTTTTTACCGGGTATGACTCGTTCTGCTTAGTGTTCAAGCTGGGTGTTGTTGAGGTAGAAAAATTTGTTTCTATCATTTAGAAGAGCCTTTTCCCTTTACGTGGATATGCAATATGCCTATATTGATAAATGTATAGCATGTGTTTTTAATTGATCTTGTTGGGTCCAAATTTGGGTCCTCTAGCCTTAAGCAATTTAAAATCTTTTAATTTATCTATGCTGGAACCATTAAATCAAATTTAACGGTATTCTCAATAAACAAATATGAAGTTTCTTTGTCTGTAGTATGTGTTAAAATATTAGGACTTATGTGGTCCCTGAAGGCCTGGGAGGATTTAACCAGCTGTTTAGTTCATTTAAACCATGGGCAAGTTTTAAATACGATCAGCATTAAATCATGTTTTTAGATCCACTAACTGATGACTTCATTTGTATTTATCAGAAGTGCAAATAATTGATACCTATTTTAATTGCATTTTTTTTCATTTGTTGTTTTTAATGCTCTATAGTTGTGGGTTTAACCCTTGTGTCCAGAAATGGGGTCCAACCGACCCCACACACATAAAACTTGTATCATTTTCCACAGTCCTCTACGTTTGGCTCAGTCCTCGCATGCACAAGGGAGAGAGGTATTGTTGCCATTGACTTCCAGTAAAATAATTACCCAGTAATATTTTACATTTTCTGTCAACTTGGCATCTTTTAACACAAAAACATGGTGGGCCTCCAGTCGCCTTCACAACTAACTGAATTGGAAATACGGAAATTTGACTAAAATTTTATTAGGCCCAAGCTGCTAAGCGCTGCAAAGACCTATTGTTTTTCAAATGTTTATTATTATTTTTCTTCTGACAATTGTATTGGCTTTTTGAGGGCTTTAACATATTCAAAAACTCACCAAAATTGGTGGGACCATAGAGACTGTGAAAAATGTACGTATTTTAATGTCAACGCAAAAATCGCAAAAAAATTGGTTCAACGGCGCCCCCTAGAAAATTTCAAAAGGCCCTTTCCTATTCACTTAATTTAACGTAGAGACTTGAAATTTGGTACACTTGTAGAACTCCCCAAGACACACAGAATTTACAATAAATGTAATAGTGCAAGTATGGGGAAGTCGGCCATTTTGGATTGAATTTGTAAATTTGACCCCATTTTGGCCGTTTACAGCCTTCGCATTTGATCGAACTCCTCCTAGGGATTTTGATGGATCGGCTTCAAACTTGGTCAGTTGGTTCATAAGGCTTGTCCGATTAAAAGTTATCAAAACCATTCAAATTCATGCATGCTGAAGGGGTGATACCAGGGGTCAAAGTTCACCGACTCGCCAAGAAAATTTAAGCTGTTATATTTCCTACACAGAAACTCACAGAGCCACCTCACTTTCTGCGTGTGATGACCTTTGGGTGTCCTACAAGACTCAATTGTGAAATTTTGATATCCCTTAGGCCACCCCCCCTTAGAACAGGAAGTGTCATGTTTTACTGTGAAAGGTCGCTATCTGACCCCTTTGACCTAATCAACATGAAACTGTGTCCACTGACAGAAGACATTTGGGTCCAGCTGCATCAAGCTCACTGGGATGGATCCTTATCCAACTGCGGACAGGAATCCAGTGCAAAATGTGATGGGCGTGGCCTAATGTCTCAACAGCGGCCCCTAGAATATTTTAAATAATCAGCCCCAAGTCGTGCTTTAACCTAGAATTATGAAACTTGGTACACATGTGTATCTTGTCAAGATGTACAAAAAGTCTCTTGGAGCCATGGTCCAAACCCAACAGGAAGTCGGCCATTTTGGATTGAATTTGCCATTTTGACCATATATCGGCGTTTTGCAGCTTTTGCATTTGATCGAAGTCCTCCTACGGATTTTGATGGATTGGCTTCAAACTTGGGCTGTTGGTTCATAAGGCATGCCCGATTAAAAGTTATCAAAACAGTGAGTTTTCGTGCATGCTGAAGGGGTGATACCATGGGTCAAAGTTCACCGACTCGCCAAGAAAATTTAAACTGTTATATCTCCTACAGAGAAACTCACATTGCCACCACACTTTCTGTGTGTGATGACCTTAGGGTGTCCTACAAGACCCAATCATGAAATTTTGACATCCCTTAGGCCACGCCCCCTTAGAACAGGAAGTGTCATGTTTTACTGTGAAAGGTCACTATCTGACCCCTTTGACCTACTCAACATGAAACTCTGTCCACAGACAGAAGACATGTTGGTATGTTATGAATTCCAACCCTGTTTGGTTTGGATGCAGCAGGTGGGCATGGCAGCGTGAAGAACTGACCTGTCACACCGTTGCCTTACGTTTGGCTCTGAATTCCACAATTTTGAGTCCAGCTGCACCAACCTCACTGGGATGGATCCTTGTCCAACTCTGGATAGGAATCGAGTGAAGAATTTGATGGGCGTGGCCTAATGTCTCAACAGCACCCCCTAGAATATTTTAAATAATCAGCCCCAAGCCATGCTTTAACCTAAAATTATGAAACTTGGTACACATGTGTACCAAGTGTTTTGTACATCCTTGTCAGGATGTACAAAAGAGTCTCTTGGAGCCATTGTCCAAACCTAATAGCAAGTCGGCCATTTTGGATTGAAGTTGCAAATTTTACCCTATTTTGGTGTTTTGCAGCCTTCACATTTGATCGAAATCGTCCTAGGGATTTTGATGGATCTGCTTCAAACTTGGTCAGTTGGTTCATAAGGCATATCCGATTAAAAGTTATCAAAACGGTGAGTTTTCGTGCATTCTGAAGGGGTGATACTCAGGGTCAAAATTCACCGACTTGCCATGAAACTCAAAACTGTTATATCTCATACAAAGAAACTCACAGAGACACCAAACCTTCTGCCTTGGATCATCTTTGGGTGCCCTACAAGACCCAATCGTGAATTTTTGACATCACTTAGGCCACGCCCCCTTAGAACAGGAAGTGTCATGTTTTACTGTGAAAGGTCACTATCTGACCCCTTTGACGTAATCAACATGAAACTGTGTCCACAGACAGAAGACATGTTGGTATGGTAGAGTATCCAACCCTGTTTGGTTTGGATGCAGCAGGTGGGCGTGGCAGCGTGGCGAATTGACCGGTCATGCAGTTGCCATACGTTTTGCTCTGAAATCTACAATTTTGGGTCCAGCTGCACCAAACTCACTGGGATGGATCTGTATCCAACCCCAGAAAGGAATCCAGTGGAATATTTTGTGGGCGTGTCCTAATGTATCAACAGCGCCCCTAGAATATTTTAAATAATCAGCCCTAAGCCATGCTTTAACCTAGAATTATGAAACTTGGTACACCTGTGTATCTTGTCAGGATGCACAAAAAAGTCTCTTGGAGCCATGGTCCAAACCCAGCAAGAAGTCGGCCATTTTGAATCAAACCCACCATTTCCTGTTTTTCTTAGACGTCGCATCAGATCAAACTCCTACAGTTTTTGAGATACAGACTGCAAACTCACTCAGCACACTATTGAGACATTGAAGGTGAAAGTTTATCAAAAGAATTATTGTACAACAAAGCATGTGGGCGTGGTTAAGTGTCAAACTTTGGCTTTGTGTCATTAAACATTAAAATGCATTAACTTCTACAGGAAAGGTCACAGCTGAATCAAACTTTCCACGTGTCATTATAGACAAGCTTTGATCGCATTCACACGCTAATTTTATGATGTCACCTAAGCCATGCCCCTCACCAACAGGAATTCACCTGTTTTTATAGCCTGATGTCTTATGTTCACTCTATCATTCAAATGGCTTTAATCCTGTTCCAAATGATATAAAATTACATGATGATGAACTCTGTGAATGTTGGCTGCTAGCTGAACCATGCGGCATGGCTTATTAGCAAATAGCTATGCCTGCCATGTTTACAATCGTTTCTAAATCAAACATGCTTCATGCAATGTCCACCAGACTTTTATTGGTTCACTTTAGTAAACCTCTAAAAAGCCCAGTAGCATTACTTCATAACTTGACTCCACAGCACCCCTTAGGTTAATCAAACAGCTGTATCTCATCTCTACATTGGCCAATATGCATAAGATGGTGCGGGCTTCAACAGGGAACTCTGCTGAAAACACAATGCAGCTAATGTCAACACAAGGGACAAGATAATGTATCAACCCAGCTGTTCAGATACACATACATTCTCCCAAAACTTAAACTGTCATGATCTGTGGTTGGTGATGGTGAGGATGAATGCTGAGTCCCAGGTGATGATAATGATGATCATGATGTTTAGTATTATTTAATAAATAGAAGCTCAAACACAGTCCAGTACGGGCAGCACGACAGAAACACTTGCACACATCTACTACAGGTAACCACTGAAAAAAGTGAAGTCTGAATGAACAGCTACATTATCACAGTATAACTTGACTCCTCTTCAGCCCCTAGGTGAATCAAACAGCTGCATCTACTCGCTGCATCAGCCGATCTGCACCAGATTTTTGTGCATTGTCTGTGAGCAATGCCAAACATGACACACTGAGTTTTTCAAGGCAGGCAGGTTCGGCTTCTCCGTCACAACATCAGCGGTGGCTGGGGGGAGGCGGTGCTGGGACCTCACGGTGGCTATAGGCCGAGCGGCGCTTGACTGCGAGGGCCGCTCGATGCTCCGCGGAGCTTTAATTTTAATTATTTTTACAACTCCATCTATCCATCCATCCATCCATCCATCCATCCATCTATCTTCCACCCTTGTCCCTAGCTGCACTGCTTTCCCCTCCTGACACGCCAGATGGTGGGCCAGAATCGCCTTGAAACCATGCGGAAGTCTTTCTCCATGGCCTCTCCAAACTCCTCCCGCACCCGAGTTTTAGCCTCAGTAACCACCCGAGCCGCATGCCGCTTCGCCCGCCAGTACCCATCAGCAGCTTCTCGAGTCCCACAGGCCAAAAAGGCCCAATAGGACTCCTTCTTCAGCTTGACAGCATCCCTCACCGAAGGTGTCCACCAACGGGTTTGAGGGTTGCCGCCGCGACAGGCACCAACAACCTTGCGGCCGCAGCTCTAATAAGCCGCCTCGGCAATGGAGGCACGGAACATGGTCCACTCAGACTCAATGTCCCCCACCTCCTCCGGAACGTGTTCGAAGTTCTGCCGGAGGTGGGAGTTAAAGCTCCGTCTCACAGGGGACTCCACCAGACGTTCCCAGCAGACCCTCACTACACGTTTGGGTCTGCCAGGTCTGACCGGCTTCCTCCCCCACCACCGGAGCCAACTCACCACCAGGTAGTGGTCAGTGGACAGCTCCCCCCCTCTCTTCACCCGAGTGTCCAAGACATACGGCCGCAGATCCGATGAAACGATAACAAAATCGATCATCAAACTGCGGCCTAGGGTGTCCTGGTGCCAAGTGCACGTATGGACACCCTTATGCTTGAACATGGTGTTCGTGATGGACAATCCGTGATGAGCACAGAACTCCAACAACAGAACACCACTCGAGTTCAGATCGGGGGGGCCGTTCCTCCCAACCACGCCCCTCCAGGTCTCACTGTCATTGCCCATATGAGCGTTGAAGTCTCCCAGTAGAACAAGGGAGTCCCCAGGAGGGGCACTCTCCAGTACCCCCTCTAAGGACTCCAAGAAGGGTGGGTAATCTGAACTGCTGTTCGGCCCGTAAGCACAGACAACAGTCAGAACCCGTCCCCCCACCCGTAGGCGGAGGGAGGCTACCCTCTCGTTCACCGGGGTAAACCCCAATGTACAGGCGCCAAGATGGGGGGCAACAAGTATGTCCAGTCCTGCCTGGCGCCTCTCGCCGTGGGCAACTTCAGAGTGGAAGTACGTCCAGCCCCTCTAAAGGAGACTGGTTCCAGACTGGTAGCCGGAACCTCTCCGCCTTGCACACTAGCTCTGGTTCCTTCCACACCAGAGAGGTGACATTCCACATCCCAAGAGCTTCTGCAGCGAAGGATCAGACCGCCAGGGTCCCCTCCCTCAGCTGCCGCCCATAACACATTGCACCCAACCCCTTTGGCTCCTCCAACAGGTGGTGGGCCCATTGGAAGGGGGACCCACGTCTCCTCTTTGGGCCCAGCCGGTAAAAGCCCGGCCACAAGGCACTCGCCATTGTGCCCCACCTCCAAGCCTGGCTCCAGAGTGGGGCCCCGGTTACCCGCGTCCGGGCGAGGGAACACTAGATTCAAAGTTATTTTCCATCATAAGGGATCAAATAAAATATTAAATTAATTGGAATCACAGATTATTGTCATCATAAAGTAGATTTTTAGGTCTTTAAACTTTTTCTTTTTATCCACATACATTGAAACATTGACATTATCAATTAAGAGACTGAACTGATTTGAACACGCAGTAGAAAATTTGAACATAGTGTTGTCAATATATTAATATTTAATCAGTTTAACCACACTAATGCTGTGACTAATCACTGTGCTTAACTTTGTAAGCTTGAAATGTAAAAATTGACATTTTCATAATTGTTTAAGGAAATGTTTTATTCTCTAAAACCAATCTCACATTTCCAGGTTTTCATACTCAAGATGGTTTAGAAGCAGTTGTTTCATTTAAAAACAGCTGCTTAGAAATATTAACAACAAACTGGCTGTGCAGGGTTTCCCCCAGAAAACCTGCAAAGTCCGGTGGTCGGGGAGTAGAGTTGGTCCACCGTCGGTCTACCGTGTTTTTGTATTAAAAGATGTTGACAGGAAATGTAAAAATATTACTGTGTGATTATATGTTACGGGAAAATATCTCCAGTGAAATGCTATTTAGACCCACAACTAGTCTAAAAAACAACAAATTTGAACTTCTGTTTAATCCAAATTAAATCAGCGGCTCCATCAGGGCTTCAGGGGCCCCATAAACACTAACATTTTAAAACAGACCACAGATACATAAATGCAACACTTTATTGAGATTATCAATGCTGTTAAATTTTATTCAATTGTTTAGGCATACATAAATTAAAAGATTTTAAATTGTTTAAATTGTTAAATTAAAGATTTTAAGGAGTTGGCAAGTTTGATTGTTTTGTTACCTTAGCAACAATCTGATGCTGGGAGTTTAATCTTTGAATTTACAAATACCTTTTTAGGCTGGCCAATTAAACTACTCCCTTCTCCCATATTTCACTAAATCTAAAACAGAAGCTGTTAGAGGTGCTGATATTTTTAGCAACAAAAGGGGCCCCTAAGTGTCACGATCCGTGTTTCTGTGTGTTTATTTTTTGAGTTGTCTCTGTGTTATCCTGTTCCCTGTGAGTCCTGTCTCTCCGTCTTCCCAGTTGATCGTCTCCCAGGTGTGTCTCGTTCCCTTGATTACCTCGTGTGTATTTAGTCTCCCCTGTTGACTGTATTCCTGTCGGGTCCTTGTCGTACGTATGTCAGATGTGTCTGTGTAGCTGGCCAGTAGAACTGTTCAAGTCCTGGTTAGCTTGCTCATGTTTTCAGTCCTGTGAGTATTCAGTTGCTACCGGTGTTAGCTGTGTGCTGCGTTCTGCCATTCTGCCTGTATTGGACTGTCGAGCTCTTCAATAAATTCATAATCTTCACTATACCTGGGTCTCAGCGTCTCCTCACCACCACCAACCCCATTTCATGACACTAAGTCAGATTCTGCTCAAGGCCTCATGCAGCCATGTACCAGCCCTGCATGATGAGTTAAATCTGCTGCACTGCGCAACAAACGGGAGATTTAATTCAATGCTGCTAATGTGGCTTTAGTAGCTCTTTCATTTTGTGTCTGAGTTTTTAATAATTGTCACAGAAACTATTCTGGTTGGTTGAGTTTTATGGGACGAGTTTCTCAGATCTATGTGGCTGCGCGCATTAACTCTAAGTAGACAACACATTTCAAATGGTTTGATGCATCGTGTAACCGGAAAAAATAATACTAAAAATAATATAATATAAAATCAGCGTGATGCGTGACTCCCGAGAACGCGAAAGCTGAACCAGCATGATGAGGTTAGCGCTGCTCGTTATCCAAACGCTCCGGCCAACCGGGACCACAGACATAAACTTTACAGGGAAGACAGACACAGAGCCACACGCTGGGCAGCGTGTTGAGACATAAACACCGCATATAATTGTTTGTTCACAAAGATAAATCATTCTCACCACTTCACAACGCGCCACTGAATTCGCTACAAGTTATTCCTGCGATTCACATGGAGCTGTGCAACCAGAGCTAACGCGTTCTCCAAAGAACCTGCTAAGACAAAAGAGACGCTTGCAGCCCGGCTTTAAAAAAAAAGATTTTTTTTTTTTTTTTTCCCCCTAGAAACGTAAACAAGCAACGCTTAGCCTGGTAGCGGGGCTAGTAAAGCATGGCGAGCCGCCAGTGTTATAATACACTGGGGGAAAACCTGTTGTGCATACCAGCTTGGTTTAATCCAAACATGGGTCAGACCAAACAAAGTCGGTCTGACTTTCTTCACTCATCTTTTTGCTTGTGTTTGTGGCTCTGCATTGCTGACCACAGCAGACCATGTGACACGCTGCTTTGAACCAAGTAACCCTCTGCTGGGAGAGGCTTCTAGGGAATGCGACTAACCTGCATTGTGTAACGTTAAGCTTTTTAGAATAAGTGTCAATGCTTTAGCATTAACAGCCTTACAGAAAACAATTTATGGCCCACAAACTTCTAAAGGAACTCTGCATTCACTGGTCACTTTATTAGGTGCACCACTTTAGTTTGACCTCCTTTTGCCTTCAGAACAGCATCAGTTGACTCAAAGGCCTTCTGTCAGACTGAGGTCAGACGACCGGACAGGTCATTCTCTGTGAACTTGAGACATGGTTCTGAGTAAAATCCCATCTGATCTGCAGTTTCTTGCACCAATAATCATGACTAAATTCTCTTAAATCACTTAATTCCCTTTTTCTTTCTCACTTTGATGTTCACCTTAGACTTCAGTGATCTGTCTACACCACATCTGGATGCTTAATGCATTGAACTGCTGCTATGGGATCTGTTTGTGGTTTGTGTTGACAAGCAATTAAACACAGGGCTTTTTCTCGAAAGTAGGATTCAGAAATTCAGGATAAGGGATAAAGCCGAGCTTGGCATAGCATCACCAGATCATCCTGTCTTTATCCGTTTCAGACCAAACGAGTTTCAGGGGGTGCAGCTATGTTGAGCCAGGCTTAAGTAATCCAAGTGAATGTGCATCAATAGATTTTTTCAGTAGACCATGAGAAACAGATGCTACAATAGCAAACGATAGCAGATCGATTGAATGCGCAATTAGCCCAAAGTATCCGCTTTCAAAAAACGTCATAATCGTACCTGTCATTTGCTCAAATAAAAAGCTTTAACACAAGAAATGAACAGTGGAAGTCAATATAATATGTTAAACTGACATTATCTTTCTAATATTTCTACAGAACAAACATAACAGGTCAAGATTAAATATAAGAATATTTTGCAGTATCTGGGAAGTATTGAAAGTTTGTGTTGGTGGACATGTTTTTTTGTTTAAAAGCATAAAATACCATTTACTGTTTAGCATGTTCCAGCGCTGTCATCAAGCAGACTGATATGCGCAGAGTGACAAGACAGTCCTTGTTTCCACAGGGACAGTGGCCAGCCCGATGTTTTCTTCACTCTCAGCTACCAAAGCGAAGACGGCCCGACCAGCGTCCGTGTCCAGCTGAACAACCTGCTCTTCAGCCTGCATGGCAGCCAAAAAACTTTCCCTTCGCTGTTTGCTCTGCTTGCCTTCTACACCAGCTCCCCCTGTAGGCTGACTGAGCCCTATCGCAGGCAGCGGCCTGAGCGCCTAAAACAGATGTGCAGGAGAGCTCTAGTACGAACCTACGGTGCCGAAAGTATATGCACCTCACCTGGACTCAGCCCTGATGTTAAGGCTTATGTCAGTGCGTACCCGTACTGTACATAGACAAACCTGTGAATGCCATTTACTGCATTTAAATGTCATTAAGTTAAAAACCGTGTTATTTGTTGTTTTTGTATTTTGCTGGAGACAATTTGGTACCACATGTAATGACAAAAAGGGTTGAAAGTGTTTTATTCATGACTTACAACATTATTGTATGCTTGGCAGTTCAATCATCTCCATTTAATCTGACTGTTCTTGTTAGTAAAATTTAAAGGAAGTCAAAACAAAGCAGACAAATCATTTCAGACATTTTTTACCTTTAATGTGACATCTATCATGTGCTTCACCAGAAGAAGAGGAAAACCTCTGGCTAAGTCCAAACCTGAGTCTGATTTACCCCTCAGAAGCCAAAAAATTTGGAGTTTCGTTTTCACAGCAGAACTTCACAGGTTAAAGGTCATTTGGTGGAGAAGGTTGTCAAATTGTTTATCTTGTTCTCATCTTTTTTACATCTTAAAATCCAGACATTTTAACAAGGATGTGAATCTTTAACTGCACTGTTTTAAAATCCTGAGGCCAATGAGTAAACTTTTAATACAAGATGTTTTTAAGTAGCATGTTGCCTAAAAATGTCTTCAGGCAACATGTTGTAAAACTGTACCTCATCTTGCTATTATGTGGGGAAACTGAGACATGCCATTGCTGCAAGTGTTTTATAGTTAATAACATTTGATCTATGAACAATAACATAATCTGTGGTATGCTTAGTATTATTTCAGGACAAGAACATAATTTTCAAAGCATCTCATGGTGAATTACATAATTGCCATGAGTAAGCGACATGTTGCAAATTAAGAAATTAATATCTTTTCTGTCTCATGCATTGTTTTCATTCTGTCTCATAAAAGTTGGACAGAAAAATGCTTCTCTCCATTTTTGTGGACATGAACGCCTCATTTGAACTAAGGCATTTTCAAAAACATTATTTTGTTTATTGGCAGTTTTATTTTTCTGTTTAGATCTGTTGATCTTTCAGTGTTGAATTTTGTTCCATTCTGCATTTGTTTTGTATGTTATTTTGTGCACAAATCAAACAGTTATGCACTGAACCCAAAGATTGCACTTTGGTTGTTCTAGTTGGAAACATTAGATTTAGTTTTACTAATGTGTGCAATTTTAAAACTAATTCAAAACTTGAATTAATTTGTCTTGCTCTTGTGTCTGTAAAAATGCATATATTGGTACAAATCCAGCTGTCTATCGCATAATCTGTTCTAAAGGCTTTTCCATTTTTTTTGACAAATGAAGCCGTTATTTTGGTTAATTTTCTATATCATTGCAACCATATTTATTTTAGGTCATGCTAATTACAATTTTATGTTAATATGAAGCATAGGTGTAAATTCAAATGGAAGACTCTATTCATCTCACCTGCCCAACCAAAGATGTCATCATGTGCCTCGATTCCAACCTGTCGGTGATGGTCTGCTCCTCCAATCAAGTGTCTCTCCCTTGATAAGGTCCAGCTATTCATCTGTTTCTGTTCTTTGGCTGAGCTTCAAGCAAGCTGCTGCTCAACCTCGTCATGGCCTTACGATTTCGTGGAATTACCAGACTTTTTCTCCTTTTTATCCAGGCTTGAAAAAGCTCCCGTTACACAGTTGGCACAGATTTCTGTTCTTACCAGGTGAATCTCACTCAGATCCGGGATAATCTATTCCTAATTGCTCTCGTTGCACCTTCGCATCTCGGGATCCCCTCCAGTCGTCTTCAGCAGCATGAAAACCTTCAACCTCGGCAGGACTCTCCTTCCTCCGATCCAGTTTCAAATTTCCCATCGTAGTCTTTCAGCCTAAACGTGAAGATGTCCCCCCCCTTCAGCACTTTTCAACAGTTCTCCTTATCGCTGATGTTCGGCTCCTCTCTACTGAAAAAAAGTATACTTTTGTATATTTAAAACACTTTTGTGAAAGTACATTTTAAGTATACTATTAAGTGTACTACCTATAAATATATATGAAGTATACTAAAAGTATGCTTGTACCAATTTTGAAATTATAACTTTAAGCATACTTAAATATAATTGTTCCAAAATATACTTTTATTTATTATATTTCGTAAAAGTATAAGTGAACAAAATATGCATTTGCTCAAGTGTATATTTAGAATATCTGTCAAAGATATCTTGTGTATATTTTAAGACATATGCTGAAAATAGAATTTTTTTAAAAATTAACGTAACGCTTACTAAAATTAATAATTTAAAGTACCGTATGTTTTAAATTACATCTCAGTGTATATTTTAGGTAAATAAAGTATGCCTTTTTAGATGACTTAATAGTCTTTTATTTTTGTTAAAACGGCAAAGCATTTAAAAAAATAATCCTAATAGTGGAACTTGTTTTAATGTTGTTTAACAAATAATGTATTCATGGCTTATGGAGGAATTCAAATGTGCTAAACTCATGAAATAAGAAACGATACACAAACTCCATTTTCTCCGGCTCATAGACAAACAGGAAGACATTTAATGCACATCTGCGGATTTACACATTACATTTTCATCGTCTCATTTTCATCATCTCAGAACCCAAAATGTCTTGTGTCTTATTTCTGACATCGAGTATTTATACCATTCCAGCCCTGCTGTTGTGTATTGGAAAGCTTCTGACCAATGGCGTTTCTGGCTCTGTCTTACACTGGATGTGTGTCGGAAGTTCCGAGAATTATAGGCTAACTTTGTGGAAGTTAAATCTACTCTCTCAGAGACCATTAACAAAGATTCTTTTTTAGTGAGGGAAAGGTTAGTGCTGCAGAAGTTTCTTGCACAACAACTTAACCTCTCCCCCACTGGTGATTGTTTATTCCACATCTCTCCAATCCGAATTCCTTTCTGACTTGAAGGTCAGATTGGCCCATTACATTTGACACAGTACATTTCTTTTCAGTAAAACATATCTTAATGTGAATCAACCAACAACACTATTATATTATAATTATATTCCTCTACAAGCTCAACATATCAAACATTGACAGTTTAGTGACAAAAACAATATCTTTAAAACTAAATGTAGCAGGTATCTTAAGTTTTATATCTCTCCGAATATGATCTGTTGTTTTCAGTTTTTTTAACTAAAACACGGAAGGTGTCTTTACCCAATCCATTTTCAGATATGATGTAAAATCTGTTAGTGAAAGGCATTAGCTTCAGTTCACACTCCAGACCAGATGGCGGCGGCATTGCATACTTTCCGTTTTTTGAAAAGCTCCATAAAAAGAAAAGAAGAAAAAGCCATGAGCCAGATAAGATAACAGATGCTGCTCAAATTCGCCATTCTTACGCACAGAATATTGCCTTAAAAATAGAGAGAGTAAGTAGTTTTGGTAAATTCAAGCTTGTGACGTCCTAGCCCAAGTTAGACGACACAACTGGAACAGAACAGGATGGAAATAAAATGTGAGTCACGAAAGGAACCAAAGGGACGAAGGCTGCTAACGTGTTGCTAGCTGGTGGTAAGTTTGCTTCAAAATGCTAATTATCTTCATTTAATTATAAACGGTGCAGTATAGATATAAACAAACTTACGTTGGTTTCAGAAATAACTAGAAAATTCCTGCAGAAATTTTAAGGGGCCATGCCATAGTGTGCCCATCGGATTAGACCCAGTGTTATGATGCTAAAAATTTGCACTAATGCTAAAGAAAGCTGCAATGTAGTCAATAACCTGTGGAGAGGCAGGAGCATGTTGACTAACCTGTACTTGTACCATTCATTATGTTAAAATTAATGCATAAGCTAAAATTAGCCAATATGCTAATGTTAGCCTAAATGCTGGCAGTAGCATGTGGAGCAACAGGACCATGTTGTTTTAATTATACTTGCTCCATTCAGTATAATAACATGTCTAATTAACGACAAAAATTATCTAATAGCTAACTTTAGGTTAAAGGCTAGTGCTAATGCAGCAAGGCAGTGCACTAGTCAAGGGCAGTGAAAGGATAACATTTGTGCTAATGTTAATGAACTACCTTGCTGTGCAAGGCAGTTCACTATCCTGAGAAAAAAATCATGAAAAAGGCTGATATTATAGCACCGCCTATGGCGGTGCACTATCCTGAGGGGAATATGCAGGCTTTTATTTTGAAACCTTCAGTAAGCTTCATTTCAACTACCTCACCAATTCAATGTGTTACAATAGTTTGTTTAAACCAGTCACATAAAGCCCAAAAAAGCAATTACCTGATGTGAAAAATGTCAAGGCTTTAATTTTGAAATTTTAAGTAAGCTTCATTATTGGTACACATTGGATTAATGGCCACATTAATACAACATGTTAACAGTCCAGCTATATAATACCCAAAACACCAAGTAGCTCTCAATTGCCAGCTCAGCCCTAATGTGTGGTATCTGAGAGTTCCACCATGTTGTAATGCTGACATTCAGACATTTTAGTTTAAAAGAGCAGCTCAACTATCATGTGAGGGAGATGGACTGATAGAATTCTAACTGTTTGAAGTGTGTTTTTCTGAACAAAGCAGTCCGATCAGCTCGTTCCTGTGCATGATCTGTAAGAGCAATCCAAAAGCCGTTTGAAGCACATAGTCAAGTGAAGCAAAATGCTAATGCTTGTGCTAATGTTAATGAACTAACTTGCTATGCAAGGCAGTTCACTTTCCTGAGAAAGTAAACATAAAAAAGCTTAGTATTTTTGCACCACCTACGGCGGTGCACTGACGTGAGATGAATATGCAGGCTTTTATTTTGAAACTTTCAGTAAGCTTAATTTTAAATGACCACACTAATTCAATATGTAACAGTGGTTTGGTTAAACCAGTTATGTAAAGCCCAAAAGACCAATAGTTGATGTAAAAATGGTCAAGGCTTTTATTTTGAAAATTTCAGTAAGCTTCATTTTAAATGGCCACACTAATCCAGTGTGTTACAGTGGTTTGGTAACACCAGCTATTTAATCACCAATAGAGCAACTGCATGATGTAAAAATGGTTGAGGCTTTTATTTTGAAATTTTTATTAAGCTTCATTTTAAATAGCAACACTGATCCAATGTGTAGCAGTGGTTGTGTTAAACCAGTTATATACTAACCATGTTTTAACTGAGTGTTTGCCATAGTTAGAACTAGAGGACCATATGTCAGGTATGAGTGATGTCTGTCATTGACTTACTCCATTAAGCAAGTGGTTCTAAATGCCAGCTCAGCCCTCCTCTGTAATAATTGAGTTTTCTACCATGGTAGATCACTGCAGGCAGAAGCTGCATCACTTAAGTCAGACACAGAGGGAGACAAAACTCTCTCTTTAAATCACTGTCTGAAAAAACCAGTCACCTTTGGCCAGAGTTCTGCTGCTATGGTGATTAATCTTTAAATCAGTTACTTTCTGAGAAATCAGTCAGCTGTGACCAGTGTTCTGTTGCTATGGCAATGAATTCTCATTGCCCACTGTCAGCCCACAGAGATCAAGCGTCAGGTACTCCTGTCCCATAACTTTGCTCTGAAGCACCTGGACAGAAAACCCTAAACCCTAGAGAAATTTCGAAAACATTTTACCGGAGCAGACATGAGTATCAATGTCCCGACCGACTTTCATACCAATAGAGCAATTTTTGAAAGCATGAGAGAGATTTCACAATGATTTTTGGGTCAAAATTCCACTCTGTTTCTCACTCTAAAAAAGCGGCAGTTGATGTCAGTTACACTCTGGTTCCGGCAGTTGGAAATTTCGCTCGTTTTTCGCTTTTTACATCGCCGTCGTAACTCCGATCCCCAATAAAAATAATAGCAATAATGCCGGCAGCGAGCCGCACAATTTGATACCACTTTTGTGGGTGAGAATGCAGTGGTACGAGCCGCATTAATGGTGACGGAAGAATAATAAATAATTTTAAAAAGAGACATTCTACTGACAGAAGAACAGTAGTGGTAGTAGCAGTGCACTGCTCTCCTTATGCATTGCTATGGCATGGCCCCTAATTCAAGAGACATTCTACCAGATGTAGAACAATAGGTGCCTGCCATGCAATGCATGGAGGCACTGCTCTCCTTATGCAATGCTATGGCATGGCCCCAATTGTTTTATCCATTTTATTGTGACTTTTATGATTATTACTGTAACAATCATTCATGTTATAACTGCATGGAGGCTCTGTTTGTTGTAACTTAACATACCTTTCTTCATAAACTGAACCTGGTTTTAATTAAGCTCCATAAGACAAAGAGACTTTGATATTGTGAGGTTGTTATAACTTGTTCATCAATGTTTTTATCTTCAATATATGTGCTTAAGTGCTTAATAAACATGATTCGATTTAAAGGTAACTGGAAAAATTTTTCCCCTTGTTAATCTAACATTTACCTTTCATAAATTTATTTTGAAGGACTGGTGACCTGTCCAGGGTGAACCTGCCTCTCATCTGATGGCTGCTGGACATGGGCACCACCAGCCCCCCTCACCACCCTGCAAGGATCAGTGTGTTCAGATCATGGATGGAAACATTTTAAGATAGTTTGTCTCCTTAAGTCCATACTTAACAGCTTCATAGTTAATGCCAACATCAACTGACTATGACATTGCTGACCATTTTTTTCTGCTTCCAACATAAACAGGCAAAGACACCCAGAAATGTTTTTCCACCCCAGGCATCCGGTCCCAATCATCATCAGTTCTGATGATGTCACGTACATGGCGAGTCCACGTCATAAAATTGTAAGTATTTTTTCATTGCCATTATTCTGTTCTCTTTAAATACAAATGCTTTCTCAGTTTAATTGCTATATTGTTCTTTTTTGTAGGATTCTGTAAAGTGCAGTGGTCCAGTGAAAGGGAATGTTCTGTTTATCCTCACTGTTCTTGGGAAGGAGAAATGTCAGTTTGTCTGCAGTAATACTGGAATACTGTGACATTGTATTAAAACAATACTGTCCTTGGTGAAACAGTTTTCCATTTCCTCTAAAGTGTACCTATTGTTTTATTGTGCAAATTTTCATAAGCATGTTGTGTGTAATCTTTAAATGTATTGACAATTTGTACAATTTTGTTTCAGTTATATTGGCTCTTGAAAAAATGTGGGTACGACTTTATTTGACGGAGTGTGCATAAGATGTCATGATGGGTCTAATGCTTTTTCCCCCACATGCAGAAACACACAGAGAGTGGGATGTAAAGGATGTTTATTGCAAGGAATACAAAATCAAAACAAAGAAGCTCGGTTGAGAGGACAGCGGGTCGGAGTCCAGGTGCGTCTGCACACAAGGGAATAGAGTGGTTAGATGGTTTCACAGGGGGAGGGGAAAAAAGGTAACAAACGGCCTGGAGTACAGCTCTTACTTGATAAAACAAGTGGAGGGTGATGGATGGAGGTTTGTGGTTCCAGATTGAGAAGGGGAGCAAATGGGCTGGAGACGGACCAGGCGTTGGAGGGTGGCAGGTCAGAGATGTCCACACAGGGGAGCCTCAGAGCAGACAGCAGGTGCGTCACGGAAATGGTCTTTGCTGGACGAGTGGACTGAAGGACCAGTCCCCAGGGCCTTGGCAGATTCCTGAAGGGAAGGCACAAGAGTAGGATGAGAGCCTGAGCAAACTCGGATCACAAGAAAACACAAGAAGACTTGAAACCAAATTCTACGAGGAGCTAGAGTACCAACAACTGGCAACACTCTGGCAAGGAAGTGTTGGCTGTCTGCTGCTTATATACTCCTCCAGACGATGATTCTCCTCAGGTGCGGATAGTTGAGAGCCTGCAGGCACGCCCACTCCAGCAGAGTGACCCGATGGCTCCATCTGGTGGGCTGATGAAAAAACTGAAAAGGAAATAGTAACCCCCACCTCCTGGAACCCAACATAAGACTGATATACTGTCAGACATAACTCCTGTTAGGAACATACCAACAGTGTCATGAAGTGTCATTCAGTAAATAATGACAATTTTAATGGCAATTTGCTTCAAAGGTTTTATGAAAAGTTTTATGTTATGTTTATTACAGTGTCATGTCAGTCTTATGCACACCCCATCAAATAAAATATTACCAAACTGGTAATATACTGAAAGCACAATTTGATTGTGTGTGTATGAAGCATGAAATGTACAAAGTGGCAAATAATAATAAAATACATTAAGTAACTAAAAAGTGTACTCCATTAGCAATAACAAAAAGTGTAATTTCAGCATAATGTAATCAGACTACTAATATATTAAATATGTATTTAAAATATCCTTAAAATACATTCTAAGTATATGTTAAATCTAATTCAATCACTAAAATAGTATGCTCTAAATATACTAATCAAGCATGTTTTTGGTACATAAAAATAAGTACACTTAAAGTACACCAAGTGTCCAAAAAAGGTATGTTGAAGTATGCTTAGTACACTTTAAGTAGTATTAAGTACTACTTAAAAATACTTTTGTACACTAACCACAAAATTAGTATTTTAAAAAAGTCACACTTTAAGTATACTAATACAAGTAAACAAGTAAACTTGTTAAAATTTAACATACTTGGTACACTAATTTTTCACCAGGGTATAAAATAAACAACTTTGGTCTCAATTCGAAACCCTGGGGAACACTACAAACAATGTCCAAGCACGAGGACTGGAAATCAGCAATTGCCCAAATTGTTGCTCGTTTGTGTCATAAGGTGTGGTGATTGGTGGTGAGGAGATACGCAGAGACCCAGGTTGTGAGAATGATGATGATGGTTTTAATGGTGAAGATGCTCAAACAGTCCAAAAACAGGCGGCACGGCACAGAAGTTAGAACGCAGCTAAATACCGGTAGCACTGACAACAAAGACTGAAACGATGAGCTAATGCCCGCACAGGACTTCACAGTTCAACTGTGTGGGCAGACTAACTACAAAGATGACGTACGTTACACAAAGTTAGACAAGGACCCAACGAGGAACACAGACAACAGGTGAGACTAAATACACACGGGGTAATCAAGGGAATGAGACACACCTGGGAAACAATCAACGGGGAAGACGCAGAGACAGAGACTCACAGGGAACAGGATAACACAGAGACAACTCAAAAACAAATAGAAAACCACGGATCATGACAGTTTGTGATATAACTTTTCCAGTGTTGTATAAAGTATTGAAATCTCAGAGTCAAGTAAAAGTATAGGTTCCTCTCCAAAATATGACTTTTTGGTAAAAGTCCAAGTCACTGACTGAAATGTTACTTGAGTTAAAAGTATCTGAATTTTCTTGTATGGAAATTACTGTAAAAATGGATGTACTCAAGTAATGTAATGAAAAGTATAAGTAAAAAGTAAAACAAGGCAAATGCAGTTTGAATGACAATTTTTTATATTTTGGTAAACTTGTCAAATAGAGTCAAAGTAAAGTAAACAACCAAGTGCAGGTAAAATTAAACCTGCTAATAGATAAACCTGCAGGCATCATTTGGTTAAGAAAATCAGGTGCTTTACCTACAAGTTAATTTAACCTGCTTTACAATTGAAACAGCTTCTTAGTTTCCCCTCCAGGACAGAAAATACAAAGTTTTTGTAAGCCTTAAGTTTTCACTTCAAGGTGTTTGGCTCCTCTGCTATTTAAGCCTGTAATAGAAAATTTTGGTTTTGGTCTTATTTTACTCTTGAAGGAACTGATGGTACCTTTTACCATTTATTTACTGATTATATCTGCTGTATTTTGTATTTCTGCCAGATGTGTTTCGTCCATTAAATAAGTTTGCAGATGATGTTTAGATGTTTCCGCAGCAGAAAAGACCTGAAGACATCTTGAGTAAAATGCTTGATCTGATAATTGTCTTAAAGTACTGATGTGTGGAACGTAGTTTGTACCCTGTTTGACCTGACCCATGAACTGACAAAGAGTGTTAGAAGTTCCTCCTGAAATCCTTATCAGCTCTCCATCCTGCCATAAAATCATCTCCTCCAAGAGGTGAGAGATAGTTCATGAGGAGGGGGTCAGGGTGTCACTGTAGCCATCTGGCAGTAAAGATAACATCACACTTTGGGAGGGTCTTTGTCTTTCTGTGACTATATAACAATATGATGTGTGTTGATCAGGGCTCTTCTACTGACTGCGCTCAGTGAGAAGGGTCTTCGAACGCTTTTGCCTTCGAATAAAGAAACTTAAAGACAAAGATGAATCTTTCTCTTATTATTGAAACAGATTCTCATTCCTTGATAATGAAATTTCCATAACAAGCCGATGCCCTTCTGTGCCGTACTCATGTATTTATTCATGTGACCACTTATCTTAGCCGCTATGATGCCTGATATGAGCTTCCATGTTGTAGAGAGACAGGTTATTGGCCGATAGTTGGATGGGATTGATGGGATTCTCTCTTGTGTATCTCTTCAGGCGGCTGACCAAGCCTTGGAGCCTTTGTTTGGCAGTTTCGAGTGCTTCAGGTATGGACATCTGGCTGTACTTCTTGTTTACTGATCTTTTCATTGCACCCCTTTGGAGCTCTGACAGTTGGCTCACTTCCCTCCTTGTTATCTTGATCTTAGCCTCTAACCGTCTTTTCCATGGTGGGTATTGGGTCTCATGATTGCTCTTATAGCCAAGCATCTCAAGGATCACTGATGCTGAGTTGTATATCAGCTCATTGGTTTCTGTTATGGTGTTGGTAGGGATCGTTCTCAATGCCGCATTCACATCTTCAATTAGGCTTTCTGGTGGTGCTTCACTCAGCCGTTGTAATTGGCGTCGGGGTTGTCTGGTGTTCATTACGGCCACGATTCTCTCTCTCAGGTCAGTTGCTGCCTCGTTCAGCTCTGATGGTTCGTTCATAACTGGGGCTACATACCCAGTCTCTGGGTGGGTAGTTAACTCCCCTCTGACCTGGCGTTCTGGCTCCTCCCCTTTGCCATAGCATTTGTGTTGAACCTTGTCAATCTCAAGTTGTGAGAGCAGTTGCCGTTTGCGGCTGTTGGAACACTGAGCCACTAGTTGCTTAGCAGTTAGTGTTGACTGGGGATGTCGAAGTAACCATTCCTCCCACAGTCTTTGCATGTAGCCCCTCTGACTAGGGTTACTTGAGTAGTAGCATTCCAACAGATCCATGTTTTCACCTCTCGCCCATTTTCGTCTTGTTCCAGTAGCCCATTTTTCATCTAGGTGCTCTGGTTCCCCAGCACCTGACGCAGACCTTGTTTGGCCGGGCGACGTCTGAGCCGGCATGTCGTGCTTATCAGTGTCTCTCATGGTATGAGGTCGGCTATATAGCTCCAAGGGTCTTGCCTAAGGACCCACACTGACAGCTCAATTGACTGTTGTAACTTCAGCCCCAGCCTGGATTCGAACCCTGGTCTCCCGGGTGGAAGACTGGTGACTTACCCATAGAGTTATATATATATATAGCTGACAGCATATGTTGATCAGACAGAACACCGGAGCATGGAGTTTTTAGTCACTAAAATATTTGCCTAGAATAAGATTTGAAGATATATCACGATTTGGAAACCAATTTTCTCTGACAACAAAATCTAAGTTAGACAAAGGCTACAAATTCTTCACTGAACAAAACCTGTTTGACTATGAAGGTAGGTATTTTTGTTTTGCGTAAGCGTTAGCTTAGCATTAGTGATTTTTGTTAGCTGCTAACTAGGTGATATAACTGTTCCTTAACCAGAACTTTTTACTGTTTTTGAACTATAACGTTTTAGGCTCTAATCTTGATCAGATTCGTAAATTATAGACTGGAGTTGCCACTCATCCAATAAAATAGGGGTTTGTTTGTTATAAGCAGAGATGTCCGGTGCCGCTGCTGCTTTGTAATGGTTCCTCTAATCCGACCACTTTTTCGCTAACGAATAATGTAACGAGTTCGTATTTCAAATCCAGTAATCAGATTAAAGTTATTTAACCAAATCACTGCGCATTAATATTTTCTTTTGTATTTTTATTCCTTCTGTGCATCTTTGGGAGAGACTCTGACAGTTAGCAGCGACAGAAACATGAACATGCGCATTTTGTTGCTGGAAAAACAAATATGTTGTCAACGTTGTTGGAAGCTGTCCTTTATTTTACATTAATACAGAAAATGAACCTCTAAACGTTACAGCTCTGACAGAGTGTATATTTTTTCCTAAATGTGGCTAAAGCTGCTGCTAGGTGGTTTACTCTCAGATCAGAGCCGTAAAAAAAAAAAAACTCTCCGATCGGAAGTGTTGAAAAAAGGAGTATTAAGTAAACTTTAAAAATACAATTCGGTTCCTTCTCCTTTTCCTGGTCCCGGATCTCGGCAGCGGTCTGGGAGCCCACGTGAGAACACAAGAGGCGTACGCAGCGTGTTGGCGTCACAGAAGTTCAGAATTTAATCCAATCAGAAACAAAGAATTTAGACATACAGAGCAGAACAGAAAAAACATGCAGAGTTACATTTATTTACCTGAGATACGTAGAAGACAAAACAAAGAAAAACAAGACGTCTTGGAGAAATATAACCAGAGCAATAAGCATTAGAGATCGGCTATAATTTCTGACCCTTTTTTCCGGTGCATCAGTTTTTATCTGTAAGGGGAGGGCCTTGAGTTTCGCATCCTCCAAAGCAGGCGTTCCTCAACCTGACCAACCGGTGACTGCTCCTGACAATTTAAAATTTAGTTCCTCCCTACAATTTGGTCGAGCAATCAAAGAGAAATTTTCTCTTTGTTATTTGAAGTTAACCAGAACTCTACAGTCCTGCTGACTTTTACAACTTCGCAAATGTCTCAGGAGACTTGGCTCTATCCAAACAGATAAATAACAAACCGCATGTATGTTTTTAAACCAAATTCTTTTCGGGTGAACTGCAGGTCAATGCATCCGGGTCGACCATAAATCTTAAAGATGTATCCAGGTTTTATTTCACCAATTGATGCAATCTCCTGACTCAGGCAGAGTCAGGAGATCTCCAGAACCTGGCCCCTTCCTGAGCCACGAACATCCAAGGATTTCACAAGTCTCTGTGAAATCCTGGATTTTCTACCCTAAATCCTATATTTAATTCAATAAGAGTTATCTTTAAACTTAATATGCTTTTTGCTCTGTTATTCCTCCCAACGTCTCCCTGATTTTAAACTCATACAAACTACAAAAAATAATCAAATCCATTTCCTGTTTCTTAATACAGAACAAAACATTTTCAATTACCTTTATCATTGACTAGTTTTAATTCTAATAGAATATTAAAATAAAATATTCAGTTAAAGCATGCAATATTAAAGTATTCTATATGATATCAGTCTGAAAGTTTAAAAGTTCACAGTTCCAAAGTTCAGAAGTCCATAGGTCACCCGTACGCCGTGCCAAATGTTGCCTGGGGACCCTTATTTCCTGAGACAGGAATGTGGCCCTGTTTTTAAATGATTTTCACACAGATAAGATTGTTTGCCTCCTGTGGTTTTATAACCTTGCAACCAGGTTTTGTAAATGCATTTATCTGTGACCTTCTAACCCCAGGCCCTGCATCTGAGCTTACTGACACAAAACTCCTAATTTTAAGTAAAAGATAAAGCCAACTCAAACACTACAAAAATGGTTATATAAGTAAAAGATTCACTAAACTAAAGCACTAGAAATGGTTTTATGATTGAATTCAACAAAACACTAAACAATGATTATATTTCCTCAACAGAAGCTGTTTAATTTATACACAGTTAGCGAATGGTGGATTTACAATGAGTCATAACTGCTATCTAACACTTATATGCTGTTATTATTAAACTTATCTTTTATTATATCCTTAAGATTATGAGAATGCGGGAATTTTTCAGCTTGGATCCCAAGGCAAAATCACACCGGAAGTAAGGATCCCCAGCTTTGAGTCATGGCGGCCATTGTCTGACCTCACTGTGAAAAGGGTCTGTTGTGTTTTTTCTTCTCGTCCTCCCTCTGGATTTAAACATCTACCCCTCGTTGGTCACAGGCCTGCAGCGTTTTTTTTTCTCGGTTTCCATTTTTTCCATCACTTTGGAGGTCGTGAGTAGAACCGACTATCGGTTCAGGACGATATACCAACTTGGACATTGCTTGGAGTGACCCGGTCTTAGGTAATTGTGTGCATTAATAGTTTAGTTGGTTTGCCTTATGCGAGAAATATATGTTGTTGTTTTGTTTCCTTAAATCTTAGAGAGTTTTACAGCTTACCGTTCAACTGGTGATTAACAGTGAGGTTCCCTGTCACCTTAGCTAAAAAAGTGAAGCTGAATGATTTTGCCTGAAATTCTGTTTCTGTGGGTCATATTTGTTACAAACCAGGTCAGTGGTATTACCTACATAAAGGTGGACCTGATTGATGTCGAACCCAAACACCCACCATTTTAGTTTTATTCATAACATAAAGTGGTTCAAGGTGTTAAACGTATTTTTAATTATCTCAATCTGAAGTATTATAATAAAGTTTATGTAATGAAATAAGAATAATTTACTCTGTTAGAATTATTTTCACTCTGCTGTCAATAGCAGAGTTGACATACTGTAATAATTAATAAAAAAAGTAAGAAAAATATAGTTTAATGTTTGACAACGACTGATTAATAAATCAAGTCATTTCTCAATAACATATAAAAAATAAATTCCAGAAAATCATTTTTCTTATCTTGAAACATTAAATGTACGTTAAATTATGGGATTATGTAAGATATGTTCTTTAATAAAACCCTGTAAAAGTTTCTGTTAATCAATTTCAATATAAAAATGATCAGAATCATTTCTATCAAATAAAACATTGTGCTCTTCATTCAGAAATGCCCCAAAATAATTAATCACGCCCAAGTTAGAAATGCTCTCTTTAGTCATTTTTTTTGATTGCCAAATATATGAATGTGTGTGAGAAAATGTGTCAATGACAGAATTTAACTGAAAATACTTTGTAGAACGGCACTTTGTGAAGTTTGGTCCATTTACCTGTATTAGCTCACTGGCACATATTCCACATTCAATATGGCGGAATATGGCCATCCATCCATCCATCCAATTACTCTTGTAGGGTTGCAGGGGGCTGGTGCCTCTCTCTCTAGTGGTAATTGTAAGCCCTGGACAGGTTACCATGTTTTACTCTGGAACTCCCTCAGTAAGATCTTTGCAGAAATATCTTTGGCAGGTGTTTCTGCATGTACAGCAATTACTGTACATGTAAATTTATTAGCTGCATTTAACTTCGCACATTCAGAAACTCAAATTTCTCAGATTTGATTTAAACTATTAACAAGGATTTGCTAGTGCTGCTATAGATTCTGAATATCATGTAGTTGTGGACTTTGGATCATAAATTTACTTCTGTCTCTACGTCTACATTGTAGTACTGTAGTATCTGTGGTTGTTAAAGCAAACATTTTCCCCAGTCTGAAATGTTTTCCAGTTCATAGCAGGTTTTCTTCCAGCATTGTTATGAGTTTAGCTCCATCCATCTGCCCACCAGATCAGACCAGATTCCCTGTTATCCATTTCCACACCATGATGATGCCACTACCACACTTCACAAATGAAATGAAATTACAGCTTGGTAACTTCTTAAGGTAAATTGGTTTTGCTGGATATTATTTAGGGGGTATTAGAGTAAAAGGGGCTGCACAGTGGCGCAGTTGGTAGAGCTGTTGCCTTGCAGCAAGAAGGTTCTGGGTTCAATTCCCGGCCCTCCCTCTTTGCCTTTCTGCAAAGAGGGAGGGCCTTTCTGCAAAGAGGGAGTTTGCATGTTCTCCCTGTGTATGCGTGGGTTTTCTCCAGGTACTCCGGTTTCCTCCCACAGTCCAAAAACATGACTGTTAGATTAATTGGTCTCTCCAAAATTGTCCCTAGGTGTTGTTTGTCCTGTGTGTCTCTGTGTTGCCCTGCGACAGACTGGCGACCTGTCCAGGGTGAACCCCGCCTCTCGCCCGGAACATTAGCTGGAGATAGGCACCAGCAACCCTCCCAACCCCACCAAGGGACAAGGGTGTCAAGAAAATGGATGGATGGATAGAGTAAAAGGGGGCTGAATACAAAGTACAAGAGAAGACTATATGGACACTCTTCTGTCAAATTTTAATCGGATGATTGATTGATGGCCTTAATTAATTTATATCAACCCCCCTACCCCTCCTTCCCTCGTGATAATCTTGTGACTGGATGTCCCACCTCGTGAACATCTCGTGATTGAATTCCCTCCCGCCTCCCCGAACAAAGACTTTATTTAGACTTTGGATTACCCAATAGAATTAGAGACAGAGGGTTTGGCCTTTTTAGGGTTTCTGTTATAAATTGTTGTTCAAGAACTTTACAATGTATGGAGCTAAACGACTTCATCCTGCTGCTGAGAATAAAGAACCTGTCTCCTCTGCAACATCTGATACGGATTCGGAGTTACCTAGCCCGAGAACGTTTGCTAAGATGATGGTGTCAACCCCATTACCAAATAAGCATCTGCTTGATGAAGAAGAACCTATAACTGTATATAGGTGAGACCGGATTTGGGTCCGGTGGTGAACACACCGGCAAGCTCACCTTCATCACCTGATCCATCTACCTCAGAAGCTGTGGATAAAAGAGAAATATTGACAAGCGGGACTTCTCTTCTATGCAAGACACCAATTTCCATCTATGACAACTCAAGTCTCGGAGTGGGTGCCCCCAAAAGATTGACATTTTATCTGACTCGTGTGCAGATGCCGACGCTCCAGTCCTTCAAGGAAGATTGGTGTTTAAAACCTCCCGGTCTTTGGGGCTCATGGGGTTATTTTTTCCGTTATGAGTCCGGAGAACTTTACCCGTACCAGCAGGACAAGAATGAGGAGATTGCACCAATAACGAAAACATGCAGCCTCACCTAGTATAAGGACTGTATATATATATATATATATATATATATAAAATTCCCTTCTCACCCTCTGTGGGTGGTCTCTTTTCATCCTCTGAACTCGGGTCCTCTACCAGAGGCCTGGGAGCTTGAGGGTTCTGCGCAGTATCTTGGCTGTGCCTAGTACTGCACATTTCTGGACTGAGATGTCTGATGTTGTTCCTGGGATCTGTTTTAGCCACTGCTCCAGTTTGGGGGTGACTGCCCCGAGGGCCCCAATGACCACAGGCACCACTGTGGTCTTCACCTTCCAGTTCTTTTCCAGTTCCTCCCTGAGGCCCTGGTATTTCTCCAGTTTCTCATGCTCCTTTTTCCTGATGTTGTAGTCACTTGGTATAGCTACATCCACCACAACGGCTTTCCTCTGTTCTTTATCCACCACCACAATGTCCGGTTGGTTCGCCATTACCATCTTGTCTGTCTGGATCTGGAAGTCCCACAGGATCTTAGCTCGGTCATTCTCCACCACCTTTGGGGGTGTTTCCCACTTCGATCTCGGGGCTTCCAGTCCATATTCTGCACAGATGTTCCTGTACACTATGCCCGCCACCTGGTTATGTCGTTCCATGTACGCTTTCCCTGCCAGCATCTTGCACCCTGCTGTTATGTGCTGGACTGTCTCAGGGGCCTCCTTGCACAACCTACACCTTGGGTCTTGTCTGGTGTGGTAGATCTGAGCCTCTATTGCTCTGGTGTTTAGGGCCTGTTCCTGTGCAGCCAGGATGAGAGCCTCTGTGCTGTCCTTGAGTCCAGCTTTGTCCAGCCATTGGTAGGATTTCCTGATATCAGCCACTTCAGTTATTTGTCGGTGGTACATCCCATGTAGGGGCTTGTTCTCCCATGATGGAACCTCTAGCCCCTCATCCTCTGTTCCCCATTGCCTGAGACATTCGCTGAGCATATCATCCGTTGAGGCTTTGTCCTTGATGTATTTATGGATCTTGGATGTTTCATCCTGGACAGGATATATATAATATATATATATATATATACTGCCACCCCTGAAATTCAGGGGTTTTCCCCGACTGGGAGCTTAATGCTGAATGTGACAGGCAGCCAATCTCCGCCTGCTTTCTGAGGGGAAATTACCGAAGGGAATCCCAAACAGCTGAAACGGCGCAACGCTAAGCCTGGCGGCGGGGCTAGTAAAGCATGGCGAGCCGCCATGCTTATAATACACTGGGGGAAACCCTGTATTGTGTATATATTGTGATTATAATATTACTTTACTGTATTTATGTCCACCAGCGAGATACCAGCTAATATTAGCTACAGTTTTTGGTGTAATACGGGTTCAGCCCTGATATGAAGGATAACTGAGATTCTGTAAATTAATTATTCTCTAACATTGACTTAGATTATCTCACACAAGAGCCTATATTAGAAATGAAACAATGTAACACATATTATAAAATTAATGTGTTATACATTCACCAGCAAAGTTTACACAGGTGATAGACTATTATTATGTAATTCTTTCACTTGTGAGATACATCCCAAATCTTCCGTTTTTCTTTTGAAAGTTTCATAAAGACGTGAAGAGGGAGATATCTTTAAAGAGACATGAATTCACTGCAGCGCGGATGAATCTTACATCGTATTTTGGACTCAATCCCTGAAGCTAGAACTCGTCAGCTGTAAATAAATAAATAAAGTTTTATACATATATATATATATATGTGTGCGTGTGTGTGTGTGTGTATACATACATAACATACATACATACATACATACATACATACATCATAAACATGTATTCAATATACATCATTCAGTATTAATCATTATTTATTTGTGTTTGTATAGTTATATAAATTTGTATTATTATAATAAATTATACACACAGCCGTTCACAATAAATTATTCTCGGCTGTGTTCTTTGTAATATGCTCATCATACATCAATATCAGAATATTCCATTCCTATTCTATTGATAGCCACTAATCATATTTAAATATGCTGAACTATGTATTAAAAACATACTTAAATAATACGATTGTTTATAAATGTAGCTTTGATAGATGTTTGAATATAGTTCCCAGGAACAGAAAAGCGTGTTATGATTGATAAAATACGCTGATACGTCATTGTGCTGCTAAACACATAACGCTGAGTGGAGTGATGGACCCCTCCAAGATGGCCGCCCTAAATCTCGTCAGCGACAAAAGGCGAGAGCGGAGCATGAGGCGTCTATCCTTGTGTTATGTCTATGATCTACATGTTAAGGTTGTCAAAGTCAAGCTAGCAAACTGAACTACTTCCCTCTCCCTCAATATTTTTTTCTTAATTAACTTTTTTCTTCACCTGTTTATCTAGTTGTCAGAATCTAGCAAAGCACTTCATCCCTTTTTCTTTTATCAGACATACATTTATTGACAACCTAATAGCTAAGTACTTTATTAAAGCTTTGCATTTTACATATTTTATAATATGTTTGGTAAAATACTAAGTTATTTTGTCCTCTAATTTTAAATAAGCATTTTAATAAATGAACTAAAGGTTTATAATAGTTGTCATGCTACAAGCACAATTATCTCTGTTGTAGATCCAGATACTCATTAGGAAAAATAGATTAATTATTTTTCTTTTAAAGACATGAATAATTAATCCCAGGTCGTCAGTCAAAACACATAGAGCTACTTATTTTCCTGGGTAATTTTAAACTTTTTACATGTAACTCAGTTGTGTCTATCCCTGACAGAGTAGAAGAAAAGTACAGGTGGAGGCACAATCTTACCCTCTTAAAACAACCTGAATTCTGCACGTTTATTAGGGAACAAATTATTTTTTTCATTTTAATAAAAAGACCATCCGCTCCAAATATTTTTATTTTTTGAGACACATTAAAAGCATTTCTGAGGGGCCAAATTATATTATATACTAAGGGAATAAAGAAGTATAACTTTGATCTTAATACAAATTTAAGACAAATTGCTGACCTTGAGAAAACATCCCAAACTGCCCCGACTAAAGACATGTACAGAGACCTGGTGAACCTGAAACTAAGAAAAGTTTTGTTCCTTTTACATTGTTGTTTTTAGAGCACACAAATTATACAGTACTTAATACTGTAAATTAAAATAAAAGTTGTTGATTTACTTTATATTCATTAAGCCACCAAAGGAAAGTTTTTAATTATACTCTACAATTCAGAGGGGAAAAGGTTTTACACATTTTAATGAGAGCCAAATTTTTTCAAAGTTTTGACAAACCTTAAAGTCGTTTTAGTGACGCTGGTGTTCGTGGAGGGAAACTTGCTGTCACTGTTCTGCTCAGTCAGAAAGTTACTAATGTCAGAAGAATTTGCTGTCAGGTCATGAGCTGGAAAAAAAATCCACAAGCATGTTTGCAAAAATAGAAGTCGTATAGAATTTTCACTTAAGACCTATAAAATAGTTTTATGATTTTGATTATGGTTGTAGAATTTAAACTGAGGTAACACTAAACAATAAATTGTTGGGTAGTGTTGAGGAAATATAATCATTGTTTAGTGTTTTGTTGAATTCAATCATATAACCATTTCTAGTGCTTTAGTTTAGTGAATCTTTTACTTATATAACCATTTTTGTAGTGTTTGAGTTGGCTTTATCTTTTACTTAAAATTAGGAGTTTTGTGTCAGTAAGCTCAGATGCAGGGCCTGGGGTTAGAAGGTCACAGATAAATGCATTTACAAAACCTGGTTGCAAGGTTATAAAACCACAGGAGGCAAACAATCTTATCTGTGTGAAAATCATTTAAAAACAGGGCCACATTCCTGTCTCAGGAAATAAGGGTCCCCAGGCAACATTTGGCACGGCGTACGGGTGACCTATGGACTTCTGAACTTTGAAACTGAACTTTTAAACTTTCAGACTGATATCATATAGAATACTTTAATATTGCATGCTTTAACTAAATATTTTATTTTAATATTCTATTAGAACTAAAACTAGTGTTGAGGAAATATAACCATTTTTAGTGTTTGAGTTAGCTCTATCGTTTACTTGAAGTCACTGGGGTCGTAAAACCACAGGAGACAAGCAGTCTTATCTGTGTGGGGATCATTTAAAAACAGGCCCACGTTTGGTCTCAGGAGGGGAGGAATCTCCGGTGGACATCTGGTGGGGTAAACTATTGACCTGCAGTTCACCTTAAGACAATTTGGTCTAAAACAATACAGCTAAGTCTCCTGAGGCATTTGTAAGTTGTAAAAGTCAGCAGGATTTTTAGAGTTCTGGTTAACTTCAAATAACATCAAGGAGGTAAAAGTCTCTTTGATGTTTCGCCAGATTGTAGGGAAGTGCCGTTTTCGGGGGTGCTCGGAGGCGGCTTCTAATTGGTCGAGAGGTGTTGCCCCCTATTTGAATAGAACACACCTACTAGCACAAAACCTCTTGCGCAGGGAAAATAAGGCGGAAAATAGTCAATTCTTAGCACCATGGGCTGACTGTTTCTCCGAGGACGCCTTCGACGTCTTCGTCTTTTCCTCTATCTGTTTTTATTATATCAAGTGACTAATGGGTGACTGTGTTTCCTGTAATTTTTCTGTCTTGTGTGATACTTTCTTCTGATTGGATTAAATTCTGAACTTCTGTGACGCCAACACGTTGCTTACGTCTCTTCTGTGTCTCGCGAGAGTTATCAGACCGCGGACAAGAAACCGGGACCCAAGAACAAAGGAAGAATCGAAATTGCATAGTTTTACAAGTTTTACAATAAGAATTCCCTTATGATCATCGACAAATTGGAGGCTCGTCCGGTTCCGCGGTCTGGAACCCTCTGTGGGGACGCTGAGGATTCGTTGCGGTGTTTAACTGCGAACGGTGAGTTAATTCATTTTTTGCTTTCGGTTTGTAGTAAGCGCCATCTTGTGAGCGCCATCTTGTGAGTGGCGTTCCAGGTGTTCAGAATTACTTTCTGTGTACAATGCGTATGAAATCTTCAACTGAAATTGAGCATATTTGATTTAATGGTTAATTGTTGAAACACACGGAGCAAACGGGGAGCTTTGGCAAGCTCGGCAGAGGTGCAAACTCTGTTTATGCTAGGTTTTCGGCCTTGGGTCCGGCCCGTGCCCAAAATATGAATAATTTGGCTTCATAGTTGGTGTGTTTTTAATCAGTCTGAATCGACTGAGGAAAAATTGCTCGTTCCAAAAGTGGACTTACCATTTAAGGTCAATTGGCTTCAGTTCTGGGAACTGCGCTCGGACGGATCTGGGATCTGCGGCGAAATTCTAATTCGGATGGGTTAATGACGGTGGCGCGGCCCTCCTCGTTACCGGCAAACAGTCGGTGTTCGGGTCGATTGAAATGCGCTTTCTCCATTTGAGCTTGACCGGCTCGTAGCAGACTGGAAGTGATGAGTAAATGAAATAGTTAAATAAGTCTGCGGAAGGTTTTGTTCGCATTGTATAAATAAGCCGGCTCCTATTTTGCTATACTATCTGTTTGTCCTTTTTGTTACCTGACTTAGCGTGTAGTTTTCTCTTTGTGAGTGTATGATTTGTGTTTCATTGTATTTTATTTGTGTCATTGTGCGTCTTATCGGCCGTTCTGTGTCTTGTTGTGTGTCCGTGTGTAGCTGTGTGTGTGTCAGTGCGTGTGTATCAAGCTGTGTGTGTGTGGGGCCCCGGTCCTGAGCTGTGTGGGGGAGCTGTTAGAGTGCCGGCAGACGATTCGCAGCTTCTGTTGGAAAATGCAGGACTGCGACGCTATAAATGTGTACGCGCACTTTCACTGTATGCATGGATTATGGCCGCGCATTTTTATTCTGAAGTTCAGTGAATGTGTAGTTTATGCTGTGACGATCTGAGTGGCCAGTCTCCGGGTATATGGATTTTTGTTCAGTTGATTTTTATTTTTATATTTTTGTTGTTTCGAACCATTTAGATGGTTGCGTGTCTCGGGGCTGTGTGTTTGAATTACTCCGGCTGTGACGAACATTTTATACTTTCTCTGTATGCTTAGGTATGGTAGGAATTAGGCTCCTGCTATATACTGAGGATAATTGGCTGATTGACTCTATTTCATTGCGATTTGCATTTTTGTCTTACTGTTTCTGTGGCTGAACTGTCTGTGCACGCAGTTCTGCCCCAGACGCAAGAGACACAGCACATTGGAGTGCTACACAGTGATAATGTACTAAGTCTGTCTGCAGACGATCTTATATGAAATGGTGGAATGAAACAGTGTGTGACACGAATGTGCAGTGGGTCTGGGAGGATGTTAGAATGACATTACAGCCGGCACCCCTTTGGAGACTTCAGTTTTTAATTTGGTCATTTAATTAGGATTTTGGGTAGACACACAGACAATATTGAATATAAGGTTTTTTGCGATACACACCTGCATGATATATGAAATTGACATGATAATTCTGGAAATCGTTGTTCCTGTCATAAGGTATTTTAATTCCAACAGGTTCTAATCATTTACTGCTTTAATCGTTTTTCTTTCCTACTTTTCATATAGATAACTTGGGACGTGTGGACTAATCCATATTTTTCTTTTAGGTGATTCTACGCACACGACGATGCGTTTTGTGTGGAAATATGTTTGGAACAGGTTTTATCTGTATGTGAAATGAAACTCTTTCTTGCACATATGGGAATGTGGTGTACACTATGGGTGTACATTGAGACTCTTTTAATTGCTGTGAGATATTCCATATGTTTTTATGTTTTTGGGTTCTACCTGCATTCTGTTTGTTCTATTTATAATGTACTAACTACTGACTAACACACTAACTTAATTGTTTTAATGGTTGGTCTGTGTGACACATGGGTTACTGATTTGGACATGTTGAGAGGAGCACGATTCTTCTATTTTTGGTTTTCCACCTATGATTGTTTTTTAATGAAATTATGTTTTTATTAAATAGATGGGGGAGTAGGCTAAAATAGGCCTTACTTAAAATTGGTGAGATTTGGGGGCGGTTGATTGTGAATCTTTTAATCGAAACTTTTGACCTTCATTCCAAAATAGTGGATTATGGATTTAATTATGTAAGGAGATTTTATCTTGCCTTTATGATTCACTAACATATGATGTCTGCTTATAAGTGGACTACAAATTGAGGTAATGAAGCCGGATGACAGTTAAGCATCTGTCATGTTTACACACATTTGGAATATAGCAGATTTCTATGTCACTGCTGATTTTTTGGCACAGGCGAAGTGAATGCTTTCGAGGTGCTATTTTGCATAGTTCAAAACAAAGAAAAAACAGTAAGTGAGCTTATTATATCATTTCTATCACATTTGGTTGTGAAATATCTTGTTTTAATTCTATTTTTTTTTCCTTTCTTTACAGAAGGTGGGGTGTGAAGCCAGAGGAATGTCAGATGGCTCTGACATTAATTTGACATTTTGCAGTAAGGAACGTTGGTATAGCCTTTTGTTTTATTTTTTGTTAACTTGGTTTGTTTTACACTGGCAGTTCTGCTCTTGGAGGTTGAAGTGCTGTGGGGGTAGGTTTCTGAGGCTGGAACCATGCTTGGAGGTGTGAGATGATGGTGTCGCTTGGCATCTGGCTTCAGGTGTCTGCTGTTGCTTTAAGCCGATGTCTCGGCTCTCCGCTCCGCTGCGATTACAAACTGTGCCTCTGAAATGGACTGTTCAGTGGAAGTGACGACATCTTCAAAGACTGAGGTCGGTGGAGTTTACTGCTATTTCCTGTTATTTGGGTCACGACAGGACCCAGAGATGGATTACACTCTGACTGTTATCTCAAGCGTGCTGGCAGGAGGTCACACTTCATGGATCAAAAGACATTCTGCTGGGAATGGATAAGGAGGAGAGGGGATCCTCCGTGGTTCTGTGACTTTTGCTGTGTCTCTTCCCTCGGGACCACTGCTGTCATTCACAGCTTACCTCAGTTCAAAGACGGGACATGCATACCCTGTACCGTTTCTGAGTCACATGGACTCTGCACAGTTCACGCTATAGCTCGGTGGATGTCCTGTTTGTCTGGTTGCTGGGTGATACTGGATTCTCCACCTGTCGCATGTGACTTTAGTCCTCTGACTCCTCCTTCAGCGTGTTTTGGCCTCTGAGATGCAAACCACTGCCAGTTGTCGGTTTGAGTTGGTGAAATTTCATTATTTTTCCAAATTTATCTTGTATTAAGTGCGATGTTTATTTTTAGTTTTTATTTTTTATTTTAGCTGACTTACTTTGCCACAGGGCATACTATATTTACTGGGTTTATTGCCTCACATTCCTCTCGCTTGACATTCTGACCTTTTGGCTATGGTAGGGGTGTGACAACAAACAGGATGTCTCAAAAGATTTATGATTGCAAGACTGGTGTTTGTGACTCTCTGCATTTTTCGAACAAGCATTTTTTGCCTCAGTGATTCACTTCGTTTGTCTCAACTTATTTTAATTTCAGACTGACGAGCGTGGTGCAGGGGAATAATTCAGATTTCCTATTTTTGGCCATAACTGACTTACATTGGTGCCGCATTTTACCTACGGCGGTATATGATTTAAATGTCATTTGGTTATTCCTCAGTTGCAGTATTTTAGTGAGATCGGGAGTTCGACTGCATTTGACATTTGCATTTGAACATACTGAAGTGGACTGAGTACACAATGAGCTAACAGCACCACGTTCCTTCTTACTTTCTAAATTTTGACTCAAATATGAATTTGTTGATGGCAGTGTGCAGATTGTAACGGAATCTGGGACACCATATTACATTTGCATCCACCTGGAACATGGGACATGGGTTAGCAGTGACTGATTTCTCTATTTAATTTATATGGCATTTTTATGGTATTCTATGACAGAACATTTGTTCTGTTATAGAATAAAGAGGGAATAAGAAATAATTAACATGCATGATTGGAATCAAATAGTTTATACAAAACAGTGTTTCCTAAAAAGAGGGAAAGGGATCGTGACATGATTACATATCACTTCATATGATTCAAAATAAGTGGTTTAAATAAGGCATCCAGGAAGGTCTAAAAATAAATGTTTACAGAATATAGTTGTATCAAGCTTCTCCCCAGTAAATTGAAAATATATTGATAGAAATAAAAAGGATAATTCATTATTAAATAAGATAAATAAATATTTAAAAAAAGAAAAAACTGAATCAAATATTAAAAGGGTTGAAATTTGGAGTGTGGAATTTTGAGTAATTTGGATGAATCATTTTTATTTAATGACACGGTTAACATATTCTTGCAAGACAAGCTGATCATCCTTTGAGGATTTAAAATGAAAAATTAGGATTAAAATTAAAGTGGTCTAAATTGGATATTTAAAAGGAACAATTATGGAACTGTTTCTAAAGAGAGTTAACTTAAGGAATGAAATTATAATCTGAAATGAAGGCATAAGAATAATAAAATAAAAGTTAAATACAAAATCTCTACATGCCTGATAAATTGAAATAAACTATCTAAATAAAATTTGATAATAAGAATAATATATGATTTGAAACGACAAAATAATTAGGATCGTTTATTGTTATTTCCTCTTACTACGTTTTCATCTATGACTTGCCAAGGAAGTCATTTTACTTCAAGGATGTTTAACACAGAGACCCAAAATGAAGATATGTTTGAAGATTTGTACAACCACTTGTTCCTAATCAATTTTTATTTCACAGCAACTGTAGATTTATTGATGAATTCGAAGCATTTTATATGCGGGATATTGGGTCTAATTTGATTATTCGTTATACGGATAATTCTGGATAAAATTTAGGAAAAGTTGAAAATTGGCTACAAACTGTGCACAGTCTAAATTCAAATTAGATAAAACGTTTTGCTATGGGTCGATATTTTTATGTGTTGTCCATTAACAAATTAACAGGGTTCTCTTCATACGAGTTTGACACGAGAAGGATGTTTCCGACACCTGCGCATGGACTCCAGAAGGGACAGGTGAACCGGCACATTTATTTCATAATGATGTTTTTGAGAAGTCCTAGGTTTGGGACCGGAGTTTGCAGAATACCAGACGTCACAGGACCAGTTCCAGGAATCATCTGGGTCCAAATTAAAGTCATCAGAAGGACGGGGGCTGAACTTCACTTCACCAGACCAGGCTGAGAGATCAAGAGGACGTCTGATGCTGTTCATCTGCATGGAAAAGGAGACGCCGGGTTCCTGTGGAGTCAGTGCGCAGCAGCTGAGGAGCCCCAGTGAGCCTTCAAGACGTACAGGAGGACCTGCAGCTTCACTCTACGGACGAAGGAGCTTCGACACGCAGTTCCCCAGACCAAGGAGGATCGATGGTTCCAGTAATAAGTGCAGCAGGAATTCCTGCTGAGACCACTTTTGCTTTCTGAGTTTTGAGGTCTTCAGAGATCCGAACAGGCATAATAATCCTGTTTTGGTCTCAATTTATTGAGAGAAGAGGAGATTGAAACCTCTCCTTAAACTCACTGTTTAATTGGCATAATAATCCAATTTTCAGTGAGCAACGGACGCTCAGGTGGGAAACTTGAGCTTTAAATACCTGATCAGGGTATAAAACGGATCAAGCTTCAAGAGGATCACACATCGACCCCACGTTTGCGTTTTTATATCGTTGATTTTGGGAACTCTTTATGAACCTTCGTTTTTGCGCGTCCATTCGAACTATTTTTTGTGAAACGCATATTTTTGTTTAAGAAGAGGATCACCAAAGAAGAGACACGAACTTTGATATAAAAAAAAAAAACATTGAAACAAGTTGTAATTGCTTTTTGTGTGTTCTGATTTTCCCTCCACAGCTTTGAGTCTGTTGGTTGTATATGTTGGAAGGATGAGGATTGTAATGTGGTTTGATTCCCCTGAAATGATTGAGTTATAAGATCTTCATATTTAAAGAAGGTTAATGGGTATTTGACATTTGGATTGGAAAGCTTATGAATTCTTTAGGTTCTATAGGTGAGTATTAAACTTTCGCTCAGGATCATTCTATCATCTCTAGGTAGAATACAGAGTTTAATTTGAGATACAAGTAACTGGTCCGGGTGACATTAGCTTACCTAATCCACCTCCCTATTAGTTGTTTTTCCAAGGTGCTGCAGATGATGGGCTGTAGACCAGTGCTGTCCTGCTTAGACAGGGCTATTAGTTAAAAAAGGGGACTGTTAAAGGAGTATATCAATGTTTGGTCATTCTAAATTTTTTTGATTCCTTGGTTAAAACACTAATCAATTTATTTTGTGAGGTCTGTAAATACTCAGACCTCAAAAGAGGGACTGTTGAGGAAATATAACCATTTTTAGTGTTTGAGTTAGCTCTATCGTTTACTTGAAGTCACTGGGGTCGTAAAACCACAGGAGACAAGCAGTCTTATCTGTGTGGGGATCATTTAAAAACAGGCCCACGTTTGGTCTCAGGAGGGGAGGAATCTCCGGTGGACATCTGGTGGGGTAAACTATTGACCTGCAGTTCACCTTAAGACAATTTGGTCTAAAACAATACAGCTAAGTCTCCTGAGGCATTTGTAAGTTGTAAAAGTCAGCAGGATTTTTAGAGTTCTGGTTAACTTCAAATAACATCAAGGAGGTAAAAGTCTCTTTGATGTTTCGCCAGATTGTAGGGAAGTGCCGTTTTCGGGGGTGCTCGGAGGCGGCTTCTAATTGGTCGAGAGGTGTTGCCCCCTATTTGAATAGAACACACCTACTAGCACAAAACCTCTTGCGCAGGGAAAATAAGGCAGAAAATAGTCAATTCTTAGCACCATGGGCTGACTGTTTCTCCGAGGACGCCTTCGACGTCTTCGTCTTTTCCTCTATCTGTTTTTATTATATCAAGTGACTAATGGGTGACTGTGTTTCCTGTAATTTTTCTGTCTTGTGTGATACTTTCTTCTGATTGGATTAAATTCTGAACTTCTGTGACGCCAACACGTTGCTTACGTCTCTTCTGTGTCTCGCGAGAGTTATCAGACCGCGGACAAGAAACCGGGACCCAAGAACAAAGGAAGAATCGAAATTGCATAGTTTTAAAAGTTTTACAATAAGAATTCCCTTATGATCATCGACACTAGTCAATGATAAAGGTAAATTGAAAATGTTTTGTTTTGTATTAAAAAACAGGAAATGGATCTGATTATTTTTTGTAGTTTATATGAGTTTAAATATCAGGGAGACATTGGGAGGAATAACAGAGCAAGAAGCATATTAAGTTTAAAGATAACTCTTATTGAATTAAATATAGGATTTAGGGTAGAAAATCCAGGATTTCACAGAGACTTGTGAAATCCTTGGATGATTCGTGGCTCAGGAAGGGGCCAGGTTCTGGAGATCTCCTGACTCTGCCTGAGTCAGGAGATTGCATCAATTGGTGAAATAAAACCTGGACACATCTTTAGGATTTATGGGCGACCCGGACGCATTGACCTGCAGTTCACCCGAAGAGAATTGGTTTAAAAACATGCATGCGGTTTGTTATTTGTCTGTTTTGAATGGGGGAGAGTTTCAGCCACGTCTCCTGAGACATTTGCGAAGTTGTAAAAGTCAGCAGGACTTTAGAGTTCTGGTTAACTTCAAATAACATCAAAGAGAAAATTTCTCTTTGATTGCTCGACCAAATTGTAGGGAGGAACTAAATTTTAAATCGTCAGGAACAGTCACCGGTTGGTCAGGTTTGGAAGATGCGAAACTCAAGGCCCTCCCCTTACAGATAAAAACTGATGCACCGGAAAAAAGGGTCAGAAATTATAGCCGATCTCTAATGCTTATTGCTCTGGTTATATTTCTCCAAGACGTCTTGTTTTCTTTGTTTTGTCTTCTACGTATCTCAGGCAAGTAAATGTAACTCTGCATGTTTTTTCTGTTCTGCTCTGTATGTCTAAATTCTTTGTTTCTGATTGGATTAAATTCTGAACTTCTGTGACGCCAACACGCTGCGTACGCCTCTTGTGTTCTCACGTGGGCTCCCAGACCGCTGCCGAGATCCGGGACCAGGAAAAGGAGAAGGAACCGAATTGTATTTTTTAAAGTTTACTTAATACTCCTTTTTTCAACAGTAGATAGTGTGAAAAAGAGGAGATATTAAAGACATGCTAACCTAAATGACTGCAAATGCATCCATCTTTGAAAATGAATCAAACCCATGTGACACAGTAATAATTCACCTCTGCAACACTTTGGGTCACCAAGCTTTATACTTTTCAAACCCTTGCTATTTGGTCAGTGTCATGAGTTGCAAGTGGTGAGTGGTGAGGAGTGATGCAGAGACCCAGGTTATGAAAATTGATGATGATTTAATGAAGCTCGCAGTCCAGGACAGGCAGCACGGCAGAGTTAGCAAACAGCTAGTACTGGTAGCAACTGATATTTACAGACTGGCAACAAGGAGCTAAGCTAGCCAGGATTTTACAGTTCTACTGGCAACTCAAGAGAAATGCGTTTGACAAACAAACTAAATTAGACGGAGGTTAGACGAGGACCTGACGAGGAACAGAGACAACAGGGGATACTAAATACACAAGAGGTAATCAAGAGAACGAGATACACCTGGGAAACAATTAACGGGGAAGACACAGAGACAGGACTCACAGGGAACAGGACTACACAGAGAATTCAGAAATAAACACCCACAAACACGGATCACGACAGTCAGTTTGATTTCAGAAGAGCCAATGATATTTTTATTACAGAAACATAAAATTTACTCTATTAAAGTGTACTCATCTTTAAGATGACTAGAAGAAAACTCACTGCGAACACTGAGGGCGATGAGTTCGGCTAAAAGTAAAACATTCAGGATTTCCAAAGACACACCGAGGCTGAGTCTCTCTTTGAAGCCGTTCGAACCTTAACGAAAACCTGAACCTTAGCAAAATGTAATTAAATACATGCTAGATTTCTCTGTAACTTTATTCCTACCTGTGTGATTATATGCAGTTTGTGCAACAGGTTCCATGTTGACGTAAATTTCCTCCATCACTTCAGACTCGGTGCTGCTTTAAACATTGACTATAAAATCCACTACAGTCGTGGAACTAAGTGAAAAACTGTGGGTAAGAGGTGAAATGTCTGGTGTTCAACATAACAAAGTAATATATTTTAGAGATAACAGTCAAATAAAGAAATTCATGAGTGAAGTTTCAGTATAATTTTTTTAAATATCTTACACAACATAAGATTCTTGAAGGTTTCAATAGTTTCATAAGTTCATATTTGCTTATTCGGTTCTGTATCAATGAATATTTATTTCTCCCTTTTCTTTGTTTTCCTTCAGCTCAGTTAATCCTACTCATAATAAACACATTTCACTTCTATCAGTGAAGAAAATAATTGACTTTTACATTTATGCACAACTTTGCAGTCTGCTGTTTGGTATCAGAAATAAAAAATAGCTTTAAATCACTGATATAAGGATGAAAAATGTCTGATGTAAGGATGCTGCGATGTTCCTGGTCCTTGTGTCCAGACATAGTTCCTAAAGGTAATACATTGTTGGAGCAGATGATCGGTTCTCTCCTCAGAATCGTACTGACCCAACAGTTTTATGGGCCTCATTCTGTCCTGATAACCAGTCATAGTCTTTCTCCCAGTAAATACAGCTATAATCTTTGTATTTTTATTTCTAAATCCTCGTTTAACCCTATTCCTTGTCTTCTCACTGTCTCACTCCAGTAGCAGAAACACTGATATTAAGAAACAACAATCTCTGAATTGCATTATTATCAAACTTCTATAACCGCTGGATTGAATAATTATTAAATTGTACCTTTTTATTCATAGTTTAAAGATATATACTTTTAGGACAGCTGTTTAGTAAAAAGCTGGATGAGCTGTCTACTAGTGTCTAAAACTCAGGTGCCATGTCTTCTCATCTTCTGAGGGAGATCAACAGTTTGACAAACAGTTTGGTTGGTGAAGCACCGCCTCACTGGGAGGGAATCGAAAGGGTAACGTACCAATCAGGTGCAAGTTAAGCGGGTTGAAGTAAGAGAAACTAGATACTGCATTCATAGCATGAAGACCAGCAAGCAAAGCTTTCACAGGCTGGATGTAGTAGAATATCAGAGTGCAGGAGATACAGGATAGAAGATTTGACTGAATCAAGACATTGTCCAGAAGTTCAGACTGGGAAGCTAACTGGAAAATTGCTAGCCAAGTATGTGGAGCAGGAAAATAGGTTGTAGTTACTTAAATTTATGCAAATCAATTGTCTCAAAAGATTAAATTACTGCAACATGTAAAAGACAAGTGTAATTACATTGTGTGATTTTGGCAAACAATATTCTTAAACTCATCCGAAATATTATTCAATGCAAAATGTATTTTACTTTCTGCTTACAGCAGCAGCAATACATTTACTACACATCATTACATGACAAAGTTGTACTGTTCAAAACCTTTCGGTTTGCTTGAGTAGAAATGGAGTAATGTCTGTATGTTAAAAAGTTAAATATTCACCACCCAAAATCCTCACTACTATCAAATAGTTCACTTTTTATTTTAGTTGTTGCAGACTCAACTTAAATAGATTAACTTATAAAGCATTTCTTTTTCTTTTTTAAATCCAAAAGTTTCTGCCGCTTGTTTAAGATGAGTACAAACAACAAGTTGTTGAGAATTAAGTGATGTTCACTTGAACACTTTAATTAAACAGAATGTTTTATTTTACAGTGAGGAAGGCCGGAGTCTAGCTTTAGCAGACGGCTGGATGCATCTGACCCACTTCAAACTCAGTACCTGTTTGCTCTACAGCAAAAATTTGGTAAGATTAAATTTATGTCGACTAAAGAAAGTCAGACGGTTCGTTCTCCAACGAGTTAAATCTCTTGAGGTAGTCAAATTGTCATGTTGGTATTCAGCTTTCGAACCCACATGCAAGAACACAACCAGAAACAATTAAAAAAGTACAATGATGATTTTATTTAAGTCTGGAGAAGGGACATAAGGGATGAATACTGGAAACGGATGACCGGGTCGTCTTACTGTCAACAGGAGACACAGGATTAGCTGGGAAGGTGAGCATGATCCAGGGGTTAATCAGATATTGTCTTACTTGGTAGGGAGGAGATGGAGTCCAGAGCTGAGTGTAGGATGGTAAGTCTCGTTGGAGAGCGGACAGAGAATTAACGGCTGGAGGATCGGCTTTGTTCTTGGTCTTGTAATAATTCGCCTCCGGCTGGGTTCGGCTTGGTCTCCTGACCAGGATTGTCCGAAGGGGAAACCCACCGGAGAGCGACTGACAGGGGGGAAAGTGAGCACAGAGGAGTGGCGTCTCGCTGGAACCATGAGGAAACGGCTGGATCATCTAACGAGGGAATCAACAGAGATTTAGCGTGAGCAGATCACTGTGGGCCTTTCTTGAAACGATTCGTTACCGAGGTAAGCAAACAATCAGGCCATGAGAAGAAGCGGAGCTGCATCCAATAGTCCATGCCCTCCAAATGAGCTGCAGGTGTGTATACGGGTTGACTCTGGCAGCTTCTCAGGGGCTCAGCCTGGTGACATCTGGACGCCATGAGGAATGACGGTACTCCAAAAAAGAAAAACTCAAACCCAAAAACAAATAAAAACTAAAATAAAAGGAGAAAAAACACAGACCCTGACACAAGTTTCTTGTTTGTTCAGATCTTGCTGGTCATTTTCATAGTATGATTACTAATTAACAGTTGATTCTTTTGTGTCTAGATAAAATCTAATCGTTCAGTTAGCAATTTAAATTTTATTATCAGGATTCTGCAAATAGAATATTTTCATAGTATATTTCAATCATTCCTACATATCCTTAAGAAATACATGTACAGTCTAGGCTCCCATAAACTATAATTTTGTGAACTACAATTTTGATTCTTTTGGGTATCATGATATTTTACGAAAACTGGCTGATGTGATCTTGAACACATACTGACGCTTCACATTGATCATTTATAACCTTATCAGTTACAAGAGGTGTCCTGTCTGATAGTGAACATTAATTAACAGGCAGCATCATTAGGAGCACGGAACAAAAGTTGTAGATAATTTTAAAGTAACAAAACAATTTACTATGTTGTGACCAACTCTTGGAGCCTGGTTGTGTAGTGAACATGTTTTATTCTTTAGGTAAAGTGTAGCAACAGCAAACCGAGTCAATGTCATAAGTTGGGCCAGGTGTCAGAAGATGTAAGTCTCTGTGAGAGGGGCTACTTCAGAAAAAAAGCAAAGATTCACTGATTGAATTGTTGGTCGATAGTCAGCATATATTTGAAATTTCTGCAACAAAAATTGAATGAAAAGAAAAAAACTATATAAAACCTGAATGATCATTCAGTTTGATAAATATTTACATAGAGCATCATTCAATAAATCGATAGAAATCCAAGTGTTCTCATCAAAACATCAAATCTAAATAAATAATACAAATTGTACTAAATATTTTAATACAGACTTATGGTTGACATTGATCATTTACAGTATACGTTTTAGTAATGGAACCTTAACAACTACAGGTGCATGTATTTTGTATTTTGTTAGTGAACACATTAAAGTGTGTAAGATAATGGATGGAGTAAAATAATCATTAGGGCCAAGAAACAAACAGCGTATAAGTCAGAGACAAAAGTTGTAGATCATTTTAAAGGTAACAAAACAATTTACCATGTTGGAGCAACTCTTGGAGTGTGATTGTGCTGTGTGGAAAAACTTTCAACTTTGGGGAAAACTGAAAGATAAATATGAGTAGTAGCCTCACCTGGGCCTGTTTAGTCCTTGTCATATATTCTTAAGAAATAAATTTACAGATGAGGAACTTTTACTGAAATGTATCACACTAGTAGGTGTAACAGAAAAAAAATCTACAATTTTCAAATGTATTTAAACCAACCTTTACTATGTTGGAGAAAGCATGAAGCACTGAGAAGATCAGTGCTTCAACAGGAAGAAGACTGAAGCAAAGTTGCATTCACAATGATGCGAGGACAAATTCTGGAAAGGCGATGATGTTACAGTTTGTCTTTCACTTTATCTGCAAAAAGCTAAAAGTTAAATTTGAGTAGCCTTATGTAGGCCTGTTTACTACCTGTTACATATCCTTAAGAAATACATGTACAAATGCGGAACTTTTACTGAAATGTATCACACTAGCAGGTGTTAAAGAAAAAAATCTAGAAGAGTTTAGCAGGGTCAGAGGTCAGCTCGTTTTGCCTAGCTATAAGTCTGTTGTCCAACACCACATAACGCACCATAAGCTAAATATTGCAGTAAAACAGTCACATGAGCATCCCAAGTTGGTTGTGTCAGCTCACACAAATGGTGTGATGAATCTATATGCTTGGGGACACGCGCTGTACGCATAAATGGTGTGGTGTGATGAGGAGGGTCAGAGGTCAGTCCTCTTCCCTTATGAGACGGTCAAAAGCAGAGAGGTGTTTTTGTCCAACTTTAAATAAACCACCACGAGTTTTTTTTTAAATCATCCGGACATCCGGTCACGAGGGGAGGGGGACGGGTTTGATATCAATTAATATCAATTAATTAAGGCCATCAATCAATCATCCGATTACAATTTGACAGAAGGGTGTCCATATATTCTTCTTACAAGGCACAATTCAGATTTTTTTGTTAAAAAAATTGAATATAATGCAACATTTGTACTTTCAAATTATTCTCCGTTTTGTAATACTCCATCACAGAAATCCAAATAACAATATCCCATTGAACTTTTGTGTCACAATGTCTCAAAGTTTTGAGTACTTTTGGAAGGGTTATGTAAGGGTATGTCAGTTTTCTGCAAATTTCAGTAAATGTCTGATCTAAATTCGTGTCTGTTTTAGAATAAATTATTTATAAACTTGGTCAACAGTGTATATTTTTGTCCTGTCTGATCATTTGACATGATCAAATGATCATGTCAAATGATGATCATCATTTGATGGGGAGACCCTGTGGGACCTTGTGCTCTTAAAACTGGGTTAATTGCATTAAGGTGACTGGAAACCTTTCTGTCCTTTACAGCAGCTCTCTACAGTGTGTGTCAGTGCTCACTGCCTATTTTCTTTTTTCAAATCAAATCTTCAGTCATCTGCTCCACTTCCTGTCCTAAATCTGACTGAGAATGGCCCCTTTTGACTTAAATTAGCACCAAGAACACACACGCACTCAAACTTTTCTGGTTCTCCATTTAACTTTCTCATTAACCTTAAACAGGTTGATATAACCCCTCTGCGCAGTTTATGTCAAGAGCAATCCATAGTCAAATTCAATAAATGGGAATATTATTGAAAAGTTAATTTATTTCAGTAGCAGATTGATGATTTAAATTCTTTTTTGTTGTGACTATTTTCTGTTTAAAGCTGATGAAAACACAATACTTAACATTAGAATATTTCTTCAGATCAACATCAAAACATTTTTCTGCAGAAATGTGGTATTAATAATAATAATAATAATAATAATAATAATAATAATAATAATGAAGCTTGTTTAATATATGGTGTTTTTTCCAGTGGTATTTTTAGTGTTTGGGCTTCATTGGAAGGTATTTGACTGAAGTGTTCAAAGAACTGTGATTTGGTAAGAGCAAACTGAAATCCAACTCAGACTATGAACTGTATTCACTGTATGGAGATCCAAAAGTGGTCAAATAAGCCAATAAATAGATAAACATAAGTTTAGGTTTTTCACTTAAATACATAGATTACTTATTAAATATACAAATATTTTAAATACTGTTAGTCAATTACAGAGCCTTTACCATGTTATTCTATTTTGTTTGGAAAGTTATTTATTTCCCATAATCCCATTCATTTTCATAGGTTATAGATTCAGGGTCCACAGTTTAAACATTTCCAGTTGTTTATTTATTTTTTACAAAATTTGGGCTTCCAGTTCATAAAACCCTTGAAAACAGGAATTTTTAAAAAGTTAGAATACTGTTAAGAAATCAGCCTAAACTACTTATCAAGTTTTTGCAGTAAAAAAGGAAAGAAATTAATATGAAATATTTCAATACTTGGTGGGAAGTTGTCTTGCCTTAATGACTGCTTCGATGCAATGTGGCATTGAGGCAGTCAGCCTGTGACATTGCCTGGGAGCTATGGAAGCCCAGATTTCCTTGATGCTTGCTGTCAACTCTTCTTTGTTTTGGATGTGGTGCTCCTCATTGTCCTCTAGAGAATAACTCGTAGACTCTCAATGGGGTTAAGATCTGGTGAGTTGGCTGGCCAGTCAAGTACTGTGATGGCTTGGGCATCAAACCAGGTTTTGGTCCTTCTGGTGCCAGGGCAGGGGCCAAATACTGCTGGAAAATGAAATCTGCAACTCTATACAGATCCTCAGCAGAATGGATCAAAAAGTGCTCTAAAACATTCTGGTAGACTGTTGCAGTGACCTTGGATTTAAAATAGCAGAGTTGACCAACACCTGCAGTGGACACGGTGCCCAAATCATGACTGACTCGATATTTCACTCTGGACCTCAAGCAGTTTGAGTCCAGTTTCTCACCCATTGTTCTCCAAACCCTTGGACTTTAAGTTTAGACTTTTAGTTAGATGCTTCCTGCATTGGCTCAGGTTCCGAAGAGGCTTCTGACAGTTGTAGTCCATCTCTTGGATGTGTATGACTTTAGTGGTTTTTGAAACTGTGACTCTTGCCTCATTGTACTCTTTCTGGATCTCTGCCAGCTTCTTTAGCTTTCTCTGTTTGATAATCCATTCTCTTCTCTTGCCACATTTTGCACTTTCCATTGATAGGCTTGGACACAGCATTCTGTGAACAGCCAGCCTCCTTATCTATGAACTTTTGTGGCTTATCCATCTTATGGAGGGTATCAATGATGGTCTTATGGCCAGTTGGTCTGAAGTCTTCCCCATATTGAACCAAAATGAGAAATTTGAACCAAACTGATGACACCTAGTGGAAACCTGAGCAGGTGCTTTGAGCTTACTAGATGATTATTGTGTCACACTTAGTTTACAACATCCAAGTCCTGTAAAATTTGGACTGATTTCTCCACAGTATTCTAGCTGAAAGCCCAAATTATATTAAAAATAAACAACAAATACTTTAAATTATCATGATTTTGTTTTCTTTGTTGTTTTCTAGTTACCTTATTTTCCGCACTATAAGGTGCACCCAAAAACCTTAAATTTCCTCAAAAGCCTTATAACCCGGTGCGCCTAATATATGGACCAATATTGAGCCACAACAGGTCTAACAACTACGGTAAGCAGCTGCTGACATCATTTTTCCCGTAGAAGAAGCGTGCAGTGCATGCTGGGATAGTTGTCAAAAAACTGGTTTGTTAATAAAGTTTGACTGACCTATCTACCCATAGACGATGTCTATATATCTACTTACCCACCTAATAATCAGGTTGTCTGCAGGTCATCTAGCATCACGTTCTCCACCAACATGCTGTGCGCGAACGGAGAAGGGTGACCATCGTCCGGCCCAGACGCCTCATTCCAGTCGGAAGCCTCTCCTCTCCTCGCAGACCGGAATCGGACTGTTTTGTTGACATTCTTTATGTCAACAAAGTAGCTTTAGACATTTATCCGGGGAGCTTTGGCTAGAGTTACCAAGGGACCAGCAGCTATACATTTAAAGCCGTGGGGGTCGGTGGAAGAGAGACAGAGGCTGCGGCGGCAGCGTGTTGGTTGGTCTGTGCTAACCAGAAAGCAGTTGGGCACAATATCGCAACACCAAAACCGTGAGTGAAACAATGACTAGTGCAGATGCTATATATAGTACTCGGGACCAATTTTTCATTATTAGACATCCATATTTGTAGTGAACGGAACAAATCATGTCCCGTTCAATACCAGACGGGTGGCAACATAACTGTGGCGTCTATTCTATGCGCCCTATAATCCGGTGCGCCTTATAGTGCGGAAAATACGGTAATTTAGTTCCTTTGTTGTCTGCTCTGATTGCTGATTGCATGTTCCCTGATTAACTCTTGTGTATTTAATCCCACTTATGTCTGTGTTTCGGGTCTTTGTCACCCTGCTCTGTTCCATTTCTGTAATCTATTCCAGTGTCTGAGCTCCTACCCTTTTGCTCACCTGTGCTGCCTGGACATCTGTACTCTTTGCCAACATCATTAAAATCATTATTGCACATCTACCTGGGTATACCACGTCCATCCTCACCTCTCAATAGAATTATGGCAATTAAACAATATTTCCATGATATTAAACTATTTTAGAGAGGGGTTGTATAGCTTTCATTTACAAAAACATTCACACACAGATATATAATTTTATATGTCATAATTCCATTGTTGACTGCTGCAAAACATTATATTTTAATCAGTGGTCAGAGCTACCACTGCTCTAGTTAGTAATTGGTCAGAAGTTCGAAGGTTTTTAGAGATGCAATGACAGTTTATATTATTTCTGTCAGGTCTGGGGTTGTTTTGGAGCTTGATTTATTGATTCTAGTTGCATTATTATGTGTTCAGTCTCTTTCTTTCATATGATCAATTTTGTTTCTGTCTTACTTTAGTCAGTCTTTTCTTAGTGTCTTAGTGGTTCTAGTTTATTATGCTTAATTATTTCTTGTGTCTAGTTATTCTTTACTCTAGTTTAATTATGTTTTTATGTCTATTCATTCTTTAGTGTTACCAGTTTGTGTACTCCCCTTCGCCCACTGTGCCATTTTCTCTCTCTCTCTCCTCAGCCTACCTTCTGTTCTCTCCCCTCACACATGAGGGGAGAGAACAGTCATGGCCAAACGTTTTGAGAATGACACAAATATTATCTTTCACATGATCTGCTGTCCTCTGGTCTTCATGTGTGTATGTCAGATGTTTTCATCACATACAGAAATACAATTGCAATCATATTATGAGTAGCAAAAGCTTTTATTGACAGTATGAGTTAATGCAGCAAATCAATCTTTGAGGTGTTGACCCCTCTTCTTCAGAACCTCTGCAATTCTCCCTGCCATCCTCTCAATCAACTTCTGGCCCAAATCCTCACTGATAGCAGTCCATTCTTGTACAATCAATGCTTGCATTTTGTTAGAATTCCTAGGTTTTTGTTTGTCCACCCGTCTCTTGATGATTGACCACAAGTTTTCAATGGGATTAATATCTGGGGTGTTTCAGGCCATGGACCCAAAATCTCTATGTTTTGTTCCCTGAGCCAGTTAGTTATCACCTTTGCTTTATGGCAAGGTGCTCCATCATGCTGGAAAAGGCATCGTTCATCACCAAACTGCTCTTGGACGGTTGGGAGAAGTTGCTCTGGGAGGACATTCTGGTACCATTCTTTATTCATGGCTGTGTTTTTAGGCAAGAATGTGAGAGAGCCGACTCCCTTGGCTGAGAAGCAACCATGAATGTTTCAGGATGCTTTACAGTTGGCATGAGACAAGACTGGTGGTAGTGCTCACCTCGTCTTCTCCCAACAAGCTGTTTTCCAGATGTCCCAAACAATCGGAGAGGGGATTCATCAGAGAAATTGACTTTACCCCAGTCCTCAGCAGTCCACTCCCTGTACCTTTTGCAGAATATCAGTCTGTCCCTGATGTTTTTCATGGAGAGAAGTGGCTTCTTTGCTGCCCTCCTTGTGACCAGGCCTTGTTCCAAGACTCTCCGCTTCCCAGTGCGTGCAGATGCACTCACACCTGCCAGCTGCCATTCCTGAGCAAGCTCTGCACTGCTGGTAGCTCGATCCCGCAGCTGAAACACTTTTAAGAGACGGTCGTGGCGCTTGCTGGTCTTTCTTGGGCGCCCTGAAGCCTATTTGGCAACAATGGAACCTCTCTCCTAGTTCTTGATGATGCCATAGATTGTTGACTGAGGTCCAATCTTTCTATCTGCAATACTCTTCCCTGTTAGGCCATTTCTGTGCAGTGCAATGATGACTGCACGTGTTTCTTTAGAGATAACCATGATTCACAGAAGAGAAACAATGATGCCAAGCACCAGCCTCTTTTTAAAGTGTCCAGTGGTGTCATTCTTACTTAATCATGACATATTGATCTCCAGTCCTGTCCTCATCAACACCTACACCTGTGTTAATGGAGCAATCACTGAAAAGATGTTAGCTGATCCTTTTAAGGCAGGGCTGCAATGAAGTTGAAATGTGTTTTGGGGGATAAAGTTAATTTTCTTGGCAAATATTGACTTTGCAATTAATTGCTGTTAAGCTGATCACTCTTTAGAACATTCTGGAGTATATGCAAATTGCCATTATAAAAACTGAAGCAGTAGACTTTGTAAAAATTCACATTTGAATTATTCTCAAAACTTTTGGCCATGACTGTAGTCTGTTCCTTGTTCCATAGTCAAGTTCCCAGTATGCTGCTCATTCTCAGTCACTCCTTGCTGGTTCCTCCTGGGACTTTCCCATTACTTCTCTGTTGATTCCCTCATGTTCTTTTCTTATGAATTCATGTTTTTGTTTTTCTCTGGCTCCCTATGCTCCAGTCTTTTTTTATAAGATTTTTTTATTAAAAACTTCATCACTTCGTTGTCTCTATTTCATTGCATTTGGAACAACTTTAAAACCAACAACTGTGATAATTTCACAATGAAATCTATGACATAAATATGAAACAAATATTTTATTAATTTGAAGCATTTCATCATGTATTAAAATGACTTTTTATTTAGATTTTAATGAATAAATTTCACACTAAATCATGTATCAATATGTGTACTTCTCACATTTAACCCTTGTGCGTGCAAGGACTGAGGCAAACGTAGAGGACTATGGCAAACTAGAAAATTCCTGCAGAAATTTTACGGGACATGCCAAAGTGTGCCCGTCGGATTTTTAATAAACCGTTCTGATGCTAAAATTAGCAATAATACTAAAGAAACTGCAATGTAGTAACTAACCTGTGGGGAGTCAGAAGCATGTGAAGTATCACTAGCATGTTGTCTGTCATTACTTACTCCATTCAATATATGGAATGTTGCTAATAACTAAGAAAAGCGTTCTGATGCTCAACATTAGCATCAATGCTAAACTGAGCTAAATTGTAGTAAAAAACCAGTAAACATGTTGACAAAGCTGTAGTTGCACCATTGAGTCTGTTGCATAAGCTAAAATTAGCCAAAATGCTATTCTTAGCATGAATGCTATCAGTAGCACATGGAGTGTCACTAGCATGTTCTCTGTCATTGACTTAGTCCAATAAATAAACATGGTTAATAAGTACAAAAATGAGCTCAAAGCTCATTAAAGGTGAAATGATAATGCTCTGGCTTGCACACGTCACTTCTATAACCTGAGGCAAAATGCTACATAAAATTAATACCATTACACTGTCTATGGTGGTACAAAAACTCACACAGCTGGACTTGTCCATTGCAATTCAGCATTACACATATTGATGAGTTTGACACTGTTAATCACCAAAGTGAAATGACTGAAGTTCTTGCCAGATCCATCACCTTATTTCTATGGCAGATTTTTTTTTCTTTAGAAAAAAGTTTGTTACTTTGAACATTTTATAACAAGACATTTATACAGAAAATTCTCTTTCACAAAAACAAAAAAAAAAAACAATTTGTCACATAATTTCAACTAAAAGAAGATAAGACCGCGGGTGTTAAAACCAAACTCTGTATGTTAAAAGTTGAGCAGGACCGGGGTGACGCCTTACAAAGTTCAGAGCCATCCCGTCTTTCCGCTGGTGCTCAGAGAGAAAAAACCCCTGCTGCTCCTTCCCTCCTGCCTCACCCGGAGAGCCAGGCCACCGCTGCAGGGACCTCTGTCCATGGAGCGCCGGCTCCTTCGTCCAAGAAGGCGCAGGCGGTTCTTCTTTGTGGCTGTGTCCTTGGCGCCACCTGCAGCTCTGGAGCTGTCTCTTCTTACTGCCGTCATTCGGATCACAGCCACAGGGGGCATCTGCCTGCGCCTGCTTACCAGAAAGTTTCTGGAGGTCCATATGGAGTCTTTGATGGTGGCGAGGGTGAGCCACATCTCTGCGAAGTCTTTCTTCACCATTTTCTGATGGGTCACCCCGTACGGCACTAGCTGTGCATCGAGGACCTCTCTTGCTAGCAAGTATGGGAATTGCAAGGAGCCTCTGCCCACAGGTCCCTGGCAGCGCCGCTCCCACAGCAGGTGCCTCACTGACTCCGGCGCGCCTCAACCGGGTCGGGAGCAGATGGATATCGCCGATATGCCGCGGGAGAACAAGACGGGTCTGACCGGGAGGATCTCATGACAGGACAGGACAGGTCCTGGAGTTGGTTCGGAAGGACGGGATGGCCCACATTGCGCCAAACTGTTGTGGCATCTCCAAACACAAAGGGGGCGCACTGGAGTCACTGGATTCTGGTCCTGCATAACAGAGACAATAAAACGATGGTTAGTTAAAATCCTGATCTCCTCTGCTTCCAGTTTGAAATGCTGTAAACATTTCTGTATAAAAGCGTATGCTGGTGGGAGGTTAAAAACTACTGGTTTTCTAAAATCCCTAAATATTCTCTGTAATAAAAGTGATGTCTTGTTTACCTTAAAATTTTCCTGTCTTTTCTATTTAAAACACAGTTAAAATCCCCCCGAATTATTAAAGGTTTTCTTCCCAGCAGGTGTGGCTGCAGTTCCTCTAAAAAGCCATACCTGTCATGTTTGTTATTAAAACCATAAATATTTAAGACGTTAAAATCCTGTACGTTAAAAATCAGATTTCCTAAAAGTGCTCGTCCCTCTCTCACCACGGTGCTCCCCTTCACCAAGATGTGCGGATTATTTATAAAAATGGCCACTCCGTCGTTTTTAATTTTATTGGAGCCGCTCCATATGGACCACCGGGGCCACCGGGTGTAGGTCTTTAAAAAATGGGACAACATGAAAACAAATCGGACTGTACAGAACTTAAAAAGGACAAAACACTCTGGGCTCTAACTTGCGACTTCACCTAACATTGATGGTTGAGAAGGTAAGAGTGATGAGTATAATGACTAAAAACAGGTAAGACATTTTAAAGGATTAAAACAGTAGGGAAAAAAACGGTTTAAAACCAAATTAAAAATGGGCTCAGAGACTGTCCTGTGAAAGAGCTCTACCGTGTCCCAGCATGATGGTGCGGGTCGGGCCGGAGCTTCCTTCCCCCTTCGGACTCTCTGTGTCGGACGTTTTTCTAAGGCTGATACCTTCGATGGGTCCTCTGAGGTTGATTGCTGAGCAATATGTTGAAACGAGGCCTCATCGGCTGGGTTAGAGAGGAAGAACTGGGTCTCCTCTCCGAAGGAACCGAAGAGGTTCTCAAGTCTCCCTCTCTTCTCCACTGTGACGGTCAGGTCTGAGGGAGACTCTAATGCTGGCCTCTTAGCCAGCTGGGCGTCGGGGAGGGGGGCATTCTAGCTGCTGACAGACTCCATTTCCAGAGAATCAACGCTAGCTCCGCCTTCAGTCTGCATTTCCCCCACCTTGCTGGATGTTTCGGCCTGGGCAGGTTGCTTCTTTCCCCTCCCCCTCTCCCACCTCTTCCTCCTCTCCTCCAATCTGAGGAGCCGGCGGAAGATTTGAGTTTTCCGGCCCTACGGCTTCAATTTGCTCATTTTCCCTGTCCGTTTGTTCCGCTTCTTTAGCCTTTTTCAGTTTATTGGCAAATGATTTTGGACAGTCTCTGAAAAGATGGTCCTGTTCGCCACATAAGTTACATTTCCGCCCATTCATGCATTCATCAAACGTGTGTCTCTACACTTACCGCAAAAAACCTTATCACAAGCTTCAGCCAGATGACCGTGTTCACCACACTTACGGCATAGTTTTGGCTGGCCTTGATAGTGAATGTAGCCTCGGTTGACCCTCCCCAAGACTATCATGGATGGGAGATGTCTCAGGCCCTGGAATCCCTGGGGGTCTTCCCACTGTCTAATGGGGACCTGCCAGGCGCAGTTCCAGATGCCATCCACATCCCGTACCTTCCCAGCCTGGCCCTTCACCATGCAGTATCTACCCAGCCACATACAGATGTCTGCAGCACTGACAGTCTCATTGAACATCCTGACAACCACCGTTTTCAGGGAGTTGTCAGTCAGTTTCTTGACGTCAAATGCTGAAAACTGGGTCTTTACATTTTCATACCATGTACAAAACTCTTAACAGGTTGCTGCTAGTGAAACTCACATCGTATCCTCTGTTGAAGGGCAGGGTGAGGATCAGGTCACCTGGCTGAAACTTCAAAGTCTGCTGAATAAGTTTTCTAGAGAAGTCCAATCTTGACATTGCAGTGCAACAGTACAACAGCTGAACTGTTCAATGAAATTCAGTCCGAGACTGACGACTATAAGCTTCGCACATGTGGTTCTCACTCACGGTCCAAAATAAGAAAAAAAATAGACAGTCGGTAATTGTTTATTTCTCGAAATCTTTCAGCTTCATATTAAGGATTTTAATTCACACTCAAGAATTCATAGAAATAATAATTTATATAAGCAAAATATAAATAGTCACAGGAAATATTTATTCTTCCCACAATGCATTGTAAGACCTGCCTCGGCACCTGTTTGTGAGACTCTTCACTGCCTCTTTCTTTCTATGGTAATTAATTATCTGGACCTGGGCTGGCTCTCTGTCTAACAGTATACTGGAGACAGAGTTTCTATGAGACACTCAAAGTCGATCTTATGGACACTGACAAAAAACCATCAGCAAAATGTCGAAAATACTTTAATAATATATCTTCTATTATATTCTAATATAATATTATAACTATCTCAAGGAAAAAAGATCATAAAAGCTAATATCACTTACCTGAGCGTATTAGTGAGGCTTTTATTTTGAAAATTTATAGTAAGTGTCATTTGAAATGTCAACACTAATGCCATATGCAACAGAGGTTTGGTTAAACCAGTTATCTAATGGCCAAAGGAGTAATTCTATGATGTAACTAGAAAATTCCTGCAGAAATTTTACGGGGCCTGCCAAAGTGTGCCCGTCCGATTTTTAATAAAGCGTTCTGATGGTAAAAATTAGCAATAATGCTAAAGAAAGCTGCAATGTAGTCAATAACCTGCAGGGAGTCAGAAGCATGTTGACTAAGCTGTACTCGTACCATTTAGTATTTTGCATCAGCTAAAATGACCCAAAATGCTAATGTTAACCTGAATGCTATCAGTAGCATGTAGAGCATCACTAGCATGTTGTCTGTCATGACTTACTCCATTCAGTATATGAAACATTGGTAATAAGTAAGAAAAGCGTTCTGATGCTCAACATTAGCATCAATGCTAACCTGAGCTAAATTGTTGTCAAAAACCTGTGGAGAGTCAGAAACATGTTGTTGAAGCTGTACTTGCACCATTAATTTTGTTAAAATTAATGCATAAGGTGAAATTAGCCAAAATACTAATGTTAGCATGATCATGTTTGGTAACACTAGCATGTTGTCTTTCATTACTTACTCCATTCACTATACAAAATGTTGCTAATAAGTAAGAAAAGTGTTCTGATGCTTAATATTAGCATCAATGCTAAGCTGAGTTAAATTGTAGTCCAAAAATGTTAATGCTCTGCCTTCCACAAGCCAGTTCTATAATCTGAAATAATATACCATCACCCTACCTATGGCAGTGCACAGACTCACACCTTTGAAATGGCCTATTGCAAGTCAGTATTACACAAACTGATGGGTTTTACACTGTTCATCAATTGTTAATGACTGAAAATCTTGCCAGATCCATCACCATATTTCTATAGCTGATTTGATTCACTGCAATAGTACAACAGCTGAACCCAACAGCTAATATCACTTACCTGAGAGGATTATTAAGGCTTTTATTTTGAAATTTTCATTAAGCTTCATTTGAAATGGCCACAATAATCCCATGTGTAATAGTAATTGTGTTAAATCAATTATATAATGCTCAAAACACAAGTAGTCCTCAATACCAGCCAAGTCCTTCTCTCTAGTGGCAGACAGTTCCACCATGTTTTAGTTCTGACATTCTTCTCAACCCCCTGTTAATAACTGAGTGTTCAGACATAGTTAGAACTACAATGATGATGTATTTGTAGTCCTAAGGAGTTCCTCTGTAATTCTAAGCAGCTCCTCTGCCCTGTGTTCCGTTGCTACGGTAATTAATTCCGTGCACCTGTTGGTGGCACAGAGGGTGAGATTATTCTCTGATTAAACAAGCCAGTTTCCCACAAAAAAGCCCTTCGAACAACTCCTTCCCGTTCAGGAACCGTTACACGTATTCGAAAACTGTTTGAAGCGTATCAGAGGGCTATTTGTCGTCTCCGATATTGCCGCGTTTCATATGTCTACCTCACTCACAGTAACAGTGATGAGAGAAAGATGATGTGGGCTCAGGTCTGACATTTTTCAGAAATATATGGAAATATGTAGGTCTGAGCGTGAGTTTTTCCTGTCGCGCTTCATCGATTGAAGGCACCTGGACAAAAACTGTAAACCCTGGAGAAATTTAGAAAACATTTTACTGGAGCAGGCACTGTTATCAAATTTCGTGCAAATTGGGCGATATTTATGGGCGTGAGGGCGAGTTAGAAATTATTTGGGGGTCAGAAATCCACTCTCTCTCACACTCAAGCGGAGTGAGAGCCACACTCTAACTTTTCGAAAAATCAAAAAGTTTAGGTCACTTGGAGACAAGTTGTGGACAATCCATAATTCATATCGACGTACCGTCTTCACTTTAGATAAGATGATGGGCGTATCTACAAACTGAAGTTTGAATGGCATTTCTACGTGAAATTATGATGGCACAGTGATTGCTCAAATATACTGTATTTTTATGATCTCGCTCCATTGAAATGAATGGGATTTTTGGGGGTCTTTAAACCCAATTTGTGTTGCCGTGGTTACGCCGAATCCCACCAGAAGTAATAGCTCCCCTCCCGTAATGGAGCCACAATTTTTAATACCACATTTGTAGAGGTGCACGCGGCGGTTCAGGCCGCATTAACCGTAATGGAAGACAAATAAATAAAGAGATATTCTATTAGGTGAAGAACAATAGGTGCCTGCCATGCAATGCTTAAGGAGAGCAGTGACTGACTTGCTTCGCAAGTGCTCTCCTTAAGCTTTGCATGGCAGGCCCCAATAATCTTCAAGGACTTTATTTTGAAATTTTCTGTCAGCTTAATTTTAACTTGTCAAACTAATCCAATGTTTAATAGTTATAGTTGTTATGATCCATGTTTTTCTGTGTTTATTTTTGAGTTTTTTCCTGTTTATTGTTATCCTGTCCCCAATGAGTCTGCGGCTTCCCAGTGTTTGTCTCCCAGGTGTGTCTCATTCCCTTGATTACCCCGTGTGCATTTAGTCTCCTCCCCTGTTGTCCGTGTTCCTCGTTGGGTCCTTGTCAAACATATGTCTTTGTCTATTGCATGCCAATTTCTGTCCACGTTTGTTGCTCTTGCCAGTAGAACTGCCAAGTCCTGGATTGAGTTCGCTCACATGTAGTCCTGTTAAGCAGTTGCTACCGGCATTTAAGTTGTGCGCTTGTCTCCTGCCTTGATGCCTGTCTTGGACTGTCTCCTGAGCTTTATCACCATTAAATCATCATATTCTTCATTTAACCTGGGTCTCAGCGTCTCTCCTCACCATCAACCACACCACTTCATGACAATAGTGTTAAATCAGTTGTACATTGCTCAAAACACAAGTAGTTGTAAATACCAGTTAAGTCTTCCTCTATAGTAACATACAGTTCTGCCATGTTGTAGTTCTAACATGATCCTCAGCCCTCGGTTTTAAGTGAGAGTTGGCTACAGTTAGAACTACAGGCATGTGCTCTGCCCTGCTCCGTAATTAATCCCCTGCCAACTTCAGCTGTCTCTGGCCTACAGGGTTAGAGTAATTTCTGTTTAGCTGACAGTTCCACCATGTTGTAGTTCTGACATGTTGCGGTGGCCTCTCTTTTAACTGAGTATTTCCCATAGACAGAACTACAGTTATGGCATGCAGTCCTGAGCATCTACTGTGCCCTGCTCTGTATTCTGTTGCTATGGTAATTAATTAATCCCCTGCAGCTTTGACAGCCAAAGTGTGGGAAAATTCTCTTCAAACCAGCCAGTTTTCAAACCAAAAAAGCCCTTCGAATAACTCCTTCCTGTTCAGGAACCGTGCCATGTATTCAAAAACCGTTTGAAGCGTATGAGACGGCTATTTGTCTCCTCCGAAATTCCCGCGTTTCATATCTGTACCTCACTCACAGTATTAACAGCGATGAGAGAAAGATGATGTGAGCTCAGGTCTGACATTTTTCAGAAATACAGTGGGGAGAACAAGTATTTGATACACTGTTGATTTTTCAGGTTTTCCCACTTGCAAAGCTTGTAGATGACTGTAATTTTTATCATAGGTACTCTTCAACTGTGAGTGATGGAATCTAAAACAAAAATCCAGAAAAATGTATGATTTTTAAATAATTAATTTCCCATTTTATTGTGTGAAATAAGTATTTGATCATCTATCAACCAGTAAGAATTTTGGCTCTCACAGACATGTTAGTTCCTCTTTAAGAAGCCTTCCTGTTCTCCACTCATTACCTGTATTAACAGCACCTGTATGAACTCGTTTCCTGTATATAAGACACCTGTCCACACACTCAATCAGACTCCAGCATCTCCACAATGCCCAAGACCAGAGAGCTGTGTAAGGACATCAGGTATAAAATTGTAGACCTGCACAAGGCTGGGATGGGCTACAGGACAATAGGCAAGCAGCTTGGTGAGAAGGCAACAACAGTTGGTGCAATTATTAGAAAATGGAAGAAATACAAAACAGAATATCTCTCTTGGTCTGGGGCGCCATGCAAGATCTCATATCGTGGAGCATCATTGATCTTGAGGAAGGTGAGGAATGAGCCCAGAACTACAAGGCAGGACCTGGTCAATGACCTGAATAGAGCTGGGACCACAGTCTCAAAGAAAACAATCAGTAACACTCTACGCCGTCAAGGGTTAAAATCCTGCAGTGCACGCAAGGTGCCCTTCCTCAAGCCAACGCATGTCAAAGCCTGGAGTTGTTTGTGTTAGAATTATTTCCAGCTCCCTTGTGTTCACTCCCTTTTCTTTCCTGTGTATCTTCCCATCTTCCCTGTGCCACCTTCTCTCCTCCCCTCAGCTGGCTCCTGCTCCAACTACTCACACCTACTATCAGTTAGCTCATCAGTCAGGTCTATTGCTCCCACTTTTTACCTCCCAGTATTTAAGCCTCTCTGTTTCAGCCGCTAGTCGCCAATTTGTCTCATCACTCATGTCACCTGCCGTCTCCCTGGTTCCTAGTGTTCTCCTCATGTCTCTGATTGGCTTGTTTTCGATTTTGTTTTCTGGACACATCATGACAAAATGCTTTTTTTCCTGTTTTTATTTAAACAGGTGAACCTAGACAAATTACAATATAACTTAAATAAATGCATATAAATTTATTACAATGATATAGTTCAACTGATTACAGTTTATACTAAATAAAAAGATGAAAGCATGTTTCTCAAGAAATTATGTCAATTATACCAAAAAAACAAGAAGAAAAAAAACAACAGAAAAAGAAGCTAGTGTAAAGTAAAATATTCATGATCATTTAGGTCTGGACTCTTTTTGCATGAATTGCTGGTTTAATTCAGTTTGGTAGGAGGCTAATCACTGTTGAGGTGTTACAGAAAACCCACACATTACTGTAACTGCAGCTTCTCTTTATTGTTTTCTCTGGTGTCTCAAATTTCTATTTCAAAGATTGTCTAAAAAGTTTAGGTCAGGCCAGTGATATCATGGTCCTTAAAGCAGCTTGGGGTGTTTTTGGCAGTGTGTGTCAGTGCTAAGTCTTGCAGGAAAATTAAATAAGTATCTATGTAAAAGGACAGCAGAAGGACATTTGAAGTGCTTTAAAATGCTCTGTTTGATGGCTTTGTTGTTTGAGGATTTGGAAAACCCAGATGAGCAGCAGAAGCAGATAATATGGGTCAGGACCTTCACAGTGAACCTGAAGCAACTTTGATCTTACTACACTTTTTCTTTCTACTAAACTGTCCATTATGTACTTGAATACAAACCAACCTGTTTCATAAATAATGGTCATTCCATGACTTAGCATTCTCTGACGTGGTCTCAGTGGCTGTCCACAGGACAACTATCAGCTCGGCAGCATACCCCATGATTGTCTGGTCTATAAAATAATATTTATTTAAAAATACTTTGTTTTTGTTATGAAATATAACAATGGAATAAAGTTTGAGAAAATCTTTGTTTTTTTATTAGTTGTAAGCCATAGTGCTATCATGTGTCTAATGCATCTGTTTTATATACAAGTCTCAGTTTTTTTTCAATGAATGAATTTAACAAACTATTTTGTGAGAAATGCATTTGTAAAAACAGGTGTTTTTATTTCAGAATTTTTTTCTTTTGTTGTGGCACTTTTGGCACTCCGTATAAATAGTACCACTGTGCTGCAGTAAATCATACATCTTGACCCATTTATTTGGAGAAGGTGACACACAAACCGTTCCCACATTCTGGCTCGCGCCTGGTCGGACTGCATCGTCACGATTTGTCCGACATGCAGCAGCATCACAACTAGACTGACACGTTTTGAAGTGCCGCTTGCGTGGCTTATGTAATAAATATAGCCAAACTGTGGTAGTTTGCTGTGTCAGTGCGCGTGCGCCAGCTGGTCTGTCGCGGCGCGGGGACTGAGGCGGCGGCGGCGACACGTCGGACAAAAATCCACGGACTGCAAGACTCGTGAAGGTTCGAGCGGTGCGAAGTGGCGAAGGGCCGAATTTGGCCCGAAGGTGCAGGAGGCGCTCAAGCTCCACCGGTTTTTCACTCACGGGACGCATCCAGACCTGGTGAATCGTCACAGGGGTCAGAGTCTGTGGAATCTGACGCGTTGGCCAGTGGAGGCTGTGGTCCATCCGGAGCTTCTCTCTGCGCAGCAGCATCCATCCTTCCATCCATCCTTCCATCCATCCTTCCATCCTCCAGCTCCAGGTCCAACGGGAGGCCGGCGGGCTGCGACAGGATGTAGCGGCGGATTAACAGAGGAGAGAGGGGCTCAGAGGAAGAGAGCTGGGCCGACCGGACCGGACCGGACCGGACCCGGGAGGCACGGAGGGGACATGGGGAAGGACCAGGAGCTGCTCCAGGCCGTGAAGACCGAAGACCTGCTGACAGCACAGCGCCTTCTACAGAGACCGCGGCCAGGAAAAGCCAGTTAGTATCCATCCATCTCCCATCCTCCGAGCTCTAAACACACACACACACACACCACACACACACACACACACACAAAGCAGCCCCCTCCGCCCCACTCACACCAGCCATTTCCAGGTCAGGACAGTACAAGCTCAATCTAATGTAATGTCTTTTAACCTAAATGTTCCCCACACTTCTCTGCGCCTGCATCTGTTTGTGCTTTGACGTTGAGAATGGATAGTGATGACGTTGACATAAGTGAGGTCGTCATCAGGATGTGATTAGAAATTAGGCAAGCTTGTCTCCCCATCCTCTGCAATTAGGCAGTTTGTGTTGGCATCTGGATGCCCCCACAGAAATATCTACATAATGTCCTTCACTCCACAGTGAGGATGCTTTGCACGTGTAGAGGTAGAATGTCCTGCACTGCTTGGGACATAGAGGAGGATTATTGGTGTGTGAAGACACCAGATGTTAGTGGAATAAATGTGATGATTGTAAGAGTACACGTGCTGAGTGCAGACATATTCATGCTCCTCGGATGGATTCAGCTTGAGGTGATAATTACATTTCAATTACAGCCTTGAAAATGTTCTCCTCTCCCATCTCACAAGAATCTTCCTCCTCCTCTTCTGTCACCTACTTTCCTCCCTGCTCTCCCTTCACCTCCTCCTCCTCTTGTGTGTGTTTGTCTATGATGAACATTGGTGGCAGTGACATGGAAAAGAAAAAATGCTTCTCCCTTCAAACGCCAGAACAGATCAGCTTGTAGGGCTCCGGCCACTGCAGAATGACAAAGGGTTGTGGTGGAATGGGGGGTGCAGGACAGAAGGACTCGACCCGTGAGATATGGATGGAGGGAGGCGAGGAACAGAGTGTTCTGGAGGGTGGTTAAAGTGTGTGTGACTGTGTGTGTGTGTGCTGAGGTTTATGTTTGAATAATTAAACAGTAAGCAGGTCTCCCTGCTGGAGGATTGTTGTCTCCACAAACACAATCCCAAACACTCTGCACACACAGTCACAGGCAAGCATGATTGGAAACACACTTCACACTTTGGGTGTTAGTCATGTGCTTGACTGTGTTTGTATTATTAATAGAATGCTAATGAAGTTCAGAGCAGCAGTGTGGTACGTTGTGGTTGGGATCATTTAGATCAGTGCTGTTGAAATGACAAATGAATGTTGGGGTTACAGGTGGAAGTACGGCTGTAGCCTCATTTATACCTTTGGAAATGAAACGTTTGCATCAGATCTTTTTCTGCTTGATATCTTAGTGTAACAATTTGTAGTACATCCATTTAATGAGATTTCATAAATAGTTTTCACAAATAACGTTTTTGTACTAGTTTAGTCTACGCTTAATAAGTCCATCCTTAACTAGATCTAACAAGCTTTTACATAGACATGCACTGATCACATTGTGTTTGATGAATAGAATTGATTTATTTATGTGTTTGTCTTTTGTGGGATTTGTTTTTTATATTATTTAATCACAAAAAAGGGAAAAAATGGTTTTGGGCTTTCTTATTTGTTACCAAAAATACATTAAAGTATTCCCTTTATACGTGTTTTTAAAAAGAGTAAATGTTAAATCTCAAATTGTGTTTTTAAACAATGTCTCTTTGGTTTGGATTAGGCAGGAGCTGGTTTCCATGCCTTAGCAGTAACATTTATTGGTACTTACTGATAAATACCAAAATTTAACAGTGAAATTCAGGATTTACCAGAATAAAAAAAATACAAGTTTTCAAAAGTTAGTTTTAAAACTGCTGAAATTTTCTATCATATCCTTCCTTAGGGTAAAATTGGTTTTAGATAAGGACACCAGAATAAGGGCTAACATGACCAGGATTGTCTCCAACTGGTTGGAGCTTACCCATATAAAACAAAAATATGTTGCAGTATATTGGAAAATATCATTCAATACATGAAGCAATATATTCCCATATCTAAGATTTAGCATTTATGTTTCCCTATGTTTTCCTATATAAGCAGGTTTCGCCCAGGAAACCTGCTAAGCCTGGCGGTCGGGATGCCGGTGGCCCATCGTGTTTTTCTATTAAAACATTTTACATTGACAGGAAATGTGAAAACATTACTGCGTAGTTATGTTATTGGAAGACTCCGTAAAAAACAACTATCGTCTTAATATTTTTTTTGCACTTCTGTTAAATCGTAATTAAGTGGTAAAAAATTACCACTCACCCTCCCCGACCTGTTGCTGCTCACCGCTATTCATTTGGCCAAACCCACTGCTGCATTTTCCCCTTTTGCCTTCTGAGTTTTAAAACTCCTCATGCCAAGACACCAAACTTTGACCACACGACATTTTAATTTAATTAAAAACCTAATAAATAGAATTTATGGCATGAAGTAAAAGTCAGTGTGGTAGCATATAAAATAAAGCAATAAAACAGCCAGGAATACTTTTTTCTGTGTTGCATTAATGCTTATCCGACTCTTGACATTACTACACTCACCCACAGCCTGGATCATTTTAAATCGCTTCTTAAAACTTATTTTTACTCTTTGGCATTTAATTGATGTATTGTTTTGTGCTCTGTTTGTTATGTGTGTTGTTGTTCTTGTGCAGCACTTTGGTGCAGTTATGCTGCTGTAAAGTGCTATATAAATAAATTTGACATTGACATTGACTTATTTATTTATAAACAAAACCTCATTCTAAACCAGACTTAGCTATTTTCAAACAAATTAAACTTCACTGTAAATAAAATGTTGTCTGTATTAAAACATAATAAGAACACTCAAATCGTTTCCGGAACAAATCAGAAATGTCCAAATCAACCCGTTAATGGGACTGTGTGTGAATCAGTCTTTAGTTTGCTTGAGGCCATAAAGGTATTATGTGTTGGCAGCCCATGTCTGAAAAATGTTCATTCATTGTTTTGGAGCATCTGAGAATTCTTATTGAAAATATTTTGTCCAGAACAGGAATTACTGTTTTCTGAAATACATCTAACAGCCTCAGCCATTGGGTAACATGTATATTGTTCCACAGTAACTATCAGGTGGGTAGTATTGGGTTCTTTTCCAGGTAAAATCGGTCAGCTTGCTACAGGTTTAGCAAAATTAAAACAAAAACAAGCAAAAAAACACAGAAAAACGCTTGTCCACTCTAGCAAATTTTTTATCATTGCCTCTTCAATTTATGAATTTTGGTGTAAGCAATGTTCAATGTTTGTGAATGCTTTAAACAATCATACCTGATAGACTGGTTTTTGTTCTCCTTAACACTTTAATGAAATAAATGCTTGGTTTGACTGATCGCACTATTTTTTGAAAACTTGACAAAAATGGGGAAAAAAAACACTTTTTCAAATTTTGAACTGTAATTTATCGGAAATGGCCTTTTAAGTTTACTGAGTAAAAAATATTTCAATAGGAGAAATTTCTCAACTAGTTTCTAAACCTTTTATGTTTGATTTTCTATAAAGATTTCAGGGTTATAATACACTGGGGGAAACCCTGGATTTATTTGAACTTGAAATGTTTTGAAAACAGACCAGACCTATTACTGGATTCTGCTCAGTTTTCCCCAGTGTATTGTAAGTCTGGCGGGCTGCCAAACTTTACTTGCCCTCCCTCCAGGCTAAGTTGCTTCTTTATAAAAAGAAATTGATTAAAATATATTTTTTAATATACCAGTAACCTCAGACTGCATGTGTCTTTGGTGTGCTGAGAATTTCATCACCAGCAGAGCAGAATATTTCCTGAAAGGTTTATAGCTGATGCATTAAACAGGGCACAAAGCTGGGAGCACACACCAATCAGACTGCAGGCAACTCTCTACGATGACCGAGCTGCTGTGTCTCTGAAGTTGACCTCGGCGCGGTTCATGCCCCACCTTTCACTCAAACTGGATAATTTGGAAAGTGTTCTTGTAGGAAAGGTTCTTCTGTGTCATAGTTTTATTAACCACATGTGAGGAATTTCTATTCTTCTGTGAATACTGCACAAAGGCAGAAGTCCAGTTTAAAAGCCACAGCGCTTGCTCTGTTTGCACAAGTTCAGAGGGAAGCAGAAGTATAACCTATAGCACTTTTAGAGGTCCGCATTGAGTGTACCATGCCAGAAACATAAATCTGCAACAGACAGAATGTTCTGTTTGGTGTTTGTACGTCCGTTTTTGTGTGGTAAATGTTTTTGTGAGGTTTTTTTCTTACTGTTAATTCCTGATGCTCTTGAACATAATCTTTGCTCTGTACTTGGGGCTGTTGTTTATTGGTTGCTATGGCAACAAGTCTGCGTGTGACGTAAAGCTGGCAGACTGAGGAAAAAAAATGTAACCACCCGTTTTTCTACATATTTCCCCTGGACAAATTGCATTGTTTGTTCGTAGAACGTGGCGATATTTAGAGCAATTATCAAATAGGATTAAATATTTCATAAAGCATATAGGAGCCAAAGTTTGTTCAATTTTAAATCATGGCTCCTATTAAGTAAAATTAAATAATGGGCCAATATAAAGAGAAATTTGCTTTGTTCTCTCTTGTTTATAGAACTGACAAACTATAGATTTATTAGCAGAGATAATTTACATTTTACATATCCAGACATCAGCATCTCAGCTTTAAGCTGCATTTTATAGAATCCTGTAATATCGATGGTCATTCTACTCAAACTGCCCCAACCAGACCCAAAAAAGGTTTTGCATCTTTATTATGTGCTATATTAAAGATGCATCATAATTTATTGAACAAGACTGTCTGGTATTCACATGTAAGTTTTGGCTTTAATCTTTTCACTAGAAAAGAAAAGGAATCCAGTAACTTATTAGAACTCTAATAAGTTACTGCTACTGCTTGTCTTCGTCCCCACCATCTTGCAAAACAAAGTTACACCCTTGGTCTGTGCTGAAACTTGATAAAGTTTATGTATGTGTTCCTCGGTGGAACGGTGTGTTAGTGGGCTGGTGGTTCAGTTCGTAGAGGAGTTGTCACACTTGCCTCGTAGTCACACAGCATACTGGTTGGGGCCTGCCCATAGCAATGCATAGGGAGGACAGTGACTGACTTGCGAAGCATTGCATGGCAGGCACCTATTGTTCTTCTGTCAATAGAATGTCTCTTTATTATTTTTTTTTCCATTACTGTTAATGCGGCCCAAACTGCTACGTGCACGCCCACAAAAGTGGTATCAAAACGTTCAGCTTAATTCCGAGAAGGGAGCTATTATTTTTAGTGGGATTCTGAGTTAAAATGATGACATAAATTAATAAAAACGAAAAAATTGGAGACTGAGTGTCTCACAGAATCAGTAATCTTTCTCTCTGAAACACACACACAGGACTGTGGATGGCTGACTCCAAAACTCTTTTTAACTCCCCCTCACAGGCATAAATATCGCCCTATTGGTCTAAAAGTTGGTCATAAAACATAGATACACATGCCTGCTCCCGTAAAATGTTTTCAAAAATTTTCTAGGGCTTATGGTTTTTTGTCAGGGTCCTTCAGACTGATGCTGGGTGTCTCCCAAGTATAGAAAGTTGGGAGAAGAGGCTTTTCCCGCACTTTGGCTCTCACAGCTGCAGGGGATTAATTACCATAGCAAAAGAATACAGAGTCTGGAACAGCAGCTGCTCAGCACTGCACTGTAGGACTTCACTGGTATTTACAACTACTTGTGTTTTTAACATTATACAACTGATTTAACACTATAACCATTACACATGGGATTAGTTTGGCAAGTTAAAAATAAGCTGACATAAAATTTAAAAATAAAAGCCTTAAAGATTATTACAACATAGAATTAATCTTTTGGCCATTAGATAACTGGTTTAACCAAACCACTGTTGCATATAGAAACTCTGTCTCCAGCATACTGTCAGAGAAAGCCAGCCCAGGTCCAGATAATTAATTACCATAGCAACGGGTCCCAAAAAGAGGCAGTGAGTAGTCTCACCAAGATTCAGATTCAGGTCTCACAATGCAATGTGGGAAGAATAAATATTTCATATAACTATTCATATTTAATTTTTGCCTACATAAAATTATTATTTCTCTGAATTTTTGAATGTGAATTAAAATACTTAGTATGAAGCTTGAAAATTTTCGAGAAATAAACAATTAGAGACTGTTTTTTTTATTTCAGGCCGTGAGTGAGAACAACGTGCGAAGATTGTAGTTGTCAGTGTGGGACTGAATTTCATTGAACAAAGGGTTGAGCTGTTGTACTGTTGTAGTGAATCAGATCAGCTATAGAAACATGGTGATTGATCTGGCAAGAGCTTCAGACATTAACAATTGATGATGAACAGTGGAAAACCCATCAATTTGTGTAATACTGACTTGCAATAGGCCATTTTAACTGTGTGAGTCTGTGCACTGCTATAGGTAGGGCGATAGTATTAGCATTTTATCTTGGATTATACTGACTTGTGGAAGCCAGAGCATTAGCGTTTTTGGTCTTCAATTTAACTCAGTTTAGCATTGATGCTAATATTAAGCATCAGAATGCTTTTCTTACTTATTACCAATGTTTCATATACTGAATGGAGTAAGTAATGACAGACAACATGCTAGTGATGCTCTACATGCTACTGATAGCATTCATGCTAACATTAGCATTTTGGCTAATTTCACCTTATGCATTAATTTAAAAAAATGAATGGTGCAAGTACAGCTTTATTAACATGTTTCTGACTCTCCACAGGTTTTTGACTACAATTTAACTCAGCTTAGCATTGATGCTAATGTTGAGCATCAGAACACTTTTCTTACTTATTGGGGCCTACCCATAGCAATGCATAGGTACCAATGTTTAATATACTGAATGGAGTAAGTAATGACAGACGACATGCTAGTGATGCTTCACATGCTACTGATAGCATTCATGCTATTGTTAGCATTTTAGCTTATGCTTCATACTAAATGGTACAAGTACAGCTTAGTGAACATGCTTCTGACTCCCCGCAGGTTATTGACTACACTGCAGATTTCTTTAGCATTATTGCAAATTTTTACCATAGGAACGCTTCATTAAAAATCTGACGGGCACACGCAGGCCCCTCAAAATTTCTGCAGGAATTTTCTAGTTTCATTATTATTTTTGTGGCACCACAATGCTTCAAACTGATAGCACAAAGATCAGAAAAACTTGTTCCTTTAACTCAGGAAAACAAAAGAAATATTATTTGTGACCCTTGTTAAAAACTCAACACTCACAAAATGGAAAAGCTTGGTCTCTACTAGTGCCTCATAAATAAAATCTCCTTGTTTCTCCCTCTGTATCTTTGCTATGGACAACAAAGTGTGAAGTGACATCTTGTGGCTAAAAAAAGCAGTGTGATGATCACCAGCTTTTGATCAAAGAAGATTATTGCATTTAAACTCAAATCAGTCGATCTCTTAATGCCTCATCTACAAATTACACACAGGCTTCAGTTAGCAGGTTAAATATAAACCATCATGATGTGTATGATGGAAAACTTTAAGGTTGAAGGTATGATTATGAGTAAATCAATTCATAACAGTATTATGTTTTCAGATAAAACTCATGGAAGAGCTACCTAAAATAATTTCATACACCTTATAGCCCAAAAGCATACACAAACACTGACTTACCTTGTGCTAAATTGCTGCAACTGATTTCAACCTGTTCCTAAAGCGGCAGATTTCCTCTCAGAGATCATGATTTTCCTCCAACAAATTATTCCAATAAATGAAACTAGTACAGATCCTTTTTTCTAACTGCCTATCTTCCTATTTTGTACATTAAATCTTTGATATCCTTAAGTTTGAAATGCTGGGTGGCTACAAATCCATGTGTTAGCTTTAGTGACTAATTTAATAATTGACTTTGTGGCTTTCTCATAGGATCTGCAGCCACATGTCTTGAACACTTGGGTGATGTTCTTAAGTCTTTATACAGTATTGAAACGGCCATGCATGATGAGCTAAATCCACAGCAATGCATCTCTCATGTAATGTGAACTACATTAGGTAGTCGGATGTGCCCATCTTCTCTATTTAAATCTAGTGAGTACTGAAGGGAGACATGGACGTGGGTCCCCCTTCCAATGGGCTCACCACCTTTTCGAGGGGCCAAAGGGGCTGGGTGCATTGTGCTATGGGCGGCAGCCGAGGGACGGGACCCTGGCGGTCTGATCCCCGGCTGCAGAAGCTCTTGGGACGTGGAACGTCACCTCTCTGGAGGGGAAGGAACCGGAGCTAGTGTGTGAGGCTGAGAGATTCTGGCTAGAAATAGTCGGCCTCACCTCGACGCATGGCTCTGGTTCTGGAACCAGTCTCCTTGAGAGGGGGTGAACATACTTCTACTTTGGAGTTGCCCACGGTAAGAAGCGCCGGGCAGGAGTGGGCATACTTGATGCCCCCCATCTTGGCACCGGTACGTTGGGGTTTACCCCGGTGAACGAAAGGGTAGCCTCCCTCCGCCTACGGGTGGGGGGACGGGTTCTGACTGTTGTTTCTGCTTACGGGCCAAACAGCAGTTCAGATAACCCACCCTTCTTGGAGTCCTTAGAGGGGGTATTGGAGAGTGACTCTCCTGGGGACTTCCTTGTTCTACTGGGGGACTTCAATGCTCACGTGGGCAATGACAGTGAGACCTGGAGGGGCATTGTGGGGAGGAATGGCCCCCCCGATTTGAACCCGAGTGGTGTTCTGTTGTTGGACTTCTGTGCTCGTCACGGTTTGTCCATCACGAACACCATGTTCAAGCAAAAGGGTGTCCATACGTGCATTTGGCACCAGGACACCCTAGGCCGCAGTTCGATGATCAATCTTGTTATCGTTTCATCGGATCTGCGGCCGTATGTCTTGGACACTCGGGTGAAGAGAGGTGCGGAGCTGTCCACTGACCACTATCTGGTGCTGAGTTGGCTCCAGTGGTGGGGGAGGAAGCTGGTCAGACCTGGCAGGCCCAAACGTGTAGTGAGGGTCTGCTGGGAACGTCTGGCCGAGTCCCCTGTGAGACGGAGCTTGAACTCCCATTTCCGGCAGAACTTCGAACACGTTCCAGGGTAAGTTGAGGACATTGAGTCTGAGTGGATCATGTTCTGTGCCTCCATTGCCGAGTCGGCTTATCGGAGCTGCTGCCATAAGGTCGTTGGTGCCTGTCGTAGCGGCAACCTTCGAACCCGTTGGTGGGCACCTTCGGTAAGGGATGCTGTCAAGCTGAAGAAGGAGTCCTATCTGGCCTTTTTGGCCTGTGGGACTCCAGAAGCAGCTGATGGGTACCAGTGGGTGAAGCGGCATATGGCTCAGGTGGTCGCTGAGGCGAAAACTCGGGCGTGGGAGGAGTTTGGAGAGGCCATGGAGAAAGACTTCCGTACGGCTTCGAGGTGATTCTGGTCCACCATCGGTGTCTCAGGAGGGGGAAGCAGTGCAGCACCAACACTGTCTATAATGGGGATGGTGTGCTGCTGACCTCAACTCAGGGCGTTGTGGGCCGGTGGGCAGAATACTTTGAAGACCTCCTCAATCCCACCAACATGCCTTCTGTTGAGGAAGCTGAGCCTGGGGACTCTGGGTCGGGCTCTACAATCTCTGGGGATGAGGTCACCGAGGTGGTCAAAAAGCTCCTCGGTGGCCTCAGGGCCCCGGGGGTGGATGAGATCTGGCCGGAGTTCCTTAAGGCTCTGGATGTTCTAGGGCTGTGTTGGCTCACGCGACTCTGCAATATCGCATGGACATTGGGGGCAGTTCCTCTGGATTGGCTGACTGGGCCCTTTGTCACCAATTCTGTTCATTTCCCACATGGACAGAATTTCTAGGCACAGCCAAGGTGTTAAGGGGATCCGTTTTGATGGCCTATGGATCGCATCTCTGCTTTTTGCGGATGATGTGGTCCTGTTGGCTTCATCAGATCGTGATCATCAGCTCTCGCTGGAACAGTTCGCGGCTGAGTGTAAAGCGGCCGGAATGAGGCTCAGTGCCTCCGAGGCCATGGTCTTGAGCCAGAAAAGGATAGAGTGCCTTCTCCGGGTCAGGTAATAAAAGGTTTTATGTACTTACTTTGTCTCCTTCCATAAAATGTGTTATTACTGATGAACACAATTTTTATGAATTAGAAAAAGGTACGTACAAAAGTCTCACCCCTTCATATGTGGTATCATTGAAAATCCTTAAATGTCCTCTCCAGATACCAAAAGGAATTAATTCAGTAGAATGCAGGGGGTGGGACATATTCAAGTTTAGAAATGTCCTCAACAGAGGACAAAAATGAACTGTGGTAGTCAGGAGGTTAGAGATAGGGTGAGAAGCTCGGTCATCCGGGAGGGACTCAGAGTAGAGCCGCTGCTCTTTCATGTTGAGAGGAGCCAGTTGAGGCTCGGGCATCTGGTCAGGATGCCTCCTGGACGCCTCCCTGGTGAGGTGTTCCGGGCACGTCCCCCCGGGAGGAGGCCTCGGGGGAGACCCAGGACACGCTGGAGGGACTATGTCTCTCAGCTGGCCTGGGAACGCCTTGGGGTTCCTGGAGGAGCTGGAAGAAGTGGCTAGGGAGGGAAGTTTGGGCCTCCCTTCTGAAGCTGCTGCCCCCGCGACCCGACCCCGGATAAGCGGCAGAAGATGGATGGATTGATGGATTACTGAAGGGCAATATAGTATACAGACTTCATAATCTGCACTCTTTTGGTTGAATGCAGTATTTATTTCCACTTTGGCTTTATCTTGTTCAAGTACGTTTTTTGTTAATGGAGACTGAGAATCCTTTTTATTTTTGTTTTTGGTTGTTTTGTTTATTTTGTTTATCAGTTCCAGTGTTCTGTGTTCTTTTGAAAATAAAGTGCATCTATCGATGAAAGGAGCATGCATTATTAGTCATTTCCATTAAATCAGTGTCAAAAGGTCTTGAAACAATATTATCGTTTATTGCAATAATTTTTTAGACAATTAATTTTCCAGCAAAATTTGTTATCGTGACAGGCCTATCTGTGATGTTTTATAGTGACACAGATATTAAAATTCATCAGCCGGGGGATGGGCTTGTCCTTAGTTTTAATCTAAGACAGAATGGAGGAACCTAAACGTGCACAGCAAATGGCATTGCTACATCCCAGCAAGAAAATTATGTCAGCTTCATAGTGTAAACAGAGACAGACAAGCATCAACTAGCATGCACGTTTTAGCAAATTACAGTGAAAATTAGAGTGTGAAAGCAGGATGAAGAGCAGATCAAGCCACAGGGAGAGGGAAAAGCTTTTCCGCAGATTATAGAACAGCTACAGATTATGGCCTCCGGATTATGAGGGTTTGACCAGAACATAAAAAAGAGGCTGAGTCCATTTCAGAGCATTTGTTGGATTTTAACCTGCCTTCAAAAACAATGCTGCTTCTCTCATGTGACTATTAGTTCCAATAACACATTCATTGAGAACATGTATTTTACTGCAGGAGTATTTTGCTGCAGTTTAGTGTGTGTGTGTAGGTGTGTGTGTATATATATATATATAACAACAGGGGTGAAAGTATATATATATATACATATAACAACAGGGGTGAAAGTTTTGTGGACTTCTCCAAGTCCACAAAACACATGTAGACTGGTTGGGCGAACTCCCATGCACCCTCCAGGACCCTGCTGAGGGTGTAGAGCTGGTCCAGTGTTCCACGACCAGGACGAAAACCACACTGCTCTTCCTGAATCCGAGGTTCGACTATCTGACGGACCCTCCTCTCCAGGACCCCTGAATAGACCTTTCCAGGGAGGCTTAAGAGTGTGACCCCTCTGTAATTGGAACACACCCTCCGGTCCCCCTTTTTAAATAGGGGGACCACCACCCCAGTCTGCCAATCCAGAGGAACTGCCCCCGATGTCCATGCGATATATGCAGAGTCGCGTGAGCCAACACAACCCTACAACATCCAGAGCCTTAAGGAACTCCGGGCGGATCTCATCCCCCCCGGGGCCCTGAGGCCACCGAGTAGTTTTTTGACCACCTCGGCGACCTCGTCCCCAGAGATTGGAGAGCCCAACCCAGAGTCCTCAGGCTCAGCTTCCTCAACAGAAGGCATGTTGGTGGGATTGAGGAGGTCTTCAAAGTATTCCGCCCACCGACCCACAACGTCCTGAGTCGAGGTCAGCAGCCACCATCCCCACTATAAACAGTGTTGGTGTTGCACTGCTTCCCCCTCCTGAGACACTGGATGGCGGACCAGAATCGCCTCGAAGCCGTATGGAAGTCTTTCTCCATGGCCTCTCCAAACTCCTCCCACGCCCGAGTTTTGGCCTCAGCGACCACCCGAGCCGCATGCCGCTTCGCCCGCCGGTACCCATCAGCTGCTTCTGGAGTCCCACAGGCCAAAAAGACCCCATAGGACTCCTTCTTCAGCTTGACAGCATCCCTCACCGAAGGTGTCCACCAACGGGTTCAGGGGTTGTCGCCGCGACAGGCACCAACGACCTTGCGGCCACAGCTCCGATAAGCTGCCTCGTCGATGGAGGCACGGAACATGGTCCACTCAGACTCATTGTCCCCCACCTCCCCCAGAACGTGTTCGAAGTTCTGCCGGAGGTGGGAGTTGAAGCTCCGTCTCACAGGGGACTCCGCCAGACGTTCCCAGCAGACCCTCACTACACGTTTGGGCCTGCCAGGTCTGACTGGCTTCCTCCCCCACCACCGGAGCCAACTCACTACCAGGTAGTGGTCAGTGGACAGCTCCCCCCCTCTCTTCACCCGAGTGTCCAAGACGTACGGCCGCAGATCCGATGAAACGACGACAAAATCGATCATCGAGCTGCGGCCTAGGGTGTCCTGGTGCCAAGTGCACGTATGGACACCTTATGCTTGAACATGGTGTTCGTGATGGACAGACCGTGACGAGCACAGAAGTCCAACAACAGAACACGACTCGAGTTCAGATCAGGGGGGCCGTTCCTCCCAACCACTCCCCTCCAGGTCTCACTGTCATTGCCCACGTGAGCGTTGAAGTCCCCCAGCAGAACAAGGGAGTCCCCAGGAGGGGCACTCTCCAGTACCCCCTCTAAGGACTCCAAGAAGGGTGGGTAATCTGAACTGTTGTTCGGCCCGTAAGCACAGACAACAGTCAGAACCCGTCCCCCCCCACCCGTAGGCGGAGGGAGGCTACCCTCTTGTTCACCGGGGTAAACCCCAACGTGCAGGCGCCAAGATGGGGGGCAACAAGCATGCCCACTCCTGCCCGGCGCCTCTCGCCGTGGGCAACTCCAGAGTGGAAGTACGTCCAGCCCCTCTCAAGGAGACTGGTTCCGGAACCAGAGCCATGTGTCGAGGTGAGGCCGACTATTTCTAGCCGAAACCTCTCAGCCTCGCACACTAGCTCCGGCTCCTTCCCCACCAGAGAGGTGACGTTCCACGTCCCAAGAGCTTCTGCAGCCGGGGATCAGACCGCCAGGGTCCCCTCCCTCGGCCGCCGCCCGTAACACACAGCACCCGACCCCTTTGGCCCCTCCGACAGGTGGTGAGCCCATTGGAAGGGGAATCCACGTCTCCTCTTCGGGCTGAGCCCGGCCGGGCTCCGTGGTTAAAAGCCCGGCCCCCAGGCGCTCGCCATCGTGCCCCACCTCCAGGCCTGGCTCCAGAGTGGGACCCCGGTGACCCGCGATCGGGCGAGGGAACGCCAAACCCTTTATGTGTCCATCATAAAGGGTCTTCAGGCTGCGCTTTGTCTGGTTCCTCACCTTTTTCAAGAACAATCTAAAACACGACTTAATCAGTTATTAAATAACTTTTTCCCATTTCGTATTGTCTCTGGACTGTTCGTGCTTTACTAGAGCAGCGGTGCGATACGTCGATAGCGGAAGGTTTTGAGTTGATCTCAGCATTAGGTGACAAACTGAACGCCGTCAGGAGGCTGAGACCTGCATGTCCTCTGACTGGCTTAATACGTTCGTAACTTTATTAAAGAACAACAAAACAATCAACAAAACGTGTTAAAATTAATAACACAACAACAATAATAATCTCAGTGATTATTGTTTCAACACGGTGCAATTCTGTGCATTTCGGTTCCATTATCAAAATCACTAGCAGAGCAGGAGTTTAAAATGAACTAATCCACCACCTCTGTTTTCATGGAGGCTTATTAATGATCGCAAAATAAATATCAAGCCAGAAAACCTGATATTGCAACAGACTGAATGTTTAAAACGTAATCTGTGCTCGGCTTGAGGAGCGAGCAGTTGCCACGGCAGTGAGCGTGCTAATTTGACAAAGAGAGACAGAGTAAAAAGGTGTGAGTGGTTTTGAGTTGATCACGTGTTTGGGTTGTTTTACCTTTGTTACCTTTGCTGTTATGCATCACAGCAAAGATAATTCCTGAATGTTCAATAAACAACAAACATTGACTAATTACCTCATTCGTCTGCGAGTATACCACATCATTCACAGCAAATATCAAACATGGTAAATATGTTTCATTAAGTATTTAACAAACAAATGGCTTCTACCAAGATAATTATGTGAAATTAAATTGTCTAATTTAAAAATAATAGTTTTATTGCTTTCTGGTATCTTGCTTTGAGCTCAGAGTCTGAGAGGCTTGCTTATTATTTACTGGAAATATTGATGTTGGTGAGACTTTCTCCAAAATAATAACCTTTTTCAACCTTTAACTCCACTGTTGAAAATGAGGCTCTAATATTCACAAATGACAGAAATAAAATCCAGTCCAACATTTGGTTTGAGGTGATTCCTCTGGAACCTGTTAGAGGAAAACCATCCCATCTTCAGAAGATGAGCTTTAACCTAACAGACTCTGTGGTTCCTCCTGTCAGTATGAGAGTCAGGATGAGGAGGCGCCATGTTAGGAAGAGAAGTGGAAGCTGAAGGATCTTCAGAACAAACTGGCCTACTACTACTAGGCCTACTGATTATCCATCTGTCTGGACACAGGATCAATAGAACCAGTTTAAAAGCTAAAATGAATGGTTATATGCCCAGTGTTGTATGGTAACGAAGTAAAAATACTTCACTACTTTACTTAAGTATATTTTGGAGTACTTCATACTTTCCTCGAGTATGAAAATTTTTGATAACTTTCACTTTTACTTCACTATATTTCCTAACTTAATTGCATACTTTTACTCCGATACATTTTCAATATGTGGTTTAGTTACTCATTACAAAAAAGCGAGAGAGAGAAACGCTGGTGTTTTGACCCCACCCACTGATTGACTGCAACAAAGTCGGTAGCCTCCTTGCCTGGGCTTGTTCATCACCACCAATAGGTTACACCTGTTTCTCTTCTCCCATTAAACACAAAGCAAGTCTGCAATGAGCAGCAGCCACATGTCCCTAATGCCACATATAATGACCAGCTGTGTGCTTCAATAGTTTGTGAAGTAGCGTAATCGTAACGGCTTTTTTTCTTCATGTTGGCCGCATTTTCTGTTCTGACTATTTTTCTCATTTTCAGCACTGACGTTACTTGAAGGGAAAACTTATGGTTTACAAAAACTTTGTATTTTCTGTCCTGGAGGGGAAACTAAGAAGCTGTTTCAGTTGTAAAGCAGGTTAAGTTAACCTTGTGGTATAGTTAAAGCACCTAATTTTCTTAACCAAATGATGCCTGCAGGTTTATCTATTAGCAGGTTTAATTTTGCCTGCACTTGGTTGTGTACATTACTTTAACTGTATTTGACAAGTTTACCAAAATATAAAAAATGTCATTCAAACTGCATTTGCCTTGTTTTACTTTTTACTTATACTTTTCATTACATTACTTGAGTACATCCATTTTTACAGTAATTTCCATACTTAAGTACAAGAAAATTCAGATACTTTAAGACTTTAACTCAAGTAACATTTCAGTCAGTGACTTAGACTTTTACCAAAGTCATATTTTGGAGCGGTACCTATACTTTTACTTGACTCTGAGATTTCAGTACTTTATACAACACTGTATATGCCAGACATGGAAAACTGGGATGAACTCCATGCCATGATGTTCAGAATTTAGGCCTCATGGCATCTCAAGGTGTCAACATTGCAGCCAGTGGGCTGAGGGAGGAAATGCAGCTTTATTTTGTAGCAATTCAAGAGCTACCAGCTTTTATTGCTTCACAAAAAAATTAATCAGCACAGAAACTCCAAAGCACATAAAGAAGCAGTTTTATATATATAAACTTTTGTCATAGTACCTCCAAGAATTTAAAACTACTTTCACCCCTGTATAATATGTGTGTGTGTGTGTGTATGTATATGTGTATGTATATATATATAAACACCAGAGCAATAGAGGCTCAGATCTAAGGTGTAGGTTGTGCAAGGAGGCCCCTGAGACAGTCCAGCACATAACAGCAAGATGTTGCAGGGAAAGCGTACATGGAACGACATAACCGAATGGCGGGCATAGTGTACAGGAACATCTGTGCAGAATATGGACTGGAAGCCCCAAGATCGAAGTGGGGATTAAACCATGGATACTGTGGACAAACCCTTATGGGGCCTATATGTCAGCCCTCCTTTTACCCCATATGGGGCCCACCTAAGCATGCTGGCAGGTGCTCTCCACTGACCCTCCCTTCCTCATTTCCTCAGCTCATACGACACGAGTTGTCGGCCCATTTTCAAACCCTGAGAGACACATAAGCCACATAAATCCAGGTATAACGGATCGATCGGGTTCTTCGTGCCGTGTAGTGTCCAGCCACATGGGCACAAAATAACGGCTACTATTCCAGTTAACTAATTTTAATATCAGGTATTAATTAATGCTTTACTAGAATCTACGTGTGATGCATGTGGCTAGAGTCAGCGTAAAGTCCTGACTGAATGAAAGTCATTATAACCTATTTATGTCATGTTAATGAAGAACAGCTGAAAACCTGCCGGGTTTATCAATTCTTTGCATGAAATGTTGAATAAATATTAATGTTGTTTCCACATTTCATCTCCAGTGTCCGCTGGACTTCGGGTTGCGCCGTTTCAGCTGTTTGGGATTCTCCTCCGTAATTTCCCTCAGAAAGCAGGGGGAGAATCCGCCTTTCTGATTGGCTATATTCAGCGTTTAGATCGGAGCAGCCAAGATGATCTAAATCACAGTACAGGATGATCAGTTACGAAATCACCAGCGATAATCTTAGATCGGCCAACGATCTATGATTATCATAAGGGAAAAATGGGGGCAAAAAATGGTTTAGTATGAACTCCTGCATTAGGTAGTCGGATGTGCTCATCTTCTCTATCTAAATCTAGAGATTACTGAAGGACAATATACTTCATAATCTTCACTGTTGAATGCAGTATTTATTTCCACTTTGGCTTTATGTTTAGTTTTTATTCAAGTACGTTTTTTGTTAATGGAGACTGAGAATCCTTTTTATTTTTGTTTTTGGTTTTGTTTATTTTGTTTCAGTTCCAGTGTTACGTGTTCTTTTGAAAATATAGTGTATGTATCTATGGCAGGAAATCACATGCATTATTAGTCATTTCCATTAAATCAGTGTCAAAAGGTCTTGAAACAATACTAACGTTTATCACAATAATTTTTTAGACAATTAATCGCTCAGCAAAATTTGTTACTGTGACAGGCCTAAGCAAAAGTATTACGTTTTGAGAACAAAAGACAAGAGAACCTGCTTTCAGATTGAAAATGTGTGCTCCTGGATGATGGCAGAAAAATCCCCCCATATGTAGGCATTCATTAGAGTGAATGCTGTTCCTGTTTTTTATTAGGTCCGAGCAGCAAAGCCCGCAAAGGTCTATGATAATCCTAAGATTTTTCTTATTAATTTTCTGTCAAAAGATGTGGCTTTTTGGAGCCTTTGACATATTCGAAAACTCACAAAACTTTACCCAAAATTGTCTCCCAACTAAATTTTCGGATTCCTGTGGAACAACGCCTCCTAACATGAAATAGGACACACTGTAGGTCATAGAGATCTGAAGTACATGGGTAGATCTCCCCAAATCAGGAAAAAAAGTATTTTGGAGTTGCCCCCTAAAATGTACAGGGAGGTGACCATTTTGAGTCAAAGGTCAAATTTTGGCCATTTTTCACTTTTACTCACATTGAACTTTAAGAAACTCGTCCTAGGGATTCTGACCTATCGGGTTCATTCTTGGTGAGGATGCAGTTAAAAGATGGGGCTTTAAAAATTATTGAAAAGTTGGGTTTTTGTATATGTTCGGGGGGCGTGGCTGAGCGGCAAAGTTGGCGCACTCACCAAAGCAAACAAAACGATATAACTTTCACATAAAAAGGTAAATCGGCACCAAACTTGGCATGAGTGATCCTGGTTGCATAGCAGATGATCCTTTGTTGTCATAGTGTGACATCATCTAAGCCCTGCCCCCTCAGAACAGGAAGTGACTTTTTTTACTTGGAAAGCTCCAACTCTGACTCCCTTGACCTAATCAAGATGATCTTATGTCAGATGACAGATAACAAAGTTGGTCTCACTTGCTTAAAAGGGCCAAGAGGTTTGTTGGAGGGCATGGCAGTGGCAGTGCAGCAGAGTGACATGTCATACGTTTGGTTCTAAATTCCACAAACTCATTGTGCTCAAAATCCTTGTCGAACCCCCAACAGAAATGCGGTCCAATATTTGGTGGGGATGGTTTAATTCCTCTTCAGCACCCCCAAAATATTTTAAAATTCAGCCCCAAGCCATGCTTTGACTGACAATCATGACAGGACATTAAAAAAAACTTTCTTGGAGCTATGGTCTAAACCAGAGGTTTAAACCATGAGCTCAAATGAACGGCTCATTAGCAGGCTTGTTTAGAGCATGGTCTTTTGGAGTAAGGATGCATCTAAAAGTTGCAGGACGGTAGCTCTTGAGTACTGGACTTAAGCACCCCTGGTCTAAACCCATCAGGAAGTCGGTCATTTTGGATCTTTTTTATAGATGTTGTATCTGAGCAAACTCATCCTACAGCTTTTGAGATCTAGACTTTAAACTCTGTCAGCACAGTCTTGAGGCATTGAAACTCAAAAGTCATCATATGATTTTGGTATGTCAAAGCATGTGGCGTGGCCAAGCCTCTAATCTGACCATTTGTCATGAACCATCAAGGTGGTATAACTTCCACACATTAGCTCCAAGGCACATCAAACTTCATTTCTACCAACACAGACAAAACCTTAATCAAATTCACATGACTAATTGGTGACATAACCTTAGCTTCACCTCCTTTCAATAGGAACTCACCTGCTTTCCAACTGTTTGTCATTCTTTTACTCTGTGGTTCATGCAGATTTCAAATTGTGTTTGATGAAATGGAACAACACGGTAGTAAATCCTGGCTGCTGGCAGGAGCATGTGGGTGTGGATGATGATCAATTCTAATCCCTTGCCATTTGCAAACTTTTGGCCCTAAATCATACATGCATCATCCAGTTTGTACCAAGCTTGTTATCTTTGTTAACCTCTAAAGAGCCCAATAGCTTGAAATTGCAATTCAACTCCACTGAACCCCTAGATTATTACAACAGCTATGACTCCTTAATACATCAGCTGATCTGCACCAGATTTTTGTGTGTCGTCAGAGCACTGCTGAAAACATCAGTGTGTATTGCCTAGTTGACGGGTGTGGGAACTGCGTGAGAGCATCGGGTGGTGAGCAGGTGGTTTTGCTGGAACTCCTACGGTTGCCATGGGAACGGAAAGGCGTAGAGCAGCAAGGGCCTCCAACTCTGCTTGCAGCTTTAATTGTGGTTGCTTTGATACACTGCTTACTTTTTGCTATTTTCACCATTCAATTTTTAATTCTATTCAGCTTGTGATTCTAATGACGGCTATGTCTTTTGATATTCATAACCTTCATACTTTTTCAGCTTTTTATAAATTTTTCTGCCCCACTGAAAAAAATAGACAAACAGGAACAATTGAGAATTACAACATAAAATGTTTGTGTTTCACAGTGGATGTTTCAGGTCCTGCTGAGCTAATTGCAATCAATCATCCAGTTTCAGAGCTGTCAGGGAGGAAGCAAGGCAGTGGCCCTTTTGAGGTTAGGCAGTCAAACAGCTTTTGTGCTGTTTAACAGCTGGGAATAACTTGAACTTTTATGTTGGTTTTTTTGTACTGCATGTGGGTTGTTTTGTAGACATCATGCTAAACAATGCCTCCAAATAAATGATATTTCAATCGATCAATCAAATTTTATTTGTATAGCACATTTCAGCAGGAAGGCATTTCAAAGTGCTTTACATAATTAAAATAAAAACAGCATGTGACATTGAATAAACAGTGAGAAAGAGAACGAGATTTTGAAAAAAAAGATAAAAACATTAACCCCGCACCTCTTTTAGGACTTCAGTTCAGTGTCGTTTAACTGGAACTCCAACCCTCTGGGACTTTAGTCAAAAACACCTTTTGACAAGAACTCCAACCTATAGGTCTTTAGTTGAAACGCTGTCAACTGGGACTCTAAAACGTTGTTTAACTGGACGTTTTCTGGGGGGCTTTACATCATTAAAATGTAAACAGTGAGAAAGAGAAATAAAAAGAAATTAATAAATAGATAAAAAGTAAAAGATAAAAACATTTCAATAAACTTTAAAGGTATGGATTCCGTTCACCCCCAGTTCTTATCAGAAGGAATAGGGGAACATTCCTGTCCAATTCAAATTTTAGGTTTTACATTGAGTTTTTCACATTGCATGGTATATGTTACTGTAACTCAACATGCGAATGATAGCCCAGATGCAACCGTTAGTATTTTAGCTACGTTTAGCCTTTTATCTAATTTTACCTTATAAACTGTGGTGACCCTACGATTTAGATTTGCAAACACTGGTCTCCACCAATTTCTAATGCTGCTTGGGTGGAATACTTTCACTGTAAAAAGCTTTTACTCCTCTTCAACAGCATGCTAGGACAGCATTCTATTATAATAATCCCATTTAGGCTCCTTGAAGGATTATAAGTTTTTCTGGCGCTTCTGCCTATTTCTTACCTTTCTGCAAGTCTTTAGCAGTTGACTTCAAATCTTTTGACATATTCACCAAAACTATTCAGCAGACACACTTGCATTTTCACAGGAAATGCACACTTTCTAGTATTTCATAATTTATTGTGTCAAATACTTTTTTAAGATCAATAAACACCCCAGCTGAATATTTTGTTTTATCTATGGAGCTGCTGAGTTCTTCTATTAACTCCAGGACAGCCAGTGAAGTGAATCTCTGAGATATAAATCTATATTTACCTTCAGAAAGCAGGGTTTGCTTGTTTTTTCAATAAATTTACTCAATCTACAAATAGCTTTTCCAAAATTTAGAAAATTGTGGGGGTAAAGAAACAGGGCTGTAGTTAGTAAATTGGTATCATTCTCCTTTCCCTTTTATATAAAGGAATTACATTTGCAATTTTTATTTTGTACCATTTCTGAATAACAAATAACAGTTGATTGTTACTGTTGGACAATTGGTTTTGAGTTGGTGTCCCTTAATGCGTTGACTAAAATTGTTAAAATGCTAAAACCTTTTTCATGCCCTCTGGTCCCCTTTCCCAGTTCATTGTTTATAGATGTATTTTACTATATTGCTAAAGTCAAATACATATTTCATTGTATTATATTATTTGTATTATTATTTGAATGTATTGTTAGAATAGTAAATGCTTCTCTGATGTCTGCACAGCAAATTTGGAAATGTTCAGTCAACTCCTACAGAGTTGAATTCAACACTTTGAAAGTGTCTAAATTGGTCCACTCTGGATAGTGTAGAAATTACACTTTTGAAAGTGTTATTTGTGATACGGTTGAATCAACACTTACAGTAGTTGAAATTAAACACACATCAGTGTTGACTAACCCAATACTAGTGTATTTAGTTAAAAGTTAACACTATAAACGTGTTAATCTAACACAGAACAGTGTAAAGTATATATCAACATAGAAATCTGAGTTTTAAAATACTATTGGCAGGGTATTGTAGAGAATAAGATCATTAACTTTTGGCTCGTTATATTCTCTTGTGGTCCCGGATGCAATGATGCCTAACCCATGTGTGGAAACAAAAGCCACATTTTATTCTAGTTTATTCTAACATTTAAAAGTATAACATCACATCAATAACACAGACACTTCATACACACGAAGATAGACAAATAGAAAAGAAGAAGAAAGAAAGAAAGGCAAAGACGTCTTTGGAGATTTGCAAGAGCAAATCTAGTTTGTTCCTCACGTGCACAAATTTTTATAGTAAAGGCATCAGTGTTTTCCCCAGTGTATTATAAGCCTGGTGGCCCGCCATGCTTTACTAGCCCCACCGCCAGGCTTGTTTATGTTTCTAGGGGGGAAAAATCTTTTTTTTTTTAAAGCCCGACTGCAAGCATCTCTTTTGCTCTTAGCATTTTACTAGCAAAGCAGATTTATTCCTAAAGGATAGATTTATAATAGACAGGTTTATAGTTTATGCATTTAAACCCGACAGTTTGTGGACCAATCACACAGCTGGCGCCTCTGCGCTTTGCTTCGCGCTGCCGCTGCTTTACCTCAGCGGGATTGCGCGTGCCTCCTTTCACTCAAACTGGACACAAGCTGACCTGTATGGATATTTACATCAACCTACTGTGAGGAATTATGATCCTTTGGAGAATCTAGGTAAAACCCGCCACGTTAGCTCTGGTTGCACAGCTCCATGTGAACCGCAGGAATAACTTGTAACAAATTCAGAGGTTGCGTTGTGAAGTGGTGACAATGATTTATCTTTGTGAACAAACAATTATATGTTGCATTTAAATCTCAACATGCTGCCCAGCGTGTGGCTCTGTGTCTGTCTTCCCTGTAAAGTTTCTGTCTGGTGTCCCGGTTGGCCGGAGCGTTTGTGGATAACGAGCAGCGCTAACCTCATCATGCAGGTTCAGCCTGGTGAGGATAATAATCATGCTGATTTTAAATTATTTTATTATTATTTTTAGAATTATTTTTCAGATTATACGATACATCAACCATATCAAATGTGTTGTCTATTTAGAGTTAATACGCGCGGTCATATGGAAATCTGAGAAACTCGTCCCATAAACTCGACCAACCAGAATAGTTTCTGTGATGCTTATTAAAAACTCAGCGGACACGAAATGAAAAAGCTACTAAAGCCACATTAGCAGCATTGAATCAAATCTCCTGTTTGTTGCGCATCTCTGTGTAGTGCAGCAGATTACAGGGCCGGTCAAGGCTGCATGAGGCCTGGAGTGGAATCTGATTTAGGGGCCCCTTTTGTTCCTAAAAATATCAGCACCTCTAAGAGCTTCTGTTTTAGATTTAGTGAAATATGGGAGAAGGGAGTAGTTTAATTGGCCAGCCTAAAATCGCAGTTTACTAATTTGCATTTGTGAATTCAAAGATTAAACTCACAGCATCAGATTGTTGCTATGGTAACAAAACAATCTAACTATGAATATTGTTCTTTAAAGTTTTACAAAGTAAACTTGGCAACTCCTTAAAATCCTGTATTTGAATGTTAAACAATTTAAAATCATTTAATTTATGTATGCCTAAAGAACTGAATAAAATTTAACAGCATTGATAATCTCAATAAACAAGTGTTACATTTATGTATTTGTGGTCTGTTATTAGTGTTTATGGGGCCCCTGAAGCCCTGATGGAGCCGCTGACTTAAATTGGATTAAACAGAAGTTCAAATTTGTTGTTTTTAGACTAGTTGTGGGTCTAAATAGCATTTCACTGAAGATGTTTTCCCATAACAATAAATTACACAGTAAAACTTTTACCTTTCCTGTCAACTTAACATCTTTTAATACAAAATCATGGTGGACTGCCTCGACCATCGGGCTTAGCAAGTTTTCTGGGGGAAACGCTGGGCATTTTCTTGTCTTTAATTTATTCAAATAAGGCGTATCTTTGCTCATCCAACCAGGAGCTGTCTCAGGCCCTCTTAAAAGTTAGAAACTCCCTATAATTTGTTTTCAAGATCAAACATTAGTTGTCTCCTTTATCTAAACAAAGTGGAAGCAGAGCTTCTCCTCCACTGGCCTGAACTCTGGCTGTTTTATGGCTTTTCACAGATCAGTGTGAAGCTGGAACTTCTGATTCTTTCCCACACAGACAAAACGCAGTTCAAAAGATTTAGCAGACAATCTGCTACAACTACAGGTAACCTAAAGATTAGCCCAAAAATTATATTTAGGCTATTTCAGTCAAGACATGTTAACTAGGAGAGATTACAAATTAGATTATGTGTTTTATAGATATACTATGTTGCATTCAGTTTTACACAAGCTGTTTAAATCTTATCAAGGTGATCAAAAGGTTAAACTCACACAAACAGCCATGACCCCCTGTGAATGCCGGCTCAGTCCTCAGAGAGGTTAAGAACTGTGTTTTAAATGATAGAAAACTAAACTATTTTAATTCAACTTATTGTGTTGTATTTAATATAAACATCCTACAAATGAGATGCCCACTGGACCATGGAGACATTTTAGAACCAAATTTTCTTATTTTAAAACACTGTTAATTTTATATATTGTACATGAGGTTAAGTTTTAAAACTAGCATATTTTAAATGTATTTTTCTAACAGTATGCTGTGATGGTGCAGAGGTTAAGCACAACCCACATATGGAGGCTCTAGTTTTCAATGTGGCTCTTATGAGTTTGCTTCCTGGTCTTCCCTTTTTCTTATTACCCACTTTTTTTGGTCAATTTACTACCAAATAAAAGCCACTAAAGCAATTAAAACCTTTTTTCCCCAGAAACTACTGGCCATCAATAATCCCCAAATTCATTTTAACTCATTAGATGCCACTTGAATCTACAAAAACACCAGCACCAGTTGCAATATATAATCTACTTTTATTTCAAAACAACATCAAACAGCACTGACAGCAATATACAACAAAGTTCATACATTCATGGTACTTTGCACTGAAGGTGACGTGTACTTTGAAAGTTTTTGAAAACGGCCATGGATGGTCTTGTGATCATTGATGGTGAAGTGTCTTTGGTGCTGCTCTTGTTTTCACCAACATGCAGGAGGAAAGGCTGTCCAGGTTCCACTCCAATGAGGAAGGCTTCATCACTGGCTCCCATCTTCTGCAAAATGCTAAGAAGACAAATAATAAAAAATTAACTCTATAGAGCACAGCTACATTCAAATAGCAAAGTCAATAAGAAAGTGCTTGTACAAAGACCTTGGATCATTAGAGTAACACATACCTGCACATATCTGACAACATGGTCCACAGTTTGACATGAGCAGTTTTGGATTCTTCTTGTGACCCTTGGATGTAGGACTAAAAACATGAACCAACAGAAGAATGTCTGTTTTTTTCCAGCCTGGAAGGAAAAAGAGGAAATATAGCAGAAACATTAGGATAATAAATATTTTAAAAAGAAGTGTGTGAGCAAAACTAATCTGACCCACCTCTGTGTGTCACCATCATATTCATTCAAACCTGGTTTACCACCCGGTTTACAAGATAAAGCATAAAAAAGTCAGAAATAATTACTAAAGAAATTAGTCAGCTTATAGAAAATCTTTTGGACAGCATTAAAAGTCGTGCCAACCTGTCTGAAGAAATGTGTTGAAGTCATCATAACAGGCTTCAGTCACCAACATGACATACTAATAATAATATTAATAATAATAATAAAACATTTCGGCAGTTTTTAGATATGCCACAGGTACAAAACACCAGAGTCATATGGCTCAATTGCCTGCTCATTGCGTAGATGCGTTCTCCAGAGTCCTGCTAATCACCTAATGAGAATAGAATCATCTAAATGTTGCAGGACAGTGGTCCTCCAGGACTGTTGTTTAACACCTGTGGTATAGATCAAGCCAACGGTCCAGCACAGCCACTCCCCCGTTTTGCAGTCTCCAGCCAAAAACTTAAAGAGAACGACCTCCGCAGCTAAATAATGTAACTCAAATGGCCTCCAGATTTTCCTGACAGCTTTAATGTTCGGTTAAGATAATAAACAGTCGTACATACCGTGATATCCAAACAAATACACGTAGGTTAAGTGAACTATGTATATGAATCGATACTCTTGCGTAAACGGAAAATTAATGCCTACATAAAAAATAATCAAAAACATGATCATTTTAACATGGAACTTGTTATAATAAGCACCAGACAAGACGTCATACTGCTGCCTCCGCTGCTCAGGCAAACATGTAGCGGAACAAGACGGTGTCGGGCGGGGGGCAGGACTAATGACTGGGCCCAAATAATAACGCTCATAATTTTACAACATGGACATGCCCACAACAGCAGAGCTGACAAGTTTCATCACCACACTATGGGACTATGTCATTCTGAAATCCATCTGACATGAAGTACAACAAACCAAGAAAACAACAGAAACATCAGGCTACTGGTCACTAATGATGAAACAACACAAATTCAAAACATGCTAATGTAGTCCGTAGAAATGCTCTAGCTCCGGGGTGTCCAAAGTGGGTTCTCTCCCTAGTTGTTGTAATAACCTCCTCAGCAAGTCAGTGTTCTGTTTAGGCCTTCTAATGAGCCGTCATTTGATGCAGGTGTGTAAAACCAGGGAGAGAACTAAAGCATGCAGGATGCCGGCCCCCGAGGACCCACTTTGTACACTCCTGCTCTAGCTAGTTTGCCATTTGTTGCCAAGTGACTGATGATGTTGGTGACAAGCTTTACCCAGAATACACTTGGAGAAAATAAGGACGATTCGTTTGTAGGTTTGTGTGTCATAAAGTTAAATGTAAGAGTGAAAATAAAGCCAGTAAAGTAGCACAACATTTTATTCAATATTTTACATCCACTAAGTCACTAAAATCAGTCAGTCTGGTAAAGTTTTTAGCAACCATGAGTCAATAACGGGGTATCATTCACAATTCTCCATAGGAGAGGGTTCTCTTTATACAGCTCTTGTCAGATGTGATTAAAAAATGTAATCCCTGAAGGCATATTTTGCCCCCCATCTGGGCCCCCTCTGGTCCTGGGGTAGGGACCTGTTGTTCCCCTGACCCTTCCTGTAACTCTTCCCCTGAAGTGATATCACAAATATGTTACAACTGTGGGATGAACTGTTCTATGTTGATTTCTAAATAAACACCAGACTGAGCTAGTGTTGGTGTTAATTTTGAAATCAACACTGGACAATACTGCTTTTATTTAACTCTTTGGAATAACACAAACTCTTTAGGGAAACTAACACTCATGTTGTTGAATTAGACTAAACAAGTGTTGAATTAACACTGTATTTTAACATACAACACTTGCATTGGAAATTAACACTTTTGAATTTTCTGTGTGGATGTTTTCCTACCACTCTGAAGCTGTCATGTCATGTTTGAGATGTTTAACCCACGTGCAGAACACAATACAGAAAAGCAGGAATCAGAAGTTTTATTGTAAGACAGGTATTGTGAATGATAGAGCAGATCTGGTCCTTGGAAGAGTCACACGGGAACGTCAGTGTACTGAGAAGAACAGGTAATTGTAAGTGGGAAATTTTCCAAGAATATTTACTAGTCTTATTTGGCCTGAAGGTAATTTTCACTGGAGGGGAAGTAGAACTGCTGGTTTGAGGTTTTAGGTTCTTTGTGGGTGTCTTCAGAATGACCCAAGTTCCAGAGAAAGGCTTCCACTGAACAGAGAAGGGTGGATGGAGTGGAGGCTGCGGTGGAGAGCAGACAGGTAAGTACAGGTTTGGGAAACGAGCAGACTGCCAGCCTGATATCCAGGAACAGATTGCGGTTTCAACTGTTCAGATGAGAAGGCTATTCTGGTAACAATCCACGACGCCACAAGGGAAACTGAGAATTTGAGCCAGGTCCGGATTCGCTGGGATGACCTGAGATTAACAGAGGCGACAGAAGAAACATTACTAGAAGGTCTCTAGAAGCAAAACACTGAGAGTACTCGAAGAGGCTCAGAGGTACCATTACTGGCTAACACTCAGGTGCCGAGGTACTGGCAGTGAGCTTCTCTTAAGTCCCAAGTAGATGAGGTAATTGATCACTGGTGTGTAGGAGTTGGCAATCAAGCCCGCCAGCCAAGCCGCCTCAATGACTCCATCTGGTGGATGAAGGGGAAACCAGCAGGCACAGAAAGGAAAAAACAACCCACAAAAAAAATCCCCAAACCTCGGATCCCAACAGATCTGCGGTTCATCCACTCATTAAAAAGAGAAACCTCAATTCCAATGTCTTATCTAACTTCAGACCTATCTCTAAATGGCCATTTATGTCCAAAGTTTTGGAGAAAGTTACTTGGGTCCAACTGTAGAATTATGTTGACATGAATAAAACTGGTGAAAATTTCAGTCTGGTTTTAAATTACGGCACAGCACTGAAACTGCCCTTTTAAAAGTTTTAAGCAATCTTTTAACTGTTGATGAGGGTAAATCAGCAGTTCTTTTACTTTTAGATCTGTCTGTTGCTTTTGACACTGTGGATCACAGCTTTCTTTTGACCCATTTGGAGTCACTTGTTGGTATTCGAAGTACAGCACTAAACTGGTCCAGTCCTATCAGTCAAACAGGAGTTTTTCTGTAAATCTAGGACAGCATTCATCCTCTGTTTCTGCTCTGAAGTATGGAGTTCCCCAGGCGTCGATATTAACGCCTGTTCTTTTTGCCTTGTATCTGCTGCCTCTGGGTTGTATTTTTAAAAAGCATAAAGTCTCTTTTCATTGTTTTACAGACAACATTCAAATATATCTACCTGTAACTACAAATGACAGCCAGTCTGCTGTACATACAGTATATTACAATATTGTTTTCAGGATGTACAGGCATGGTTAAGAGAGAATGTTCTGAATGCATAAGGAAAAAACTGAGATTTTAGTGTTTGGTCAATGCAATCCCCTGCTTGTACATGACAAGCAGGGGATTGGTTGGTTCCCTGTCTTCCTTTTGTGGTCCATTCGTGAAAAATCTAGGTGTGATTGCTGATCCTATGTTTAAATTTGCTAAGCATATTATTGCTGTTATCAAAGCCAGTTTCTTTCAGCTGAGGACCCTTGGCAAGATAAAATCTTCCTCTGCCTGATTTTGAGAGGGCTATTCATTCATTCATTACATCACATTTAGATTAGTCTAATTTTTTTGTACTTAGAGTTGGACCAGAGCTCCCTGCAGCATCTGCAGAGCATACAAAATGCTGCAACCTGTCTGATGACTACAACAAGGAGGCGTGATTCTATTACTCCGGTTTTGCGCACCCTTCACTGGCTCCCTGTTGCTTTTAGGATAAAATTTAAGATTTTATTGATTGTTTTTAGGTGCTTAAACTCGATGGGCTCTTCTTACTTGTGAGTTCTTGCAGCCCTACACTCCACCCAGAGCACTGAAGTCAATTGACCAGCTTTTATTGTTTGTCCCTAAAGTTAGGCTAAAAACTAGAGGGGACAGAGTCTTCTCTGTGGTGGCATCCAGACTGTGGAACAGTCTGCTTCTGTCTGTTAAGCTTTCTCAGTAAGCAGGTCAGTTTAAGTCCAGCCTGAAAACTCATCTATTCTCCCTGGCCTTCAAGACCAATTAAAGAGAAAAGGTAAAGGACGGAAGATAATCGTTGAAGCTAAATTTAAAAAAATGTTTGGTTTTTATTCATGCTTTTCGCTTTTGGTATGTCTGTCAATTTTATATTTGTCTTATTTGTTCTCCATCCATCCATTTTCTTTACACCCTTATCCCTTATGGGAGAGGTGCTGGTGCCTCTCCAGTGAACATTTTGGGCAAGAGGCGAGGTCACCCTGGACAGGTCGCCAGTCTGTTGAAGGGCACTTATTAGTTTTACTGAACTTAATTTTATTTCTATTTTTGTTTTTTCATTCATCTACCTGTGATATTTGTTGTGAAGCACTTTGGTCAGCTGAGGCTGTTGTAAAAGTGCCATATAAAAAAACGTTGACTTGACTAGATAAAATAATTGTCTATTTTTATATTCATTTTGCAATCCCTTTGTAATCCATAATGTTCCTGACTATTTATTTCTTTTACTATATTTCTTTAAAACTCAAAGTGTAATGGCCTATAAACAAACAAAGGAGAGTCTTTATGAAAGTCGTAAAAAAATATCTCAAAATGTATTTGATCAGGTATAAAATTATATCCCTCACCCTATCCTAACCCTAACCTGAACCCATTATTTTAGATTATGTTACATTTAAAAGAAACCATTGTCTTGCCAAAAGCAGAGCTATTGCTTTAATGTTTTCAGACACAGAGCTGTTTATTTAGAATAAATATGAAGCAGACAAAAAGCAGATTGCACAGAATTAAGGTTTAAATTTAAACAGTTTTCTCTATAACACTTTTTTCTCTTCCAGAGCTACTTGGAGCAACAAAGAGGGTTAATGTCAACATCCAGGATGCAGATGGGTGAGAACCAAAGCTCCATTCTTCCCCTCCTGTTATCATTGCTCCCTTCTTTTTACATTTGAGAGAGAAAGAAAAAATGAAAGAGCACATACAGTTAGTCACAGCAAAGACTGCCAAAAGCTTTCTCTAGAACACCGACAGAGTTAAACACTGAAAGAGCCCAGTGGATCATCTAGAGAAGGATAAAGGTGTTGGCAGCAGGTGCTCGGCCCATGTTCCCCTTCTCCCTCTCCACACACACACACACACACACACACACACACACACACACACACACACACACACACACACACACACACACACACACACACACACACACACACACACACACACAGTATTGCAGCTGCATAAAAACTCCAGGCCAGATGTATTGTCTATAAAGATAAGAAACACAGAGGGAGAACATAAAAATTAAAAATTGAAATAACAGCAAATATTTCAAATATTATTGGTATGAGAATGTAGTAGAGAGAGGAAGAGCAGTCAGTTTGTCCATCAGCAGCCTGAGCCTATAGGTAACCACAGAGATGACTGAGGAGCCACTATGCCCTCTAACTCTAAATTTTATCAAAACGTTATGAGCCTAGCCAAAAGAAATCTTAAAAAAAAATAAAGTTGACAGGAAAAAAAATGATTCATTGTATTTAAAATGTAGCCTTTTCCTGTCATGTTGTACAAAGATTTCCGAGGTCAGGGTTGATGAGAAGATGGATTAAGCTAAATACGGGGCAATCCTGGAAGAAAACCTATCAGAGGCTGCAGAAGACTTGAGCCACCAGAAGCTCAACAACAATCTGAAACACACAGACAGAGTTACAGTGAAATAGTATACATCCTAGCATATTGATGGTTTAGATTGGCTCTGTTAACGTCCCTATGTACTCCATCCAGTCTGGCTGGGATTAAACTATTATGAAAAGAAGTCTGGGTAAAAGTTTCGGTTTCCAGACGTTGCTAAAGACTCACCTCAAAATACTCACTGCTGTAACTCTATCGAAAGGTGATTCTATGAAGTATTGATTGCTTAAAGGGTATAATTAAATATGGAGAAGACTGTATGTAGATCAGAACCAATGATGGCACCCAGAGTCTGAGCGCTAATCTGAAGCATTCAGCTCTGGCAAATGGAGGAGACCAATAACAAAGGCTAACGTCAAGCTGTTTAGATGCATCCACTGCTATTAGTGTGATGCAGCCTAATAAGAGTGGACTGAGTACAGATAGCAGTGTACTCACTGGGATGTGATTTCCAGATGCAAGTTCTCATTTTTCTGAGGAAATGGAATGCAGCACTAATGAAGGAAGAAAGAAAAACTGCTTACCTGCATTCAACTGTCTGTGACCGACTCATGAAGGAAACCATCGTCCACTTAAATCTGTGTTCATCTAAATGAAACCTTAAAAATGGTCAGTAATCGGTGGATAAAAGCAGATGGAGCGTTGCCAGGTTTTAATTTGGCTGTACTGCTTTATGTTGCTTCATCTAGATGTGTGCACATGCTTGGCTTGTAACCACGTTCCATTTTGCTCCATCAAATTACAAGAATCCTTTTGTTATGTTGGTAGAAATCAGATAATTGGGCTCAGCTCCCTGTTTAATGACTGATGACTCGTTGATTTGACTCCAGGGCCTGGCCCTTAGATTCACAGGGGATCCATACACTCACACACACACACACACACACACACACACACACACACTCACACACACACGCACACACACACACGCACACCACACACACACACACACACACACACACACACACACACACACACACACACACACACACACGCACACACACACAAACACATAGACGGCCTGTGTGTACTCTCCACTCCAGGGTAGCAAGATTGCTTATTAATGGAAGTAGGTCACCCCGCCCCCTGCCTGCCTGCCTCACCCCTCCCATATAGAGCTGAAGGCAGAGTAGCTGTAGAAGGGAGATTAATTCAGCAAAGTTCTACTCAGAGCTCATGCTGATGTGTAGACGTGAATGTTTATTTTCAGTCTTAATCTGTGTCTTTTGAAGCCTGTCTCCGCTGCACCACGCTGCTCTTAGTGGGAACAAGGAGCTGATCTCTCTGCTGTTGGAGGCTCAGGCAGCAGTGGATATCAAAGATCATAAAGGTAAAAACTCTCACAGATCCAATGGTTCACACAAAGTAGACACAAAGCTCTCCACCCCCACCTAAAAAAAGAACTAAACTTAATATTTAAAATCTGAAAAACACTAGAATCCTGTGTGAGCTTGTGGAAAATGCAGTTATTTGTTTTTGTCATGTGTGAGAGAACAGCGACAGATTTATTTGTAGAGTAAATAATAGAAAACAGAGGATAAAATCTTCATGGCTGCATAACCGAGAGCCAAATGGCATCAGAGCAGGAAAATATCTCCAGCCAACATTGGTGGATTCTGACGGAAGAAAAGAGGAAATCTCAGGGCAGATGGGAGCTTTAATCCCTGCAGGATGTCAGCCTAGTCTCTCTGCACTCAGTCAGTGGTGCCCCTCCTCCACCCCCTCTAAGTACAGAGATACACCTGGTAGGCGTATTTGCCACATGGCCCTCCCTTCTCGGTGGGAGTTCTTCTGTTCCAGACATGTTGGGGAATCGCTCCTCATTACAGATTGGATCAGATGAGAGACCCTGGATGTGTTGCTCCAGTTCAAACTGAATGCTCTGCCAATATTGCATGACATTATTTCAAAAACACTAAGGTCAATATTTAAGGTAGTTTTACAATTTGTTGACACAACTTCTGAATGCCTCACTTCCACGTCCTTTCAGTGCTTTTCTTTTCCAGTCAGGTGATCAGAGTATGGACTCCATTGTTTTTTTTACACCTTGTCAAGAAAAACCGAGTTCATCCCACTTCCCTATGCTGAAGATTGTAGTTTAATAGTAACAATAATAAAATTACCTTTAAAATTGATTATACAGGCGATATCAGGACCCAACAATAGAGCCAAACTGCAATAATATTAATCTGGTTCTAATTGTGTCCTGCAAACTTTGCTTTGATTCTACTTTTTTCTATTTAATCATAAAAAATCATAATCAGGCAGAAAGAGAGTCATGGAACAGGAAGAGCAGGTTTCCTGAAGAAAGAGGAAGTTTCCAGCCTGCACAAGTATAAACATAGTTCAGACTATTCCTTATTTCAATCATTAAAGGTTTAAAAAATAAAATCTAAACATTTTGAGTAATTGGATAAAACCCAGAGTAAAATACTTAAATTAATATTGATAACTTATAATTAAGCCAATAATTGACAATAGTTGATATTGGTTTGATTATAAGAATTTATCAATTAATCCTTCCTTTGTATTATAGTTTTACTGCTGGCCTGAGATGCTTTATTACCATTACATATATATATATATATATATATATATATATATATATAATATATATATATATATAGGGCTTTTTGAAAAGTTCTTATAGATTTATACTTTCATTAATTTTCATTGCTATGGTAACTTAGTACAAAAAAATAATAAACCACCAAAAAAACCACAATAACTTACATAATCTTTGTTACAACACACTCCACACTCAGTGGCACAACAAGACGAGAGTTGTTTAAAACCTTTAAAGGGACAGTATCATGATTAATTAACTTTTTTTTAGCATTGCATCATATTATACTGTAGTTTTATTCTCTCATCAAAATAATTCCTGGATTGTTGCCTTGATGCTTTCCTGCATGTTTGAGAAATCCTTTAATCCCCATGGCAACCATTCAGCTGTGCAAAACACCTGGGTGAATCTAGCTCTACCTTTGAGATGCAGCTCATCCTTGGAGCTGCAGTGGCCAAGCTTCTAACCTTCTGCCTCACAGAGCAGGTTTCCTCCGCAACTTCCCCACTCAGATCCTTCAGACTAGTCTGTCGCAATTAACAAACACTTGATGGAACGTCTAGTCTGCTGACCTCATTATACAAGCTACTTCTCAGTTAATGGAGGAGCCATGTTGTGATGACTTCCTGAAGGCGGAGTGTTGGAAAGTGCAGGACTTTCTTTACAAAACAGAGGCCCAATTTCAATGTATTAAATTTCAAAATCTAATTTCTTTTGTTATATTTTTATGACAACTAAAGATAACATAGCTATTTGATTGTTATATGATGGCACTGTTTGGAAGATATGTAATACCTCCTCTTTTAAAATGAATCGATCCTTCATTGCATCAGCATAACTTCGCACAATTTGTTTAAGAAAAAATTAAATTTTAATTGAAATTCATTTTTGTAAGGCTTGGAGACAGGAGTGGATCTACTGGGGTGGCAGTTGCCACCCCAAACGAGAGCCTTGCCACCCCTGTTGCCACCCCAGCTAGCGACAATGAATTCAGTAAATAGTTATGGAAATTCGGACATTAAGCGCATGAAACTCTTTTTTCCGACAACATTGAATGCAACACAATGTAACCTGACACCTACTGCTGAGTAGCGGGAAGTGCGAGAGAAGGACAGAGACCAGCAGCTTTGATGGATGTATTACTGGACATAACGTGATTTATTGTGAGTCACACATGCGCCATTGGGTCAGGAATGTCGGTGGTCAGGAAAATACCACACTTATGCAAAGAATCAGAACAACGGACCGATGTTTAGCAGTTAATTCAACCACAGATAATGGTAATAAGACAGTGGTTCTTAACCTTTTTTGATGTACCAAACCCCCCAGCTTCTTATGCGCAGTCAGCGAACCCTTCTTATACCTCCTACCCTAAGTGGTAGCATGAGAACAAATGAAAATTTGATCTCTGTAATTGTTTGGTGAAAGAAGAAAATAAATTACCAAGAACAATCAATAAATTTGGACATTGAACCTTCTATAACTAATAATTAAGAAATTGTATTTAAGCCTCTGTGCTACATAAAGCTCATTTTGAAACAATGCAAGTTAAAAACAATATTTTGGGTATATACACAGTCCAGTCACATTAATGTGACCATCTGTCAAAAGCCAGAATAACCACCTTTCGCAGAGCGAACTGCTACGAGACGTGCAGGAAGAGAGTCACTTAGGTCCCTGAAGGTCTTCTCTGGGATGTTGAGCCATGCCGACTCTAATGCCGTGGCCAGCTGCGCTAGATTACGCGGTTGAGGATCCATGGCGCGAACAACTCGATCGAGATGGTCCCACAGATGCTCGATTGGGTTTAAGTCAGGTGAGTTTGCTGGCCAGGGGAGGACGGTAAACTCATCCTGGTGCTCTTCGAACCACGCACGTACACTGGCAGCTGTATGGCACCTCGCATTGTCCTGCTGGAAGATGCCATCATCCTGAGGAAAAACAATGCGCATGTAGGGGTGGACATGGTCCGCAAGGACAGATGCGTACTTGTATTGATCCATCGTGCCTTCCACAATAATCAGTGAACCCAGAGAATGCCAGGAAAACATTCCCCAGACCATAATGCTCCCGCCTCCAGCTTGGACCGTTCCTGCAATGGTTGCAGGGTGGTTCCTTTCAGAGGTTTCACGCCTTATACGCCAACGTCCATCTGTCCGATGGAGCATAAAACGCGATTCATCTGAAAACGCTACCTGTCGCCACTCAGTGGACGTCCAGCTGCTGTACTGGCGTGCAAATTCTAGCCTTCGTCGTCGATGAACACCAGTCAGCATAGGTGCACGAACCAGGCGTCTGCTTCGGAGGCCCAGACGCAGCAATGTTCGCTGAATAGTGGTTTGGGAGACACTTGTGGTAGCCCCTTGGTTCATTTTAGTGGTCAGTTGCTCAACGGTAGCCCGTCTATCTGCCCGAACGCATCTCCGCAACCGTCGTTCGCCTCTGTCATCTATGGCCCGTGGTGCACCACATTTGCCACGTCGTTGATTTTGGACAGTCCCATTTTGCCATGCACGGTACACTTTTACCACGGCGGCACGCGAACAGTTCACAAACTCAGCCGTTTCGGAAATGCTTCCACCCTTGGCCCGAAAGCCAATGATCATGCCCTTTTGGACGTCGGATAAATCGCTTCGTTTCTGCATTACGCCAACGATTGAAATGTTTTCCGAAGCCCACACACACCCTTTATATACGCTCAACTGCACTGTGCTGCCACCTGCCTTCTGTGATTGGTTATTTAACTCTGAAGTGGAAAGTACGTGGTGGTCACATTAATGTGACTGGACTGTGTATATGCAGGGTTTCCCCCAGTGTATTATAGGCATGACGGCCCGCCATGCCCAGCTACCCCTGCCGCCCGCCAGGCTTAGCGTTTCAGCTGTTTGGGATTCCCCTCGGTAATTTCCCGTCAGAAAGCAGGCGGTTGAACCGGCGCTCTCTGATTGGCTCAAGTCCTTCCGTCTCCCCCCTCCCTCAACTGAATTGTCGGACTCTGTACGGATCGCGCCCCCCCCCCCACCCCCCGACGCCGATATATATGTATATATGTACAGCCACCCCTGAAAAAGTCCCTGTCCCCCTCTTGCCCCACCATAAATATCCTTCTAGATCCGCCCCTGCTTGTAGAAGATACTCATATGAGGAAAGAAAGTTTTTTTTTTTTTTTTACAAAATCAAAAAAGATGGCACCACAGCATACCTGTTTATGAAACTTATGAGTTTTGGTCTTATCCCGAATGGGGAGAAGTCTGCACACAGACAGCGTCAAAGAGCGAAGCTGATGGTGGACTGGTGGAGAACACACACACACCCCACTCTTCCATCATCATCATCACCAACAACTAGATCTGCAGAGAGGACATCCAGGACTTGTCCAGGTCCAGGGTCAGGCTCAGTTTGCAAGAACCATCTGTTGTTTCTCTACACAGTCTGAGTGGTCAATTACTCCACTGGGAGACTAAATAAGTACCTGTCTTTAAAAAAAAGAATAAAAAGTGTGTAAATACAAATCAATAGACACGTTGATATTTTCATCTTGTTTTATTTCCCTTAATTAAGAAATGACAAAAAAATTCATTTCTTAAAATGTTTCTTAGGTAGTCTATTATTATTAAAGTTTATTTGATATGGACAGACACACATTGACATGGACAAACTGAATAAAAGAGCAGTCCCATGTTTGCATCATGGTGCAATAGCAACAGCTAATTCGCAGCACTTGTCCCTGTAAAGACATTACACTTAAAAACAATCCGTAATTGCCAAACATAGCTACATATTTTATAATTGTTTCTCAGAAAAAACTTATGGTTTACGGTATATTATGTCAACTTTGTTACGGTCAATATAGACAGTGAGTGAAAAAAACACTAAATTCTAGCAGACTAAAATATTTTTATTCCATTACACCAAGTGTCCTACTACCCCAATACTTTAAATTGAGATGTTTTACTTAAAAATAAATTTTAAAAAATCAAAACATACTCAACTTTTCACAGAGTTGTTCGCATTGGGGCAAACGTTTTTTATTAATACTCATTGAAAACCATCATTCTTTTAGAAATAAAATTGGTCAGTAATACTAAATCACAGCATAAGTCAACCAACAATGTATATGGTGCTCTAGGCAACAATTTTCCTTTTTTTTGTGAAAGGATGTCATAAACATGTCCACTCTTACCTAACAGAGTTGGTGTTAGTAACAGAATTGACAGGACCATAATAACTTAGAACTGAAAACTCTGTTACCATCAACTCTGTTACCCAACTTGGTAACAGAGTTGATGGTAACAGAATTGACAATTTCAAACATCTTTATTAAAAACTGCACTAATGAGTAGAAATGCTGAAAATACATGACACCAATGAGATAATGGTTTAAAAACCATTCAATAAATTGGTCTCTGATCAAAAATCTGTGGTATTTTTCTCATGATACTTTGTTAACAAGATTGACGTTGAAAACAATAACCCCTGGTGATTGTGATTTTTAGACTAAAATATTTCCCAGAGAACGGCACATAGACCTCTATGTGTTTGAGGTCTTATCAGTAAAAATGACCTAATTTTATGCAGTTTATACAGCCATAGAAGGCAATTCCACAGATTTACAGGGACAAAACCATATGGTAACAGAGTTGGCAAAAAATTATCGGACATATATTTTTTCAAAAATAAGGGTATTTTGAGTTAATTTAATGTGATGATGTTATTAAATTGACCATTTAGGCAGTTTAAAAAAAATAGAAAAACAAATTCACAAAAGAAAAATAATAAAACATAGGTTTTTACATCATTTTTCATCCATCCATCCATGCATGTTAATAAAAAACACAGTACCCAACTTGGACAACAAGTCTTGGTTTTTCAGCTGTTTAAAACAATTTTAAATGTATTTACTTAAATGTTTTTACTTGTTAAATATTATGATCTATTAAAATGAGTAATAATTTCTAAAACATTTAAAATAAGAAAGTGGACAGTAGGTTAGTTATGCTAGCTTAACTTTATCAACTTAACATGTCTTGCTGGGCAGTTTGGAGTATTTCGGGTCAATTAACACAAAAATAAGGCGACCAACATTCATTATGTGACAGATAATCAGAAGTCCAGGTATTTAAGATGGCTAATCAACCACCGCTAGTGTTCAGGCGATCACTTCCTAATGATCACAAAATGGAAATTCAGAAAATCTGCAACAGACAGAATGTTCTGTTTGGTGTTTGTACGTCCGTTTTTGTGTGGTAAATGTTTTTGTGAGGTTTTTTCTTACTGTTAATTCCTGATGCACTTGAACATAATCTTTGCTCTGTGCTTGGGGCTGTTGTTTATTGGTTGCTATGGCAACGAGTCTGCGTGTGACGTAAAGCTGACAGACTGAGAACAAAAATGTAACCACCCGTTTTTCTACATTTTTCCCCTGGACAAATTGCATTGTTTGTTCGTAGAACGTGGCGATATTTAGAGCAATTATCAAATAGGATTAAATATTTCATAAAGCATATAGGAGCCAAAGTTTGTTCAATTTTAAATCATGGCTCCTATTAAGTAAAATTAAATAATGGACCAATATAAAGAGAAATTTGCTTTGTTCTCTCTTGTTTATAGAACTGACAAACTATAGATTTATTAGCAGAGAGAATTTACATTTTACATATCCAGACATCAGCATCTCAGCTTTAAGCTGCATTTTATAGAATCCAGTAATATCGATGGTCACTCTACTCACCAACTGCCCCAACCAGACCCAAAAAAGGTTTTGCATCTTTATTATTTGCTATATTAAAGATGCATCATATTTTATTGAATAAGACTGTCTGGTATTCACATGCAAGTTTTGGCTTTAATCTTGGCACTAGAAAAGAAAAGGAATCCAGTAACTGTGCAGTGTGTGATGTGTGGTGGCCGAGGGAGGGGACCCTGGCGGTCTGATCCTCGGCTGCAGAAGCTCTGGGGACGTGGAACGTCACCTCTCTGGTGGGGAAGGAACCGGAGCTAGTGTATGAGGCTGAGAGATTCCGGCTAGAAATAGTCGGCCTCACCTCGACACATGGAGACTGAAACCAGTCTCCTTGAGACGGGCTGGACGTACTTCCACTCTGGAGTTGCCCATGGTAAGAGGCACTGGGCAGGAGTGGACATACTTGTTGCCCCCCATCTTGGCCCCTGTACGTTGGGGTTTACCCCTGTGAACGAGAGGGTAGCCTCCCTCCGCCTACGGGTGGGGGGACGGGTTCTGACTGTTGTCTGTGCTCACGGGCCGAACAGCAGTTCAGATTACCCACCTTTCTTGTATCCCTTTGAGGGGGTACTGGAGAGTGCCCCTCCTGGGGACTCCCTTGTTCTACTGGGAGACTTCAACGCTCATATGGGCAATGTCAGTGAGACCTGGAGGGGCGTGGTTGGGAGGAACGGCCCCCCTGATCTGAACTCGAGTCGTGTTCTGTTGTTGGACTTCTGTGGTCGTCATGGATTGTCCATAACAAACACCATGTTCAGGCGTAAAGGTGTCCATGTGTGCACTTGGCACCAGGACACCCTAGGCCGCAGTTCAATGGTCGATTTTTGTCGGAGCTGCGGCCGTATGTCTTGGACACTCGGATGAACGTGTCCAAGTTTTTGGTGAGAGTTGGACTCCGCCAAGGCTGCCCTTTGTCACTGATTCTGTTTGTTACTTTCATGAACAGAATTTATTTTTGGTAGCCCTAGGATCGCATCTCTACTTTTTACGGATGATGTGGTCCTGTTGGCTTCATCAGATCGTGCTCTGCGGCTCTCGCTGGAGCGGTTCGTGGCTGAGTGTGAAGCAGCCGGGATGAGGCTCAGTGCCTCCAAATCCGAGGCCATGGACTTGAGCTGGAAAAGGGTAGAGTGCCTTCTCCGGGTCAGGGGGGAGGTTGTCCTGACCAAAGTGGAGGAGTTTAGTATCTTGGGCTCTTGTTCACAAATGAGGGAAGAAGGGAGCGGGAGATCGACAGGCGGATTGATGAAGCATCTGCAGTGAAGCGGGCGCTGTACCGGTCCGTCGTGTTAAAGAGAGAGCAGAGTCAAAAAGTGAAGCTCTTGATTTACCGGTTGATCTCCTACCCTCATCTATGGCCATGACCGAAAGAATAAGGTCCCGGATAAAAGCGGCCGAAAAGAGTTTCCTCCCTAGCATGGATGGGCTCTCCCTTAGCCTCCTGACTACCATGGAAAAGACATATTGTCCAATCACCATTTTTAAAAAATTCCACATTCTTTGTAAGGTAATAAAAGGTTTTATGTACTTACTTTGTCTCCTTCCATAAAATGTGTTATTACTGATGAACACAATTTTTATGAATTAGAAAAAGGTACGTACAAAAGTCTCACCCCTTCACATGTGGTATCATTGAATATCCTTAAATGTCCTCTCCAGATACCAAAAGGAATTAATTGAGTAGAATGCAGGGGGTGGGAGATATTCAAGTTTAGAAATGTCCTCTACAGAGGACAAAAATGAACTGTGGTAGTCAGGAGGTTAGAGATAGGGTGAGAAGCTCGGTCATCCGGGAGGGACTCAGAGTAGAGCCGCTGCTCTTTCACGTTGAGAGGAGCCAGTTGAGGCTCGGGCATCTGGTCAGGATGCCTCCTGGACGCCTCCCTGGTGAGGTGTTCCGGGCACGTCCCACCGGGAGGAGGGGAGACCCAGGACACGCTGGAGGGACTATGTCTCTCGGCTGGCCTGGAAACACCTTGGGGTTCCTGGAGGAGCTGGAAGAAGTGGCTGGGGAGAGGGAAGTCTGGGCCTCCCTTCTGAAGCTGCTGCCCCAGCGACCAGAAGTAAAGGACTTATGAGCCTCCGTCTTGTTGAAGAAGCTTCACTCCGTAACAATTTTTCTACTTTTACCATATGCACATACATAAACACAAACTGGCAAGGAAAGCACCCAGTAATAGTTTTTCACCTCTGGCATTGGGTATCAATCATCGTCACAGTAGTTCTGATAATGTCACATACATAATGAGTCCACAAAATCATACTTCTATTTTTCTGTCCTTTTTCAAATATAAGTACTTTCTATATTTCAATGCTCTATTGTTTTATTCTTTTTTGTAAGTTTCTGTAAAGTGCAGTGGTCCAGTGAATGGGAATGTTCTGTCATTGATCGTCACTGTTCTTGGGAAGGAGAAATGTCAGTTTATCTGAAGTAATACTGGAATACTGTGACATTGTATTAAAATAATACTCTGTCCTTGGTAAAAAAAAAATGTTCCAGTAAAAGCTTGTTTTTTTGTTGTTGTTTTTTTTTATCAAAGAAGCTTTATTTTCTTTTGAATGAAGACAATGTTTTTTATGGCCCTGTCCCAAGAAGAAGCTCTATTCTGTTAGCAGGACCAGATTGTTTTACACCAGCTGTTAAATATTATCAAGGTGGTCAAAAGGTTAAACTCACACACAGAGAAACTAGCTGTGTTCTAAATTAGAGAGAACTGCAAGCTAAGCTATTTTAATTCAACTTGGTGTAACATGTCTCAATAGAAATATCCTACTTAAGACATTACACTGTTTGAACCATGGATGTAATTTGGAAAGAATTTTCTTATTTAAAACACTGTTAATTTGATCTAATATTGAACATATTGTTAAGTTTTTACAACTAACATATTTTAAATTTATTTTCTTAACATCAGACAGAGTTAATGTTCGATGCCGCGTGGAGATCTGAGAAACTCGTCCCATAAACTCGACCAACCAGAATAGTTTCTGTGACGATTATTAAAACCTCAACAGATACGAAATGAAAGAGCTACTAACGCCACATTAGCAGCATTGAATTAAATCTCCCTTTTGTTGCGCATCTCTGCGTAGTGCAGCAGATTACAGGGCCGGTCCAAGGCTGTATGAGGCCTTGAGCAGAATCTGATGTGGGGGCCCCTTTTGTTGCTAAAAACATCAACACCTCTAACAGATGTGTTGGATTTAATTTGAGAGAGGGGGAGTAGTTTAATTGGCCAACCAGAAAGCAATCAGTTGTAATTGCAGTTTACTAAATTGTATTTGTGAACAAACAACTCAAACCTAAAGAAAAAACTCACAGCATCAGATTGTAGTTAGGGTAACAAAACAATCTAACTATGAATATTATTTGAACTTTTACAAAGTAAACTTGCCAGGTCCTCAAAATCTTACATTTAAATGTTAAATAATTTAAAATCTTTTAATTTATGTATGCTGAAATTGAATCAAATTTAGCAGCATTGATCATCTCAATAAAAAAATGTTACATTCATGTATCTGTGGTCTGTGTTAAAATATTAGCATTTATGGCCCCTGAAGCTCTGGGGGCCTGATGGAGCTGCTGACTTAATTTGTATTAAATAGAAGTGCAAATAATTGATATTCATTTTAATTGTGTTTTTTGATTTGTTGTTTTTAAGACTAGTTGTGGGTTTAAGTAGTGTTTCAATTGCAGTGTTTTCCCGTAACGTATAATTACGGAGCGATATTTTTAAGTTTCCTGTCACCTTAACATCTTTTAATACAAAAACATGGTGGACCGCCGGTGGACCGCCGGTGGTCCGCCGGTGGACCACCGGTGGACCGCCTCGACACCCTGACCACCGGACTTAGCAAGTTTTTGGGGGTCCAAAAACTTGCTAAGTTTTTGGACCCCCAAAAACTTAGCAAGTTTTTGGGGGTTTACCCTCAATTTCCAAAAATTGAGGGTAAACTCTCAATTTTTGGAAATTGAGGGTTTACCCTCAATTTTCTTGGGGGTAAACCCTCCATGGGGTAAACCCTCCATGGGAATACATGGAGGGAGTAAACCCTCCATGTATTCCAATCACATCCTTGGCCACGGGTGTTTAAAATGAAGCACCTAGGCATGCAGAGTGTTTTTACAAATGTGTGAAAGATTTCGTGATCTCAAGAGCTCAGTAAATTCCAGCATGGAACTGTAAGAGGACAGTCTGCAGAAATGGGCAGATTTCGGTAAATTAGTGTTTTCTTGTGGAACAATTCTGACTTAATGATTAACACGCTCAAATAAAAATGTTCTATTGTCTTTCCCATTTTTAACAGCGATTATAAAAAACAGAAAAAGTAAAGTAGAAACTAATGTGTCAGTTACATTCAGTCTGGATTTCAAAGGAGAGATGAATGTTGCACTAGTCATTCTGTAAAAAACGACTTTTTTTGTTTTATTTTTTGTATTCAACAAATACTTGCACTCAAACTGATTGTGTATTGTGGCTGAATTAACAGTAAAATTGTGTTACTCCCATAAAATATGAGTATTTTTAAAAACTTTAAACATACTTATGTTGCAGGGAGGGTTGCACAGTGGCACAGTTGGTAGAGCTGTTGACTTGCAGCAAGAAGGTTCTGGATTCAATTCCCAGCCCTGGTCTTTCTGCATGGAGTTTGCATGTTCTCCCTGTGTGGTGGGTTTTCTCCAGGTACTCCAGTTTCCTCTCGTGCTAAGTCTGGCAGTTGGTGCCGACTGGGAGCCTAACGCTGAATGTGACAGGCAGCCAATCAGAAAGTGCAGATTCTCCACCTGCTCTCTGAGGGGAAATTACCGAGGGGAATCCCAAACAGCTGAGACGGCGCAACGCCAAGCCTGGCGGCGGGGCTAGCAAAGCATGGCGGGCCGCCATGCTTATAATACACCGGGGGAAACCCTGCTATGTATGTCTGTGTTTTATGGTTGCTGTCACATCTGGCTCTGCCTTCTCTATGTGTTTGTGTGTGTGTGTGTGCGCGCATGTGTGTGTGTGTGCATGGTGGGGGGATATTTGTGTAGGAATGCGTCCTCTGCATTATGCTGCATGGCAGGGGAAGACTGAACCAATGAAAATGCTGCTGAAAGCAGGCTCATCAGTCAATGGACAGTCAGATGAAGGACAGATCCCTCTCCACCTGTCAGCTCAGCATGGACATTATGATGGGGTAACTCAGTGTGTGGCTGTTTGTTGTCTAGATGCGATGAGGCATGTTTGAAATTAATTAAATAGACCAGTAATGATTTTGTGTGTGTGTTGCAGTCAGAAATGTTGCTACAACACCAGTCCAACCCTTGTATCTCAGATGCAGCAGGGAAAACTCCCCTGGACCTCGCCTGTGAATTTGGACGTGTTGCAGTAAGTTCAATAAACACAAAGAAAGTTTTCAATTTTCTTTGTTTGAACTATCTATATTTGATATTTAAAAGAATGTTGTGTTTCCTCATAATCGATCAAGTTTATTTAAATGGCCCATTTCAGCAACAATACAGTTCAAAGTGTTTTACACCATAAAGACAAAAACAAAAAGTCACAAAAACATCATGCAGTCACCAATTTGAGAACAATATAACATTTTATCAAGTGTCTTTATCAAACACATCAGTACGCATGAATATGTTGGTCAATGTTCCCTTAATTATGGTTCAAAAGCAATTCTGTACAGGTGGGTTTTAGTCTTGATTTAAACTCAATGTTTTGTTTTGTAGGTCTGTCTCAATAAGCAATAAAACAATTAGTTGCATGGCAAATTAAAACAAGCTCAATAATTTCCATTGGCTTCTTTATCATTTTTCCTTTTTCTCTCTTTCGCCATAAAATGTACAATAACAGTATTCAGTGTGGTCCTTTGGTCTCAACTTACTCTTTTTGATGGAAAGTTTGGCTTTCAGAGACTTTATAATTCACTTTATTTGTTGTTTCTTTTATTTTGCTTATTTATTTTGATAGTTAAAATGCTTTTCAGTTCCAGTGTTAAATGCTGATTAGAATTTAAAGTCTATAGATCTTTAATAGGTTGTTTTTGCATTATATGCCATTGCCATTATATTACTTGAAATGGTATCATGGTATCAAAACGACAATATAAGCGTTCATCAAAATAAATTGTGACTTTTAGGACAATTTATTGTCAGCATAATTTGTTCGTGAATAGGAATAATAAAAGGAAACCAGAGATAATGGTTTCCTAAATTGATTTGTAATTTATAAATGGCTTTATAAGCGTCTTATTATATTGTGTTTTTGTATTTTCCCTCAAACATGCTGCTTCATTGTGTGATTTCAGAAAAAATTTAAAGAAATAATATTAGACTCTTAGAAGAGCAGTTGTGCAGCTCCACATGTCCATCCATCCATCCATCCATCCATTTTCTTCCGCTTATCCGGGGTCGGGTCGCGGGGGCAGCAGCTTCAGAAGGGAGGCCCAGACTTCCCTCTCCCCAGCCACTTCTTCCAGCTCCTCCGGGGGAACCCCAAGGCGTTCCCAGGCCAGCCGAGAGACATAGTCCCTCCAGCGTGTCCTGGGTCTTCCCCTCCTCCAGGTGGGACGTGCCCGGAACACCTCACCAGGGAGGCGTCCAGGAGGCATCCTGACCAGATGCCCGAGCCTCAACTGGCTCCTCTCGACATGGAGGAGCAGCGGCTCTACTCTGAGTCCCTCCCGGATAACCGAGCTTCTCACCCTATCTCTAAGGGAGAGCCCAGCCACCCTGCGGAGGAAACCCATTTCGGCCGCTTGTATCCGTGATCTCGTTCTTTCGGTCATGACCCAAAGCTCATGACAATAGATGAGGGTGGGAACGTAGATCGACGGGTAAATCGAGAGCTTCGCCTTTTGACTCAGCTCTCTCTTCACCACGACGGACCGGTACAGCGCCGCTTCACGGCAGACGCCGCCCCAATCCGCCCGTCGATCTCCCGCTCCCTTCTTCCCTCATACGTGAACAAGATCCCCAGATACTTAAACTCCTCCACTTGAGGCAGGACGACCCCCCTGACCCGGAGAAGGCACTCTACCCTTTTCCGGCTCAAGACCATGGCCTCGGATTTGGAGGCACTGAGCCTCATCCCGGCCGCTTCACACTCAGCTGCGAACCGTTTCAGCGAGAGCCGCAGATCACGATCTGATGAAGCCATCAGGACCACATCATCCGCAAAAAGCAGAGATGCGATCCTAAGGCCACCAAAACGGATCCCCTCAACACCTCGGCTGCGCCTAGAAATTCTGTCCATGAAAGTAATGAACAGAATCGGTGACAAAGGGCAGCCTTGGCGGAGTCCAACTCTCACCGGAAACGAGCCCGACTTACTGCCGGCAATGCGGACCAGACTCTGACACCGGTCATACAGGGACCTGACAGCCCGTATCAAAGGGCCCGGTACCCCATACTCCCGGAGAACCACCCACAAGGCCCCCCGAGGGACACGGTCGAACGCCTTCTCCAAGTCCACAAAACACATGTAGACTGGTTGGGCGAACTCCCATGCACCCTCCAGGACCCTGCTGAGGGTGTAGAGCTGGTCCAGTGTTCCACGACCAGGACGAAAACCACACTGCTCTTCCTGAATCCGAGGTTCGACTATCCGATGGACCCTCCTCTCCAGGACCCCTGAATAGACCTTTCCAGGGAGGCTTAAGAGTGTGACCCCTCTGTAATTGGAGCACAACCTCCGGTCCCCCTTTTTAAACAGGGGGACCACCACCCCGGTCTGCCAATCCAGAGGAACTGCCCCCGATGTCCATGCGATATTGCAGAGTCGTGTGAGCCAACACAACCCTACAACATCCAGAGCCTTAAGGAACTCTGGGCGCCGGATGGTGGACCAGAATCGCCTCGAAGCCGTACGGAAGTCTTTCTCCATGGCCTCTCCAAACTCCTCCCACACCCGAGTTTTGGCCTCAGCGACCACCCGAGCCGCATGCCGCTTCGCCCGTCGGTACCCATCAGCTGCTTCTGGAGTCCCACAGGCCAAAAAGACCCCATAGGACTCCTTCTTCAGCTTGACAGCATCCCTCACCGAAGGTGTCCACCAACGGGTTCGGGGGTTGCCGCTGCGACAGGCACCAACGACCTTCCGGCCACAGCTCCGATAAGCCGCCTCGGCCATGGAGGCACGGAACATGGTCCACTCAGACTCAATGTCCCCACCTCCCCCGGAACGTGTTCGAAGTTCTGCCGGAGGTGGGAGTTGAAGCTCCGTCTCACAGGGGACTCCGCCAGCCATTCCCAGCAGACCCTCACTACACGTTTGGGTTGCCATGTCTGACCGGTTTCCTCCCCCACCACCAGAGCCAACTCACCACCAGGTAGTGGTCAGTGGACAGCTCCGCCCCTCTCTTCACCCGAGTGTCCAAGACATACGGCCGCAGATCCGATGAAACGACGACAAAATCGATCATCGAACTGCGGCCTAGGGTGTCCTGGTGCCAAGTGCACATATGGACACCCTTATGCTTGAACATGGTGTTCGTGATGGACAGACCGTGACGAGCACAGAAGTCCAACAACAGAACACCACTCGAGTTCAGATCGGGGGGGCCGTTCCTCCCAACCACGCCCCTCCAGGTCTCACTGTCATTGCCCACGTGAGCGTTGAAGTCCCCCAGCAGAACAAGGGAGTCCCCAGGAGGGGCATTTCCAGTCCCCCTCTAAGGACTCCAAGAAGGGTGGGTAATCTGAACTGTTGTTCGGCCCGTAAGCACAGACAACAGTCAGAACCCGTCCCCCCACCCGTAGGCGGAGGGAGGCTACCCTCTCGTTCACCGGGGTAAACCCCAACGTACAGGCGCCAAGATGGGGGGCAACAAGTATGTCCACTCCTGACCGGCGCCTCTCGCCGTGGGCAACTTCAGAGTGGAAGTACATCCAGCCCCTCTCAAGGAGACTGGTTCCAGAACCAGAGCCATGTGTCGAGGTGAGGCCAACTATTTCTAGCCGAAACCCCTCAGCCTCGCACACTAGCTCCGGCTCCTTCCCCACCAGAGAGGTGACGTTCCACGTCCCAAGAGCTTCTGCAGCCGAGGATCAGACCGCCGGGTCCCCTCCCTCGACCGCCGCCCTTAACACACAGCACCCGACCCCTTTGGCCCCTCCGACAGGTGGTGGGACCATTGGAAGGGGAATCCACGTCTCCTCTTCGGGCTGAGCCCGGCCGGCTCCGTGGTTAAAAGCCCGGCCACCAGGCGCTCGCCATTGTGCCCCACCTCCAGGCCTGGCTCCAGAGTGGGACCCCGGTGACCCGCGTCCGGGCGAGGGAACGCCAGATTCGAAGTTTGTCTCCATCATGAAGGGATCTTCAGGCTGCGCTTTGTCTGGTTCCTCACCACATGTCTGGTTCATAATTGAGGACATTTATCATAGGAATGTGCCTCTTTATCAATTATAGCAATTGTGTATAATGACTGTAAGCATAACTGTTTTCAGGCATCACACTGCAAGGAGACAGATTCCGTCCAAGAACAAAATAACTTGTTTTGGTGCAAAATGTTGGAATCATCCACAGGACAAAAACTAAACCATGAAGATGTTTGTTGAACCTGGTGAGATAGTGTCATTATCCACAGTGAAACACATCATGGAAGCCCACTCAGTCTTTTCTCCAAAATTAACCTAAAATCCAGATTACTACTTGTGAATTGATTCAAGGACAAAGACTCTACATTCTGAAGCTATGTCCTGTGTTTTGATAAAGCTAGCATTGAAGTGATTGGCCATAGTGACCATTGTTACAGTTGGTTGGTAAAGAGAGAAGTTTGTAAGCTTAAAAATGTGAGTCCAAGTGTGATGTGCGGCGGTGGCAGCATTGTGTGTGTGTGTGTGTGTGTGTGTGTGTGTGTGTGTGTGTGTGTGTGTGTGTGTGTGTGTGTGTGTGTGTGTGTGTGTGTGTGTGTGTGTGTGTGTGTGTGTGTGTGTGTGTGCGTGCGTGTGTGTGTTTTGCTTATGGAGGGACAGGTACGCTTCACAAAATACATGGGAAGGTCGAACATAAATGGATCTTATAAATGATTAATGACCTTTTGCATACATCCAAACTAATTACAGAGATTTAAGGACAATATGTTAATGTTTTGGTGTGGCCATCACGAAAGTCTGATTTCTCCTTCACAGAAAATTTGTGGGTAGAGCTGAAAAGTTGTGTGTGAGCAGGGCGGCCTCCAAACAGGAACTAGTCAAAATTCCAGAAACAAATTGAGACGTTTGCTCCCAAGTCAGTGTTTAATAGGAAATTCTACCAAATACTAAGGAAGTTTAAACTCCTGAATTTTAATAAAGTTTTAAAAAATTGTGTTTTTATCCAGCATTCATTTGATTGAAGTTCCCACTGATACTGTGTTTTCCTGTTTAGGTGGTGCAGCTCCTGCTCAGCAGCAACATGTGTGCAGCCATGCTGGAGCCAAAACCCTCAGACCCAAATGGAGTCTCCCCACTGCATCTGGCTGCTAAGAATGGACACATAGACGTGATACGGTCCGAACAATAACTCTTATATCATAATAGTCATTTAATCTAATGAACAGTACATTCAATGTTTCTATATTCATTTTAAAAAGTACTTCATAGTCCATGCCTGCGTTTGCAGATCACGTTTCACTGAAAGCAAACAGTTAGCACTAAGTCAGCTCCGTAACTCAACACAAAAACCCACTATCCAAATAAATTTCAGAACTGCAGTCCAATTCTTTTCTTGTACATTTGCTTCACAAACAATGAAGTAAGGAAACAATTAGTGTCTAATGGTAGATTAGCTCTTCAGATACATGACAACATGAAGCATTGTGGCATTATTTATACCATGAGGTAGGTTTGGTTACAGCTTTCTTGCCATACAGGAAACAGTAGCCATCTAATCTCTTTCTGCTGGGATATATTGAACCATTAATCATGATCTCTGACTACACCGACTGCTTTCTGAAGATAAAAACGCAACTGAAAGCCATCGAGCTGATTTTTAAATTGGAGTTTCACCAATAGGGTTTTTAAGGCTGCCTGGATGTTGTCCTGACATGACTTGTATCTGTAGGAAGTTTTTTTTACTTGGTTTCCGCTCAAATTGGTGAGCAAAAAAAAAGCAAAAAACAACAGAGAGAAAACAATCATCCAGCCTGTATGTTATCTCTAACATACAGAGGGATAACATTCTGCACACAAACGATTTAGGCAGATTTCGACTGCCTGTTTCCTGGCAGTGGTTGCATCTGAATTTCCCCACTCTGGGACAATAAAGGGTATTTCTATCCTATTTTTAGCATCTAACCACTGGCCATCTTTCTGATGAGCAAAAGAAAGAATACTGGGAATCAAAACTGTGTACATTTCCTCTAATTGAACGTTGTCTTCTTGTTTTGTAGCAATATTGTAGAAATGTATATTAATTTGCTTTCATTTCCCATGCTTATGACTGGGAAATGAGTCATAAGCATGACTCAGTTAAACTATTTTTTAACTGAAAAAAATATTTTTTCAGTTATTTTTTTAACTGAGTCAAAAAAAATATCTATTGGGTGTGTTCTGGTGGCACAGGGGTTAAGCACAGTCCACATATGGAGGCCTCAGTCCTCAACGTGGCCGTCGCAGGTTTGATTCCCACCCTGGCGACCTTTGCCGCATGTCTTCCCCTTCTCTCATTAGCCACTTTCTTGTCAACTATCAAATAAAGGCCCCTAGAACTGATAAAACCTTTCAAAAATAAAAATTTAACCACAATAACTCTTGAAAATGGTTGAATAAAAACAAACCCTGATGGATTGCGTCCTAAAACCTTCCTAGCTGTACAGCATTTGTGTTTATATTTTTCATGGTTCAAAATCCTCAGACCCAAATCATTTTGTAATGACTTTATAAAATAAATGAAAGTGTAATTTAAGCTGATGTTGCTCTGCAGGTTGTTGATCCAGGCTGGGATAGACATCAACAGACAGTCTGAGTGTGGCACTGCCCTACATCAGGCTGCCCTCTGTGGGAAGACGGAGGTGGTGCGGCTGCTTCTAGACGTAAGTCTGTTGTTGTTCTTAAGTGTGTTTGTTTTTCAGCCAAGCAAATTTACACCTCATTGTTCATCATTCTTTACACTGTGCAGTGAAGAATATAAAGACATTTCTGGAACATGTTGCATAAACAGACAATCTGGCCAGCCTCATGCTGTAACCACACCATCCCTGATACTGATCGGTGTTCCAGCTTTGCCCCTTTTTATCTCCTCTGTTTCATTGTAGAGTGGCATCAGTGCAGGAGTGAGAAACACTCTGAGTCAAACCGCCTTGGACATTGTTAACCAGTTTACCACCACACAGGCCAGCAGGGAGATCAAACAGTTACTGAGAGGTGAGGCTTTAAATTCACACATTCACATTCATACTGACCTCAGCTGTGGGTTAGGGCTCATCTATAACATTCCTAGGAGTAAAAACTGAAATGCAGTAAGAAAAAGTAGGTAAAAAATAAAATGTTCCCTCCTGTTTCTACACAATGTTGGAGCAAAATTAGTTTCCAGGTGTTTAATCAAGAGCCATTGATTAAATGTCCCTCAAATGTCAATCAAGCAACATTATTTATACCACAAGGTAGATTTGGTTACAGTGGCGTGAGCCAGCTTTCTTGCCATACAGGAAATTTGATATAAATACACAGTAATTACATACAACACATGATTAAAAGTGAACTGGTGTTCAATACTTAAAAAACATAAAAGGAATCAAATAAATACACATAGACTTAAATACAGTATCCTCATTTGGACAACTGAAAAAAAGAACAAGAAAGCAATGTTAAAAATGTAGTAAATTGAATTTTAAAAACTTATGGCAACAGGAAAACAATTGGTTTTATAAAAACTGGTTTTACATTTGTAGGCCAAATATCTGCATCCAGAAGTTGCAGTGCAGAGGATAACACATCTTTTCAGATGGATGTGGATCATCTCACCAGTCAGTTCCTGAACCAATTTACTTCTTGGTTCAGGCAGTGACCACATGAGTCAAACAGGACTTTATTGGTATGAAGCAAGGGAGCAAATGGACTAATTTGCCTAAAGCCATTTCTAAATTTCATAATCAACTCATACAAAGTTGGAGAAGCATGTTTCTATTGTTTTAGATTTTAGAACAAAAAAGAAGTAATGAATGGAACCTGGCATATTCATTAAAATAAATTAAACACGTTTTCTTTAAAAGTTAGGTCATTCTATTGTGAATATTGATGGCAGCTAATTCATGAGAACACAATAAAACTGTAAAACAAAACTTTTTCTTTATCTTAAGGTTACTAACAGCCTCTGTTAGCTATGGCACTCTGTGGAGTGCCTAGCGTTAAATGATAAACTTACATTTATTTGCCATACAAAATCCTTCTGTCTAGAAAAAAATGAAAAAATAAAATGTTTCTTAACTGGGCTGGAAGGGAAAATGTTTTCTGAAATGCTCTTTACTTTTATGTAACATTCATGGATAGTAATGTATAAAAGTTGATCTGCCCACACCTCTCCTGCCCCAGCTTCTGTTTTCTCATGTGTGCCCCTTTGTTCTGTAGATGCATCGGCTGCAATGCAGGTCCGAGCGCTGAAGGATTACTGCAACAACTACGACCTTACCAGCCTCAACATCAAAGCTGGAGACATTATCACGGTACATTCGCCACATTTTGCAACCATTGTAAAATATGTTCTGATAATTTCATATACTGTAATACCCTAGTCTTTTTTTGTTGTGGCTTTTGTCCATATTTAGATCTATTGTTTCTTTTTAAATATTTTTGTGGCATTTCCTGATGGGGGACTTGATTTATTTGTTTCTGAAAGGAACATTTACTGTCTCTGGCCTAGCTGATCAGAGAAAATGACAGAAAACATTAGTCCCCAAGACAGGTACAATTAGAAATTAAATGTTCTTTGGCAGACAAGTTTTTTATTGCTCAGATAGGGTGTGGAAAAACCAAAGCTGCAAAAGTACGATATAGTAAATGAAACAATGTTTTGGCTTTCCTAGCTCCCTACGTCAAATCTCTGTCCTTTAAGGGTCCACTAATAAAATATGTAAAAGTATACGAGCTATGTTCCAGGAGTTGTTTCTGGTGAAAAACATCAGGGCCTCGTTTCAGAAAGCAGGTGCTAACAAACTCGGGCAGATACTCTGAATAAACCACCTACTCTATGATAATCAGGGTTTTGGTTTCAGAACATGTTGAAGTCCCAATGATGTACAGCTCAACAATGGGAGGGCTCATATTTAAATAGCTCCATCATAAAATTAAAATTTGCCTAAAAATAAGCTTTTCATGCCTGATACCAATAACATAAAGAAACCAGCCAGGGATTAAACCCTGGTGTTCGGTAGAACCTCATCATGTTGACGTAACAGATTCATATTCACCTCATAGGCGCCTCAGCTGTACATTCACAGTTTATGTGCTACAGTAACTTTTCTAACAAGATCTGGTTGGCATTAAAACAAAGTGCAGCACAAAGAACATCCTCGTTGTGTCATATGAGTGATGTGCGGGCGGAAGTTTTAACTAAGGGAAAAAACAGTAACGCTAGAAAATATATTAGTCTGGGAATGATAAAACCCCTAACTGCAGTGTGATCACCCTCGTCTGACAGGGATTTCTGCAGAGTATCTACTCTTCAACATGTACAGGCTCCCACAGAAAAGAACACTTCATTTCTGACGCTTTCCTTGTGCCAGATTTCAGCTAAAACAGAACAAACTCAGGGTTTGTTCAAACAATCCTGCTGCCGAGCAGGGATGGTTCACGGAGTACGTTGCAGTAGTAAGTTGACTCCGGATAGCTGATACACAGCTTTCTGAAACGGAAAACCCAGGATATGCACATAGTTACCCCAGAACTTACTCAGAATTTTCATTTATCCTGCTTTCTGAAATGGGACACTGGAGGTTCTTCTTAGGCTTTCATCTTGAAGATGTTTTTCACTAGTTCTCAGGAGCAAATGGTACATGCATTTAGACATAATCTAAAGAAAATCATCTGATACCAGACATCTTATGGGCAATAAGTCATCATCCATTTTTCCACTAAGTGTTCATAGTTCAGACAGATGTTTGTGCATAGGTGCTGGAGCAGCATTCTGATGGCCGGTGGAAGGGCTGCATCCATGACAACCGCACCGGAAATGACCGCGTGGGCTACTTCCCATCCAACATCGTGGAGGTCATCAAGAGGGCAGGTGACCACCCACATGACAGCTGTATGTGTGTGTGTGTGTGGCTTGTGTGAGGGGTTTGCATGAGTTGTGTGGTAACTAGCAGCAGCTTTTGACCTCCATCAGCCTGTTGCTCATCAACAGTGTCCTCTGGCGGCTGTTTACCTCCTCTAAGGTTCTGCTCCTTCTGTTTCTCACCTTAACCTTTACCAACCTCCTGCCTCTCTAACCCCTGTCCCGCAGAATCCCCCTTTTGCCCCCCCCCTGCCCCCCCGACCCCCCACTTATTTCTCTTCCTATAACTGCTTTATTGGACGCTTTTGTTCATTTTATGTGTTTGCATGATTGATTAGAAAGATTCCATCTGGATATATATGGATGTTTTCAGGTTTTGATTTCAATCAGTTCTATTTTTATGCATTTTTTCAACTTTTTGACTGATCAGTTGTTGTGTTGTTATTTTTGTTTTGCAACCTCCCCTTTTACCCCCTCTCGGGTTGTATCCAGGCCACTCCCCCTCCCAGCAGTGCCACACCCTGCTCCTCCGCCGGCCCAACCCCTGCCCCATTGCCTCAGCCAACGGACACCCATACCCCCCCTCTAAAGTCCTCCCCCTCCATCTGCATCTGCCTCCTCCCCCACCCCTCCATTCCGGCACACATTCCCTCCCTCGTTTCTCCTCGTTTGGGTATGTTCCTCTTCCCATATCTCCTCCTTCTCTGTCTACTCCTCCTCTGTCCATTTCTCCTCCTCTCTCCACTCCTCAGGAGCAGCAAAGTCAGACAGGTACATACTGTAAACCACAGATAAGCAACCTTTCTTTTTTTATGCGCTTTGGACAAAAAACTCATGGATTGTCAGCTGTTGCCTGGGTTAGTTAAAGCTCCAGTTCACTCAGATGGCAAAAAAACAAACTTTTCCACACCAGTGTTTTTGCATTTTATTTTAAACCTTATAGATAAGTGTTTAGTTTTAATGCTACAGCTAAAGTTTTTTTGTTTTATTTTTGTAATACAGTGTAATTAAGTCAGTCCCAGTTCTTTGTAAAATCTTTGTGTAATCTGTGTGAACTGATCCTTTAAGAGAAAGATTTTATTAATATTTGTTAGTTCATATGATAAACAGTGCTGTGCAAAAGTTTTGTGTATGCTACATTTTTTCCTGTGTTCCTTCTAAGCAGTCAGTCTTTCCTGTATTATGTAAAACTGCTCTTCAGGATTTCAGAAGTGATTTTACTGAGCTTCTCACCCTATCTCCAAGGGAGAGCCCACACACTCAACAGAGAAAACTCATTTCGGCTGCTTGTATCCGTGACCTTTTTCTTCAGTAATGACCCAAAACTCATGATAAATCGAGAGCTTTTCGACCACAACGGACCAGTACAGCGCCTGCTTCACTGCAGACGCTGCACCAATCCGTCATTCAATCTCCTATTCCATGTTTCCCTCATTTGGGGACAAGATCCCCAGATACTTAAACTCCTCCACTTGGGGCAGGACAACCCCCCCCCCCAGGATGACCCAGAGAACGCGCTCTATCAATCAATCAATCAAATTTTATTTGAATAGCACATTTCAGCAGCAAGGCATTTCAAGGTGGTTTACATAATTAAAGAAAACATAGAAACAGCATGTGACATTGAATAAACAGTGAGAAAGAAATTTAGAAAAAAAAAGAAAGATAGAAACATACTTTTGTTACGGAATTTAAGCGCTTGTCTCGCCGGACTCCGCTGTCCGTTTTACACGGGTATTATCCAGGCCCCATCGCCTAACAGGACCATGTCTCCAACCTTGCAGCACCAGGGTCCGTCCACCTGTTACGCAAATTTTTGCACTAGGACTTCGCCGTCCTACACGGATTTTTGTGCACTATTTTTAGTGCCTTTTCCAGCTCAAGACTTTGGATTTGGAGGCACTGAGCCTCATCCTGGCAGCTTAACACTCGGCTGTGAACGTGAAAGATGTAGATCACGACCTGAGAGGCCAGTACGACCACATCATCCACAAAAAACAGAGATACGATTCTAAGACCACCAAAACGGATCCCCTCCACACTTTGGCTTCGACTAGAAATTCTGTCCATAAAAGTAATGACAATGTGCAGCCTTGGCAGAGTCCAACTGTCACCAGAAATGAGCTTGACTTACTGCCGGCTATGTGGACTAGACTGTGGCACTAGTCATTCAGGTACATATAGCAGCCCGTATCAAAGGGCTGTGTCCCTAGGGCTCCCCCTAGGGACACAGTCGAAAGCCTTCTCCGAGTCCACAAAACACATGTAGACCAGTTGGGCGAACTCCCGCGCACCCTCCAGGACCCTGCTGAGAGTGTCGAACTGGTCCAGTGTTCAACAACATAGACGAAAACCACACTGCTCTTCCTGAATCCAAGGTTCAACTATCCGACGGACCTCTCCCAGACCCCTGAGAGTAATCCTCTAGGACTCACTTTTAAGGGAGGCTCATAAGCCTCTCTGACATGTTTGGTTACCTGACTCTGGTGCAGGACAATTACAAACACAACACAATCAATGGTAAGCCTGAAGTTTATTTCGAGTAGCGGCTGGAACAGACAGGTGAGCGCACGGCAACAGGCAGGAGGTGGGGACCAATCTGGGATTCACTTGTTGGTGGAGATAAGGTGGTCCTGGGGAGGTGGGGGGTGGGGAAGGAATATCCACTGACGCTTAGATGCGACTCGCCAGATGCTGTCTTCCAAGCTTAGGGGAGGAGGCGAGAGATCGTTGGAGGGTGGACAGGCAGGCGAGCGGGTGATCAGGGAGCAATCCAGCAGTGGAGGTAGGCAGATGGGAAGGAGCCAGGCAGGAGACGGGAGGCCGCTATCAGCATGCAGCTGATCTGGACACCACCGGGAGGAAAAAAAACCCAGCAAAGGTTCGACTCGGACCAGGAACAAGAACTCTGAGATGGAAAAACTAACAGGTACACAGTTACAAATGTGACTGGGACTCAGATACCACTAGATATGTAGAACCATCTGGCATCTGCCACCAGAATCCAGCTCATATTCAACCGCTCCTCCTGATAAGATGATGAGCTGCAGCTGGTTACACCTGTCTGACACACCCTGCAGGAGAGAAGGTAGGAGACACACACACTCACAGCACTCAGCTCAGTGGATGTGACACTTTCTGGCTTAAGAGTGTGACCCCTCTGTCTTTGGAGCACATTCTCTGTTCCCCTTTTTGAATAGGGGCACTACCACCCTGGTATGCCAATCCTGAGGACCTGCCCCCGAAATCCATGCAATATTGCAGATGTGGCCTATGTGGTTCTGGTGGCTTCTATCAGTGTGGTAATGAATGACAAGGAGCTGCTCAAGTTGGCATCAGCTGTTTCTTTAATTCTCCATCTGCATTTCACACAACGTGCATGGAGGTTGTTGAGGAAAACCAAATTAACTATTAAAAAAAACAACCAGGCTCGGGCTTTTCCTCCTGGTCCCAGGCTCTTTCTTGTATCCGAAGCCGGAGCCGCAGCAGTGTGGCACAAAACAGAGACGCACGCTACGTGTTGACGTCACAGGAGCTCAGAGTTTAATCCAATCAGTGGACAGTATAACACAAGACAGAAAAATTAAAGAAAACACAGTCACACATTAGTCACCTGAGAGAATGAGACAGATAGAGGAAAAAACGAAGACGTCGAAGACGTCTTCGGAGAAAATAGTCAGCCCATGGTGCTAAAAATTGACTATTTCTGGCTCATTTTCTTTGTGCAAGAGGTTTTATACTAGTAGGTGTGTTCTATTCAAATAAGGTGCAACACCTCTCGACCAACCAAAAGCTGTCTCTGACCCCTTTCAAACTCAGAAAATCCCTAGATTTCCTTCAGAGACAAAAACGTGGCTTCTCCTTTTGTTTTAAATAAGTTAGAAGCAGGATGTCTCCGATCCCCTGTTGGTTTATGGCTTTTCACAAATTACTGTGAAACAGCTGGAACTTCCACTGGTGATATCCTGACATAAAAACTAATTTCAAACCTTATATGACAATTCACTCTAGACCAAAAAGTAAAGGTCAATAAGCCAGAATAAGTTTCTAATTCCAAAACTATTATTAGACTATTTTCCATTAAATCAGGTTACCTTTTACAACTAGCATATTTTAAATATATTTTCTTAACAAGGTAAAGTCAGTCTCTGGCATAAAACAAGCTCCTGCAAGGAGGAGCCATAATGTTACCGTGTGGGAAATTCCCACTGCACTTTCCCACGAACTAAAGATTATCAAACACAACAAAAACGACATTATTATAGAACTAGCGTGACTGAAACCGAACATATTTCAACAATATACAAAAACGAAAACCACAAACACACTTCACAAAATGCATAAATAATATTTCTTTATCACATAGCAAAGACACGTTACCTCGTCGGTGATCCTCATGGCTCTGAGGATTACCCATAATACCTCGCTCTTTCTAAGGTGAATGCAATACAACTTTTTTACCAGCAGATGGTGCATTTTAACAGGATTTAACCTGAACCATATTAACTATGTCACACAGAGTCACATCTATGGAGGACCAAAACTGACATAATAATAAATAAAATAATTAATATATAAATAAAAAAACGTAGAAATATAAAAATAAAAAAATAAAAGTAGAAATATATAAATAAAAAATAAACATCCAACATAATAATAAATGTACGGAAGCGCATTGCTATCACGCAGGAAAAAAAAAATTCGAGCACTATCACGTTATAACGTGATACGTATCTTGTTAAAACGTGATACGTATCTTGTTAAAACGTGATACGTATCTTGTTAAAACGTGATAGTATCACGTTAAAACGTGATAATTTCATGTCCAGAAAGTGGCGGTGTTATGTTAGCCTATTACAGTGGGTAACATGAATTGGTCAGGTTTCCCTTCATGTTTGGTCCACATGGATACAGATGCTGCTTTGCACTGTGGTTAAAACCTTTAATAACATGAGCAGAATCCTAAATAAAACGGGATGCACAGAAGGAAACGTCAGTTCGGTCCTGTAGCTGTGGGCCGTTCCTGACTGTTTGGGTCGAAGCTGGTTGACTTCAGATTGTAGCTTCTGATTCGGGAAATGGCTAAAGAGCGATTATAACCGAGGCTCAGATGGATTTGCTGAACATCTGATGTTCAGATTTTCTTTTTTAACAGTACACTTGCTGAACAAGCAACAGCTGTTCGTAACCAAGCAACCGAAATCAATAGAAGGCTAGATAGTGGCAAAAGACAAAACTAGATCCTGTTAAGCATTCTTTAAAATAAAAGACTTCCTCTTTCCAAAATAAATCATAAAGCTTTGAATTTCATTATTTTTCACATCAACTTTTTGTAACTATATATATATATATATATATATATATATATATATATATATATATATAATATATATATATACGTGATAGTATCTAAACATATCTATATATGTTTATATAGATATAAACATACACACATATACATATACATATAAATATAAAAATGAAAGTAGACAGGTTAAAATAATAGAAAATATTGTAAATGTGATAGTTAATTTCTAATGCATTCCAGGTGCAAAAAGGTTTCTAAACCTGTCATTACTGAAGCTTCACATTTCAGATAAAGGTTTCACAAATCACAAGGTAGGTTTGAAATGTTCTGCCATTGGCGTAGAATAATATACTACAGATTTGAAGTGTCGATGTATGTTCGTTTTTAAAGCAGAACAAATGATTTATTAATACTTGTATGTTAAATATAATTTACATGACAAGTTACGTATTCACACAGTCATATGTCACATCAAATGTTAAGTACAATTTACATGATTATTATTATTCACCGAATTTCACCTGATTGTACATCATTAACACCGCCACTTTCTGGACATAAAATTATCACGTTTTAACAAGATACGTATCACGTTATAACGTGATATGTATCACGTTTTAACAAGATACTATCACGTTTTAACAAGATACGCATCACGTTATAACGTGATACGTATCACGTTTTAACAAGATACGCATCACGTTATAACGTGATAGTGCTCAAATTTTTTTTCCCTGCATGATAGCAATGCGCTTCCGTATAAATGAAAGAATCAATATAAAAATAAAAATTGAAATATATAAATAAAAGAATCAATATAAAAATTAAAGTAGAAATATATAAATGAAAGAATCTATCAATATAAAAATAAAAGTAGAAATATATAACTCAAAGAATAAATATAAAAATAAAAGCAGAAATATATACTTTGTTTTGATTTTATTACTTCTCACTCTTCCATTGGCTGTATTTCTGTTTGCTGTATTTATTTCTGTATTGATTTCTGTATTGTTTTCTGTATTTATTTCTGTAGTTTTCTGTATTTATTTCTGTATTGTTTTCTGTATTTGCTGGCTGCCTTCTATGACCAGCTCTTCTACTATTGGTCAATAAACAGGAAAGAGAACGATCTGTGCGCAGATCGACTGTGAATGCCTGCGCTGTGGTCCTCTTCTGAGAGCCTTATAGACCCTTTTCACAAGACGTCAACCAACATCCGTTTAACATCCTAACATCCTCTATCTATACATAATCTAAACTGGACAAATTCCTCGCTGATTGACACCAGTTTGACTACGAAGGTTCGTGTTTTGGTTTTTTCTAGCTGTTAGTTGATATATTAGACTAGCAATAGTAATTTGCTAGCTGGCTAACATTACGTAGCCTTTCTGTTTTGGAAATAGAATGTATTTAGGCTCTAATCTTAATCACATTTTTATAATATAGACTGGTGTTGCCACCCGTCATGGAAAATGTGTGATCGTATTTAACCCTCCTCCCTAATACTAGTTTCACCTCCCGTTAAGTAGCGACATTACCTGTAGCCACAAGTCCAAAACTTAACAGTTATGCCAAACACCCGCTAATCCATCACGTCCTGAGAAGTTAAACTCTTGCTACGATCAAGACATGAGGAGGAAGACACTGATAGATAGATAGATAGATAGATAGATAGATAGATAGATAGATAGATAAGATAGATAGATAGATAGATAGATATGTATGTAGATATTAAAGTTTCATTGGAGAAATGTGATTATCTCTCTCTCTCTCTCTCTCTCTCCATATATATATATATATATATATATATATATATATATATACTGTATATTAGGTCATTGAATATTTATCAAATGTTATGATTAGAAAGTCAAGTGTCTTATACTTAGTTTTCCTGTGGTTGTAGACTTGGCAGTAGAAAATTGATAATATAGGAATAATAACTTCATATCCATTTTCACAGGTTACACTTGATTCTGCTGTGGTGCCTGTGGAAACAAAGTGCATGAACTTTGTGCTCAGGTGGGAAAACCCTGAGGATCACATGGTGGGACTTCTACTTCAAACATCTCACTACAGGATATCATTGTCTCTGTCATCTACCAGTTCACTGCAGACTGGCACACGCCAAGGACCCAACATGACGTCTTCTTAAATTGTAAACCCTGAGTACATAATGTTGAAATAAAATTGATAGGCCTTTTGTAACTACATTTTCTCTATCAATGACTTAAATTGTTAACTGTGGCAATTATGTTTGTGTAATGTAGTAACCATGCACAGTGTTTAATATACTTATTAAATAGATGTTTCAAAGAAACAGCCACAAACCTTATGTCTTTGGTCTACAATGGCAGCTTTAATTTTAGCATTTCCTCTCCTCCACATACTTTGCTGCCAGATGTGTAAAATTTACAAAAAGAAGCAATTTAAATGTAAAAGTTCCACATATGTAGATTACTCAAGAGAAGCTATTAACAATAGTTTTTTTAAAGAACTCTACACAACATCAATTCATTTATTAATAGATACACAAAGATTTCATTTCTAACAGCTGCTAGCAGTAGTGAGTGTTCATCCAAGAAGTGTGACTTCCAGGAGCAGGGAGGCTCTGTACTGGTTTGTGTCCTTTTAAATGAAGGGGCCCATGATATTTTGACTAGACAGCAGATGTCTCACAGCTGATTGACAGAACCTGCCATGGATAGAGGAACAAGACCATCCCAGATATGGTAGGTTTGTTAGGTTGGCTACTGTTGGGAAAGATGGACAACAAAACAAATGGAGAAATTATGAATCACATCAGAATATGTAAATTATTTGGCAGATAGAACTGAAATCAATATATAAAATGCTATTCTAAACAACAATGTTGGAAGATGTAAGTGATTTTAGTGAAACTTAACACAGCACTGACAGGCAGCGGTGTGCATGTATGTTTCCTAACTGTGGCTAAAGCTACTGCTAGCTGGTTTACTCTCCGATCGGAGTCTGTTTATTATATACAGTCAAAGAATGGTGGATTGACAATGAGTAATAACCGTTCTCTAACGCTTAAATGTTGTTTTATTAAAGTTGATACAGAAAGTGAACCTCTAAACCAGGGCTGCTCAAACTTTTTGAGAGCAAGATCTACTTTTTCTCTCACCAGCCACCTGAGATCTACCTCATGACACAAAGACATAAAAATTGCAAATTAAACTCTATTGACTTATTTTATATGCGAATATGCATCAGTTATAGCAGAAATAATAAACAGAAAACCTAATGCAGTTTCTTCCTCAGTGAGATTCTGACACTGGGAGCAGCTTTACTGGTTTCTCAGTCAGAAGCTGGTTGCAAACCAGCAGGTGTCAGTCAGTCATGGTGGATCTGAACTTTGGTTTGATGACCTCAGTATGAGAAACTACAGACTGAACGGAGGAACCAAAGAGCCCAGTAAAGGTAACGGGATATAATTAATTTAATTTTACATAATTATCGCGGTAGAATTTGTTTAAACTTAAGGAAATATATTTGTCCTATTTGATGTTTGTTGTGACGTTGCTCACAAACGAACGAGGTAATTAGTCCAAGTTAGTCGTTTATTGAACGTTCAGAAACTCCAGCAGGTGTGATGAGCCACAGTAAAGGTAAAAGGTACAACAATCCGAACAGACAATCAACTCAAAATCACTCCTACCTTTTTACTTTCTGTCTCTTTGTCGGATAAACACACCCGTTGCCGTGGCAACCGCCTGCGCTCGCAAGGCGAGCAGAGGTTAAAAACACAACAGTCAGTCCGTTACCATATCAGGTTTTCAGGCTTGATATTTATTCCTCGATTATTAATAAGCCTCTCATGAACACAGCGGTGGTTGAGTAGCTAATTTAAACTCCTGCTGTCTTTGAGTCGCGTTTTTTTTCCTTTTTTTTTTTTGCCAATAGGACCGAAACGCACTGAATTGCGCAACACCTTGTTCAAACAATAATTACTGAGATTATTAATTTTAACACCTTTTGTTGATTTTTTTTTTATAATTCTTTTAAAAACGTTTAGGATTTGGTGAATATTTTTGATAAGCTCATCAGAAGTGGAAATGCTGGTCTCAGTGTCATGGTGGAGTTCAGATTGTCATCTGCCGAGATCGACTCAAAACCTTATCGACGTATTGAGCAGCCCTGCTCTAAACGTTACAGCACTGGCAATCAGCGGTGTATGTTTCCTAACTGTGGCTATAGCTACAGCCAGGCTGGTTCCTTTGAATACAGTTGGAGATGGTAATTTGACAATGACTGATAAAGGCTAACATGTTGTTATGTCTTGCTATTGCATGAAAAGGACAGCAGGGGGAGCTCTAACTAGGTATGTAAAAAGAGATACAGAAGAAGAGAAGAATAAAGAGAGAACTGAAGCTAAGTGAAGTCTCATGCCTGCTTATTCGACGATTCCTACATAACCCACCACAACATTGGCGACGAGGATGTCTATTTCTGTGCCTTTACCTACTCCATTCCTGCCATGCCCAGGGGAACCTGCGATACCGTTTCCAACATGGCTAAAAATGTTCGACAACTACATGTTGGTGATAGCTGCATCGGGGATAGCTGGCCTGATGCCAGAAAGCGCGCGGTTCTACTTCATGCCCTGGGTACAGAGGGCCAAAGGCTTTTCTACACCCTGCCGAATACCGGAGACACCTTTACTACTGCTATTGCTGCCCTAAAAGAACATTTTGTGTCGAAGGTGAAAGTCATTGCTGAAGGTCACAAGTTTCGACAACGAGCACAGAGACTGGACGAGATGGTAAACCAATTCTTAGCTTCTCTACGGGAGTTAGCTGCTACATGTGATTTTGGGAACATGGAGGACCAAATGCTACGTGATCAACTGATTGAGCGTGTTGCTAATGCTCGCATAAAAGACAGATTATTGCTTGAACCGGACTTAACACTTGCTAAAGCTACTACATTGGCGTTGCAAATTGAAAGTGGCTTAAGAGATGCTAACGTATTTTCTAATGCTACCGCTGCTAGCGCTTCCGCTCCAGTGAGGGCCATACAAAAGCAACCAAAGCCAAGCCGCCACTGGGACACAAAGAAGAAGCCGCCGGATCCTGCTCCTGCCACGACTCAAGCTGCTGCTAACTGCCGTTCCTGCTTCCGCTGTGGATCTTTCAACCACTTTGCTAACAAACCTTCATGCCCTGCTGCTAAAATGACATGCAATAAGTGTGTAAAGTGGGACATTTTTCACGAGTGTGCCGTTCGACTCAAAAGGAGGTACGGGAAGTCATCATTAATGAGTCCACAGTTCTTTACATGAACAATGCAGTGCAAGACAAGATCCTCTGCACAGTTCAAGTGACTGTTAATGGACGATGCAAAGATGTTGAGCTGATTGTGGATACAGGCTCATCGGTGTCCATTATACCGGAGAACATTTACCACACCTATTTTTCTGACTGTGTGCTAACTGAACCTACATTTGCCCTTGTTACCTATGCAAAAGAGAAAATTTCTGTAAAAGGATGCTTAAAAGCTACTATTTCTCATGATAGTCATTCTACTGCAGGTACTCTTGTTGTTGAGTCAGGTGCTGCTCTTCTTGGATTAGATTTGTTTCAGGCTTTACAAATGAAGCTTGAAGGATGAAAAGTTATTACTACTAGTACTTCTCCTACCCCTACGGTTGAATCTGCTGTGCTAGAGACTGTGTCAGATCGTTCTTCAGACATGTCAGTTCAGGAAGTTGGCTACACTAAAAACTTCATACACAAAGTACATGTACTGCCAAATGCTGTTCCAGTGCAACAAAAACTCAGGAGACTTCCATTTTCAGTAAGACAAGCTATTTCAGACGAGCTCAAAGATCTCCAGGATAAGGGCATCATTGAACGTATTGATGCTTCTCCTTGGGTTTCTCCCATTGTTGTGACACAAAGGAGACAGGGGAAAGCCACGCATGTGTGTTGATTTACAGGAGCCAAATAAAGTGATTGTTGCTGATTGCCATCCATTACCACACATGAATGAACTATTCTCAAATCTACGAGGGGCTACTGTTTTTTCCACGATCGATTTAGCTTCTGCCTACCACCAAATGCCTCTGCATCCTGAAAGTCGTGATATTACAGCATTTATCACCCAGGAGGGACTTTTTCGTTTCTGCAGAGTTCCTTTTGGCTTAGCTTCTGCCCCATTAGCGTTTCAGAAAATGATGTCTATCATCCTTGCAGGTTTGCCAGGTGTACAAGCATACCTGGATGACATCATCTGCTATGGCTCTACACAAAAAGAACATGATGAAAATTTACGCAGAGTGCTTCAAGCCTTGACTGATGCCAGACTCCAACTGAACATGCACAAGTGTAAATTTAATCAACCTTCATTGAACTACCTGGGCCACACCATTTCAAAGGAAGGTCTTCAACCAGATCAGGATAGAGTAACGGCTGTGATCTATGCTCCAGCTCCACACGGCACATCTTCTCTAAGATCTTTCCTTGGTCTTGCATCATGGTACAGTAAGTTCATTCCAGATTTTGCGACTGTTATTGAGCCATTACGTGCAGTGCTCAGGGACTCCACAGATTTAAGTTTCAAGTGGACAACAGATGCACAGTCTAGCTTCACTTCACTTAAAGACCTGATAGTAAATAGACCTGCCTTAGCTCTGTATGATCCTGAGTTACCAACCTATGTTAGTACTGATGCTTCAGATTATGGACTGGGCGCAGTGTTAACTCAACTACATTCAGATCAAAGTGAGAGAGTTGTCGCTTTTGCATCAAGAACTCTTTCTTCTGCTGAGCGCAAGTACTCCACGGTCAAACGTGAAGCTCTTGCCTGCGTTTGGGCTGTGGAAAGGTGGAGAACCTACCTCTGGGGTCGTCGCTTTGTTCTTTGTACAGATCACCAAGCACTTACGACCTTACTCACCTCTAAAGGTTCTGGCCGTGCTGGACTAAGGATTGCCAGATGGTCAGCTCGATTGCTCTGCTTTACATACGACGTCACTTACCGTCCAGGACATACCACTCGACTACCACTAACTGCTGCAAATGAGGCAACAGAGGAACCTGACATGATCGCTGCTGTTTTTAAAGAGTCACTTCGTGCCATTTCTTTTCCAGAGTTCACTTCTGCCAGTGAAAGCTGTCCAGAACTGTCACTACTGCGCAACCAGATTGAAAAAGGTTGGCCCAAATGCAAAAAAGGTCTTCCAGAGAACCTTACTCCATACTTTCAGATACGACATGAGTTGTCGGTTCATGGTTCACTGATATTGAGATTGACAGATCGACTAGTTGTTCGTGCTGCACTGTGTGCCAGAATTGTTGACTTCGCACATGAAGGACATCAAGGCATTGTCCGTACCAAGCAGAGACTGCGTGAACTTTTCTGGTGGCCACAACTGGACAAATTTGTACATTCTGTCATCGCTTCGTGTGTTAACTGCCAGTTCAGTGATAAGGTAGCCATAACTGCTCCTGCTCCACTCACTCCAGTTGAGTTCCCTAGTAAACCATGGGAAAAAGTTGCAATAGACATTACAGGTCCATTTGAAAATGCTACATGGGACTGCCATTATGCTTTTGTACTTACAGATTACTACAGCAAATGGCCTGAGGTTGCATTCAGTTCTACTGTCACTACAGATGTTATCATTCGCTTTTTAACCACTGTGTTCAGTAGGGAAGGTAATCCGATGTATCTTGTCTCGGACAATGGTTGTCAGTTTACTTCTCATGCATTTAGTACTTTTCTGAGAGAGCGAGAGATACAGCACTTAAAATCCAGTGTATACTACCCTAAAGCAAATGGTGCTGTGGAAAGATTCAACAGAGTACTTAAGGAGTGCATACAAACATCTGAAAGAAGTCACGGCTCATGGAAGGAAGCTGTAACAGAATTCCTGCACAGCTATCGAGCTACTCCTCATGCAACCACCGGAGTAACCCCATTTGAGTTACTGAGAAACAGAAAGATGCGCACCAAGTTAAACATACTCCCTGCAGAACTGAAAAGCAAAACACATGCCCAAATACAACAGAGGGTGAAACAAAAGCAAAATAAAATGAAGGAATACACAGACAAGAAAATGAGAGCTAAAGTACCAACAGTCAAAGTGGGTGACACTGTTCGTGTTCGCAGACCTGAGCACGTTTCCAAAGGATCTTCAAGATTTACAGAACCACGGACTGTCATAAAGAAAGTTGGACAAAACACTTTCTTACTAAGCGACGGACGCAAGTGGAATGCTTCAAAACTTGCGCACTTCCCAAAACAAACCTTAGCTGGTTTTGAACAAAACAATGATACTGTATTTGATACTTTTGCACTGCCAGAAAACACTAATGAGGCTGCTGCTGTACTCAGAAGAGGTCAGAGACCTAGAAATGCACCAAGATGGTTGACAGGTTTTTGTCATGTTGGGTGTGATGTTATTAACCCAAATGCAAGAACACAGGCAGGAGAACCGGAAAAGTTTAACAGATTTATTGTGATGCTGGGGAAAGGACTGGTTCGAGCGGCGGGCTGCGGCAGCGATCAGCGCACTAAGATGGAAACAGAAGATGGTGAGTTGGAGGCTTGTGGGAATCTTGAGTTGCTTCAGAGAAGTTGGTAAAAACTTACGGGTGTAGTGGTAGGTTACGCCTAGGAAGGATATTTTGCAGAGGAGGGAGCTGTGGGTTGACAGAGCCGGAGTGGCAGCGTAGGGGGACAGGCAGGTCGGCCAGGGATCGGTGAACGTCTGAGCAGGCGGTGTGCCAACTTGAGCGAGCCTCACCGAGGGGACTCTGGCATCTGGCGGGTGGGTTCCGCCAGCGTCACAAGAGGCGAAAAAAGGAGTGGAGATCAGATCCAGATGCTCGGGTGGTCTTTCCAAACTAGTTAACAATCTGGCGTCGAAGTGTTGGCAAACCGCTTCTTTTAAGCTGCAGGTAAAGGTGTAATTGCCAACCGGTGTGTAGGTGACGCCATAGGTCCGTCCCCCTTGCACTTGTCTCCAGGACTCCACATAGAGGAAAGAAAACAACCCCAACCTCCGCCCAGAACCTAACAGTTTTGTAAGATAAAGTGAAAATTAATGAAAATCACTCCTGTTCAGAATGGTATTAATGTTCTGTAAGACAAGTAAAGATTACTACTGGTCTGCTAAAGTAAAATACAGTAAAAATAAATAGGTTAAATGTTCATACTGTAATGCTTATGGTTAACAGTGAAACTGGTAATTTTATTCCTGTGCTGATATTCATTTAATGTACTGTTGCTACTTGAACTAATATGGTTCTTAAACTTTTCATATTACTGTTGGCTTATTGAAATGGTAATATTACAAATCTAGTTTCCCACTGTCAGTTATACGGTGGAAATGTTACATGTAACTAATTGCTTCAGGAAAAGGGAAAATGTTATGTCTTGCTATTGCATGAAAAGGACAGCAGGGGGAGCTCTGACTAGGTATGTAAAAAGAGATGCAGAAGAAGAGAAGAATAAAGAGAGAACTGAAGCTAAGTGAAGTCTCATGCCTGCTTATTCGACGATTCCTACATAACCCACCACAACACATGTAAATACTGTTTTATTACAGTTAACACAGAAAGTGAACCTTTTAACGTTACAATACTGACAGAGGGGTGTATATTTCTCTAACTGTGGCTATAGCTGCTGCTAGCTGGTTTACTCTCCGATCAGTCTGTTTATTTTATACAGAGTGAGAGAATGGTGAATTGACAATGAGTAATAACAGCTATCTAACATTTAAATGCTGTTATTATCCTTACACTTTATTGTGTCTTTAAGATAATGAGTATTCGTGAATGTTTCAGTCAGGTTTCCCGAGGACTGTTGAACTGAGGCCAAAAGCGGCCGAGTAGGCAGACATTCACAATCGATCTGCACATGGATCGTTCTCTTTCCTGTTTATTGACCAGTAGAGAGCTGGACAAAGAAGGCAGCCCACCTCATTAACATAACGATGCAGCAGAAATACAGCAAGAAAACAATACAGAAATAAATACAGAAAACAATACAGGAATCAATTCCTGGAATAAATACAGCAAACGGAAATACAGCAAACGGAAACGGGAGAAGTAATAAAATCAAAGCAAAGTATGTATTTCTGCTTTTATTTTTATATTTATTCTTTTATTTATATACTTCTACTTTTATTTTTATATTGATTCTTTTATTTATATATTTCTACTTTTATTGAAAGTAAAAATACTTTCAATAAAAAGTATTTTTTATTGAAAGTATTTTTCAATAAAAAAATACTTTTTTTTATTTTAAAAATTTATAAAAAATAAATTTTTATTTATTTTTATTTCAATATAAAAATAAATAAAAATTATTTATTTTTATATTGATTCTTTCATTTATGTTGGATATATATTTATTCTTTTATTTTTTATTTATATATTTCTACTTTTATTTATTTATATATTTATTATTTTATTTATCATTATGTCAGTTTTGGTCCTCCATACACATCAACCTACCCAACCCTACAACACATTCAGCTTTAAGAAATTCCAGTTCTCAAAAACATCCAAAAAGAAACACTCTGGCAGAATGAAAACAGGATACCAAAGCAATTCCAATAAACTTTTGCCTGATAAATTGATCAGATGATGACCAACTGAAAGATGATGCATCTCCCAGGTCATATGTCCCCTCTTTGCTGGATTTTTGTTCTGTCAAACATGGCTTTCAGATACCTTGTATTTTTTGAGTGTAGGCTGTATTTTTAGGTCAGACATTAGTTATCTGGCCCTTCACTTGTCAATATTATTTGTATACTAACAGACTGAAATGTACTTGTAGCTCCAAAGTGACAACACTGGCAAGGCTTTCTTTAAACAGGCTCTTTTTATTAAATGCCATGAAAACTCAAGGCCGCCTTCCACTTCGGAGGTCTTTAGCAGATTACTACTTCTTTTTCCACTTTTAACAGCTACACGAGACACAAGGCTGCTGCACGTGCTCAATTCCAGGCTTCTGCTCCTTCTCTGTTTATTCAAGTCTCGCAAATGCACAAATCACATATACACAAATCTCGCGATAACTTCCAACAAAAAATAGTTAGACACAAAATAAAATATAATCATTTTACACAAATCTCAAAACATGAACCAAACAACTTAAAATACATAATCCTAACTGTTAGAAATAAACAATTTTTTTTCATAGCATAAATCATTTTAGTGACACTTACAGTGCTATCATGGTCAGGTGCAAAAGGGAGGATTTATAAATTAGTGAAAAGCAGCCAAAGTCTGAAGACAAACTTTTAAAGACCTCCAGAAACAGATTTGTTTCTCAAAACTACTTAAGCACATTGGATGAATCTCTGAAGTAGGAAAAAATTAGGTGCGGTTTAAAACTTTTGCACAGTACTATGTACATTATGAGGCTGTTCTAGGTTCTTAAAAGTACTAGTCATGGTTGGACAAAGCAAATCATTTTATTTAAAACATTTGACTTGCACTGTTCACATTTATGAAGTGTGTTATTATAGTATAAGTATAAATTCATTTCACTGTCAGATTATTGGAAATTGTACCACCACACTCATGCAGTATTTTTTATAAAAATAACACTTTTTAGTCAAAATGATCAATTATTGGATCAAAACAATTTATTTTAAACCCCTACAGCTCTTCTAAAATCTTTAGCTTCCAAGGAATAATAATGATTTATACGTGATCAGATTTGTATAAATATATACATTGCACCCACTGTCTTGGAAAATCTTTTTGTCTTACAAATGATTAGAAGTTGGCCTCAGAAATTATTTGATTTCTTTTTCAGTGACAATAAAAATTTTGTGTAAATGTGTGTATATGACAGGTTCCCGGACGGCAGAGCTGAGTCCTCAGGGCTCTCCCACTTTAGGACATCAGAGCAGCACCAGTGAGGACATCTGGGTGTTACGCAAACCAGTGGCAGGTAAACCACAAACTGCCTGTAGGGAAAAATGAAAATTTCTTCAGTTTTGTTCTATATGACCTATAACACCAGAGAAAAACTCAAATGTTTACATAGTTTGCTTTCCAAAGAGCTGGGGTTTTTTGCAATCTTTTAAAATGATATTGTTCATCAGTTCCCCAGGCTTACTCAAGCTGTTTTTTTGCACTTTAGTTGCATTTTCTTTTTGTGTTTTCTCTTTTTAGCTGCTTCACCTGACTAGATTAGTCCAGTTTTTGCTTAGAAATAAGAAAACTTGACAAGGCCTTATTGTAAGGCCACACCTAGAACACCAGACTCACTGTCAACAGTTCTCTCAGACAGAGTGGAGTCAAATTCCAACAAACTATCACAAAAAGGCTGTGTGACGCAACGATTGCGTTAACCGAATATTTTCCGTAATTGACCGGGTGTTTTTTTAAACGATGGGAAAATTTGAAGCCCGTCGGTTATTTTGACGGGTTATAATTAACACCCCTGACTGACTGATGTAAACGGGCATACATTATAGACCTATGCAACAAGTTCATCGCAGGTGCAACTAAAAATCAATAAAAAAAAAATCCTTTCTGAATATCATCTCATGGACTCTGAACTAAATGCATCTTTCTGACCGGAGCTGACAGCGTGTTGAAGAGTTATGGACCAGACGCTTTGCAGAGTCTAGTTCAGAAGCGCATTGCAAACCTTTGGTTGAAATGGCGCCTTTAATTCAAGTCTCCATTACAGACCAGAGAAAACTAAAGAGTTTTCAATGTTGTTAATCCATTTATAACCTAAACAGAGGAGCCGGCAGTTTGTCTTGAGGAAATAAATTGACAGTGCAGAAGTTTATCAGACCGTAACATGCACAGTCCGCTGCACAACCAATGCGGGTTCTGCCGCTGCAAAGAATTAAACTTAACTCATTCAATAAAAGGAGCCTCTTTTGTTCATGTTACCCTCCCAACCCCAGAAGGAGAGCGGCTTTCTGGAGGAGCATGGCAAACGTAACATCAGTCTGTTTCGGAGAAGCAAAACCACACAAAAAAGATAATTGAAAAAGCGCACGTCCAGATCATGCATAGTCCATCGGTCAACCCTAACCCTTACCTCTGGACTCTGTAACATCAGAACAGTTAAAGACGGACTTGCAGTAAACCAGCACCACCAGTTTTACCACCTCTTCAATAAATCTGTTCCCAACACACATTCATTAGAAAATAAGTGAGATTTCTCTGCAAATGTGACCAGGAGGAATTTGTGAGACTGCGTGTTCAGACCACAGCAGGTGAAATGCTGGAAATTTAAGTGGAATCTTTGATTTTCATTTATTATAAGTTATTGGGGCCACAGTCAGGGATTTTTGTCACTACGGAGAAAAAGTTAGATTTGTTTATCTACTTTATCTGAGATGGGATCTGGATTCACGGTTCTAGTAGGTGAAGATTAAATAGTCGACATTAATATAATTACAATTTGATGGGTAAAAAAAGTACATGACCGATTTTTTAAAAATGTTGTCGGTCAAGATGACGGAGAACAAAAAAGTCTGTTTGACTTTTTTTTTGACCCACAACATGCAATTTAAAGGGAATACTACCAGTTACTGAGACAAAGTATGTACATTTCTGATTTTGAAATTTACTATTGCTTCGTACACCTTTGTGACATAGAGCATGAAAGCATGAAGAATTAGAATTAGAATTAGAATAATTAGAAATAATTTTCATAATTCTAAGTGACTTACGTTTGGTCTGATTTAACTTCAGACAGTGAAAAAAAATTTGTCTTTTTATTTGTTGCATGTGAACTTTTGATTTCAGCTGCATGTTTACATAATATACACATCCACTCCTCAAATGTCTCAGCAATGACAGATTTATTAATCTGTTCTCAAGGTGTGCTATTTAAATCTTTTGTCTGTAGTTTTGAAGATTAACTCACCTCATTATGACGGATGCTTGGTGTGGCTCTTTGAGGAGGGCTCTTTGAGTAAACTACCTGACTGATACAGCTAAAAGTAATTTTACCACTAAGAGGCTCTCAGACATTATAGTGCATTAAACTTTCAGCCCAAAATGGTCAGGCAGTTGCATCTGAACTTTCTACTGAAGCTCCATATAATTGACTAGAAATTAGCAAAAAAATCAGCTAAAGTCCAAAGGAAATCTTAAAAGACATGCAGTTAATCAAGACCACTTTCAAAAGATTGCAATGAAATTTGGCTTGCTGGAAGATATGAAGTTTCTGATTGAAGGGGGGGAGCGCAGTGGCAGTGTGTGCAGCTTGGGCAGCGTTCGCTCCTCCAGCAGCCTGCAAGGATCTGGAAACACCCATGTCCTGACAACGCCGGCCCCCAGTCCTCAGCCGGCCACTACACCAGGACTCAACACTCACGGCCTCAATGCTCCAGGGCTGCATGCTCAAGCTGAAGGGGTCAAGGTAAGAGGCCTCCTGAATGTGTTCACATACACAGGTTTTTACCACATTTCTGCTTTTAAGTTTCACAGAACAACCAGCATGTTGTTTCCTGGAAACAACAAAACAATTTCAGGAAACTAACACAAATGTGTTACCATGTTAACCACAGCTACACTTCCTGTCAGGTTGGTTTTCTGTTGGAGAGAGCTGCATTACCTTTTTTCAACAGTTAAAACAGGTGCATTTTTTGGTTTGGGCCTCCACTTTTCTCTTTCACTTTTACTTTATCTCTGATTTTGTGGGTTGCATATGCATCATTCGCATATTAAAGCGACAAAAAGAAGCGACAATAAAAATACTTAGGATTTTTTATGCCCTTTGTGTAAAAGTTTTGGCACAATGATCAATTTAAATGGGACAAAGTTTAAATTAACTAAATAGAGTAGTGTCAGTTATTCAATATTGTCGCCAGGGCCATGCAGAGACCACTAAAGGGGCAAGTGCTCACAAAAAAGGGCACATCTAACTGTCTTCTAGGACAGAAACTCTGAAATTGTTAATATTTCAGAGTTTAATAAACAATGATAAATTACAAAATTGGGAGATATACTGTACAATCTAAGCTAAGAAAAAGCTCTACATAGAGCATGCATATTTAGATATTTTAGACATATAGATATTTTATTATTAATTTCTTTCTGCAGGTCTATTTTGTTATAGAAAAGTATTGCAATATTCAAACCCGCAATTTAGCAAGATATTTAAATCTAGCTAGACCACCAGACAGTGAAAAAATTATTTGCAAAACAAACTTAGTTGTGCAAGTCAGAAATCTTTTCTTGCTATTCTAAGTTTTTGTTTGTGACTCAAAGTTTTGCTTGTGATTCTCATATGACTTCGTGGGCAGGGCCTAAAATCGCAACAAAAGATTTCTGATGTGTGCAAATAAAATTTTATGTTTGGCAAATAACTTGTTAAGTTCACAAGACAAAAAATGAGTTATTTAATTTAATTCAGTTTTTTCCCCTTCATTAATGACACTTTTATTACATGCATTATATCTATCATGGTAATTCAGGGTGAGTTATTTTAAGTCTAAATGAATATCCTTGTTGGACTTTTATTTAAGTGCTATTCTCCTTCAAGATACATTTACCTAACACTAGAATAAATGTAATGTACGTTATACAGCAAAGGAAATTAGAAGATATATATTCATTATGGAGATGATCGGTTTTGGATGGGCGATGTGCCCTTATTGCATAAGCGATACTGAAGAATGACTGCTATCATTAATGATGCAGGGAAGAAGTTTTTTAGTTATATAGCTTTGCTAACAAAGTTGTTAGCTAGCAGCTAGCTAATAGCACAAACAACAACAGCCTAATGTCTGTATGATAAAAATACTGAATCGATAGATAAGAACAGTTTTCCTCACCTGTCTGTCTCCTCCCCTCAGTAGTTCTTCAGAGAAAGGCAGACAGAGGCCTGTCAGTGTCTGTTGTATTTCATTACCTCTCTGCTTAAACCGCTTTGTGCTGAAGCAGAAACGATACTTCAACGTTTTCCGCCATCTGACAAGTAGCAAGTCTACTCCACTTTATTCACCAATAAAGTTTTTTTTTTATTCACCAAAAACTGTTCTGTAATCTGGAATGTTCGCTACGTTGAGCTCCGCAGTGAACCGCTTTATCTCACTGCGTGAGAGGCAACTGCGTCATGCGTCACGGGCAAAAGGTCAAAGGTAACAAGGTAACCAGCTTATTCTGCTGTACAAAAAACCCCCAACAAAAAACAAATAATTTTAGTACAGTCATGGCCAAAAGTTTTGAGAATGATTCAAACGTTAATTTTTACTTAGTCTACTGCTTCAGTTTTTATAATGGCAATTTGCATATACTCCAGAATGTTGTAAAGAGTGATCAGCTTAACAGAAATTAATTGCAAAGTCAATATTTGCCTAGAAAATGAACTTTATCCACCAAAACACATTTCAACTTCATTGCCTTAAAAGCACCAGCTAACATCGTTTCAGTGATTGCTCCATTAACACAGGTGTGGGTGTTGATGAGGACAGGGCTGGAGATCAATCTGTCATGATTAAGTAAGAATGACACCACTGGACACTTTAAAAAGAGGCTGATGCTTGGCATCATTGTTTCTCTTCTGGAAAAGAGTGAGCACTTTTCACACTAAAACTTGGAGTACAGAAAAATGTAGAAAAGTGCAGCGCACAAACAAAATCGGATGCATAAAGCCGTGTGTACGCACAACTGCAGTGAAGTTAGTTTCGAGTTAGATATTCTATTTTCCAATATCCGTTGAGCAAGCGGCGTTTAGCTCTAGGTTGATCCAATTTATGAACGCTAATTTTGGCCAGCCGTTCTCTGGCTCCCTCCTCAGTGCTCAGAGGTTCACTTCAGTGCAGTTGGTAACACAATTAAACCACTGGATAAAGTTTATTTTGGTCTGTGGCCTGTGAAGATGGCACCAAGCGGCTGCACCTAAACGCCCCACAATGTCTGACGCAGTGATGTTGGTTCCAAAGCTCTATTGGCCAATAGTAGACATAGAAGGCAGCTCTCCTCATTAACATATTGATGCAGCAGAAAAACAGCAAATGGAAAAACAGTGAGCAGAAAATGGAGAAGCAAAAACAGGCAAAGCAAAATATCTATTTTTCTTGACAGAAACTCATGCAAGGAAACGGAAAAACTAAATATATATTTATTTGCTACTACTTACACTACTTATGTATGTGTGATTGTGTACACACCTTGATCATCTTAAAAATAATCAAACCTGTTGATTATTTTTAATCAGCAGGTTTGAGTTAATCTGCTGATCCAACCCTGTTTTCTTCTTTCAGTGAGAATGAAATGACCCCATAAATGCATTTCATGCGCTCTGGTGCACAGACCAATGCGTTACATCTTTATGAGACAAAAACTGAAGAAGAGTGCTATTTACATTAGAGTGAAGTTTTCACATACTTTTATTTTTATTTTCTTTACTTTGTTTTTATGTTAGCTTATTGTCTGAGGATAAATGTGGTTCAGTTTTTATGTTTAAACAATAAAATATTAAACTCATGAAAAACATTGGGTTTGATGCTTCTTAGTCTAAATAACTGAATGTCATCAGCAAAAAAGTGTGTATATATTTACAAAAACCTTGACCTAAAGTAAATTTTTACACACGCCAACTTGTGCATAAAATATGGCGCCGCACATTTTTGTGTGCATACCGCTTTATGCATGACATGGTTACTTCCATCCTGCTGAAGTAGCCATGAGAAAATGGGTACGCTGCAGTCATAAAGTGATAGACATGGTCAGCAACAATACTCAGGTAGACTGTGGCATTGACACAATGTTCAATTGATACTAATGGGCCCAAAGTGTGCTAGGAAAATATCCCCTACACCACTGCACCACCACCAACAGTCTGAACCGTAGATACAAGGCAGGATGGATCCATAGCTTCAAGATGTTGATGTCAAATTCTGACCCTACTATCTGAATGTCACAGCACAAATCAAGACTCATCAAACCAGGCAACATCTTTCCAATCTCCTATTGTCCAATTTTTTTGAGCCTGTGTGAATTGTTGCCTCAGTTTCCTGTTCTTAGCTGACAGGAGTTGTGCCAGGTGTGGTCTTCTGCTGCTGTAACCCATCTGCCTCAAGGTTCAACGTGTTGTGTGTTTAGAGATGCTCTTCTGCATACGTCGATTGTAATGAGTGTTTATTTGAGTTACTGTTGCAGTTCTATCAGCTCAAACCAGTCTGGTCTTTCTCCTTTGACTTCTGGCATCAACAAGGCATTTGTGGCCTCAGAACTGCCGCTCACTGGATATTCTCTGCAAACACTAGAGATGGTTGTACGTGAAAATCCCAGTAGATCAGCAGTCTCAAAAACTCAGACCAGCCCGTCTGGCATCAACTACCATACTATGTTTAAAGTCTCTTAAATCACCTTTCTTTCCCATTCTGATGCTCGGTGTGAAATGCAGTAGATCACTTGGCCATGTCTACATGCCTTAAAGCATTGAGTTGCTGCCATGTGATTGGCTGTGAAGATCCACAGCATCTCCTCCTCCACCACAGTCCTCAGCACTGGCTCTCCACAGGGCTGTGTGCTGAGTTCCCTCCTGTTCACGCTGCTCACATATGACTGCTCTCCTCTCCATCCTGGCTGTCATATTGTGAAGTTTGCGAACGATACAGCAGTGGTTGGAAACATCACAAACGGTGATGAGTCCAGCTACAGACAGGAGGTGGAACATCTGGAGGGCTGGTGCAGGGAAAGCAACCTCTGCATCAACGTCAAGAAGACGAAGGAGATGATTGTGGACTTCAGACGGAGCAGACGCCCCCACCTCCCCCTGCTCGTCAGAGGGTCTGCGGTGGAAGTTGCACCTGAGCAACAACCTCACCTGGAGCAACAACACTTCCGTTCTGGTCAAGAAGGCGAATCAGCGGCTCTACTTCCTCAGGCGGCTGAAGCGTGCAGGACTGGGAGCTCAGTCCTCACCTCCTTCTCCAGATGTGTGGTGGAGAACATGCTGTGCTCCAGCATCAACGTGTGGAACGGTAGCTGCTCTGCTGCAGACAGGAAAGCTCTGCAGAGAGCAGTGAAGCTGCACAGAGGACTGCTGGAGTCAACCTCCCCACCACGACAGACATCTACACCTCCAGATGCAGGAAAAGGGCCCCTGCATCATGAAGGACCCCACTCACCCAGCACACTCACTTTTTGTCCCGCTGCCCTCAGGCTGCGGAGCATCAAATGCAGGACAACCAGACTGAGAAACAGCTTCATACCAGAAGCTGTGAGACTCTCAAACTCCTCTCAGTGTCTCTCACTGTCCCTAACAGTAACTTGGTCACTTCAACCCCTAACCCCCCCAATGACACTGTATTTGCACTTTACACTCGGACACTTTAAAATGTTGCACTGCTAAATTTATCTTCCCATGCTGCTACATTATTCATACTTCATCCATTTTGTATATTCCTATTAATATACATTTCATTTTTCTACTTCTTGTTTTTATATATTTGTAAATATTTTTCCTATTTATAACAATTTGATCTTGTAGCTAGTTTTTATTTTTTTATATTTTATATTTGGATGTAACTGGGGCCGTGACTCTCAATTTCGTTCCACCTCATGTAACACGTGATGTGAATGACAATAAAAGTTTCTTGAATCTTGAATCTTGATTAAACAATTGTGTAAATGATCAGTTGGCCATGTGTACCTGATAAAGTGGCCGGTGAGTGTATAATACCAGTTTATTTGGGTAGAATTAAAAACCTTCATTTTTTTCACAATAGTATAAAGATTTGTAGAGCTCAGGTTTTAAAAGCTTAGTGTAATGAAGAACAATCTAGATGAGGTCTAACCAGTCTTAATATCAAAACTCTTTTCAAAATGGCTAAATAAGAAATCTTAAAATGCAAATTATACCATCAGTTAATTACTATGCACAGCAGTGTTTTCTTATAGTACCTGTGCACATCTGTTGTTATTAACTCAACATATAAATAAGCAAAAGATAATTTTTCCAGAGCAGTATTAGATGACCATTTTGTTCCAACCTGAGCATGAAGACATATTATCCATATAACAAACCACCACTGCTTTCTTTATTCAGAAAATGCATTGAGCACTGATAAGCCAGTGTTTATAACTTTGGATGATGTTTATTACTTTTACTGTGCTTTAATTTCTCCCAATCACGCCACAGTCTTTCTCAGTTTGGATTTTTGTAAAAAAGAAAAATACAAATGCATGATTTTCCTCATATTTCACAATTATTTGCCATTTTGTATCGGTCTATCGTATCAAATCCTAATAAAAAGGAGTTGTCAATGTTTTTTTTGTAATGCCTAATGTAGTGTAATTGCTTAGGGAAAAGGATCTATATTCAAAAATGATATGAAAACTGTTTTGGTGAAAGAGGAGTGTCTTCTCGTTCATATTGTATGGATATAGAACAGGGCGGTTGTAGCTTCTCTGCAGAAAACTGTAGTAGCAGGTGGAGGATCATCAGCTGGAATCTTTTTCTTCTTTCCTGTTTGCTAAAACACAGATCACCTCTGGGATTTGAGTGACTTCTCTTGACGAAGTGTTTCTTCTCTGCATGCCTGCTTATGCATGTCTGTGTTTTTGTGTTTCAGCTTCTGGCAACTGTGCTGTCTCAGTCAGTAAAAGCAAAGGAGCATCTCTTGGAGCAGTCGCAGTCTGTGGAGCAGTCAACGAGTAAGCACCCACTGTTATCACAACACTCAGTCACGTCTCTAAATGTTACAATCTGAACACACATTTAAGCAGCATTTGCGGTTGTCTACCACCATCCATTTAAATGAAAAGCACTGCTTGTTTAGTGATGACTATTCAGAGTGATCAAGGCGTTTTTCACGAGTACAACAGTTCCCTCTGGGCTTTTTCTTCATCTCACTTTTATTCAGACTGACCGTCTAAAGACCACCTGTCAGCTCATATCAGACCCCAACAGCACTGCCCTCCACGCTCCTTTTATTTTTGAACTTTAAAGTTCTATTAATAACAGCTGCTTTCACATGCAGACAGATCTTCAGATACATCTGTTCCCAGCAATCTGCGATTTATGCTTAACAGCAGTGACAAGGATCAAAGATGTACAAGCTCAGCAGTGAAGTCGCCCAAACTAAGAGATCCCAGATATGTAGGGCTCCTAAGCAGTCTGGAAAGTCCAGAAAATTCTAGAATTTGATTTCAATGTTAATATATGTGTTTCCATGCCTTATCCCATCTGTCATAATCTGAATATTTCGTTCCTTTCTTTCTTTCTTTCTTCCTTCCCTGTATCATTACAATTTTGGACGTCTTTCCAAAATTGATGAGAAGATGGAAACTGTTCAATTAAAATCTCAAGAGGCTGCAGATATTTTTACCTTTTACTGATGGAGTTTTACAGCAGACAACAATCTCAAGTATCCCCCATTTGTGTAAAATACACTTTGAAAACACCAAGTCATACCAATTAATTTTGCTCTAGTTTTTAGTGCAAATCTCTTAATACACTCGAAGTAGGACAGAACTAACTTACAAGTAAAGGCCCCTACATGCTGTGTGCATTCCATGAACTGCGCGGACTGTCTACAGATGGTTGGGTCTTCATATTTGAGTGTACTGATTACATAAAATTCTCTTGTGATGAATTCCTTTATTTCACACAGGGGCGGATCTACTGGGGTGGCATCCCACCCCAAATGAGAGCCTTGCCAACCTGTTGCCACTCCAGCTGGTGACTATGAATTCAATAAATAGTTATTGGAAATTGGGCATTAAGCACACAAATCTCTTTTTTCCTACAACATTGAATGCAACACAACGTAACCTGACACCTACTGCTGAGTAGCAGGAAGTGTAAGAGAAGGACAGACCAAGGCAGCAGCATTCCTTCTCAAAGGTCCTCCTAAATTAGCATATTGTGATAAAGTTCATTATTTTCCATAATGTAATGATAAAAATTAAACTGTCATATATTTTAGATTCATTGCACACCAACTGAAATATTTCAGGTCTTTTATTGTTTTAATACTGATGATTTTGACATACAGCTAATGAAAACCCAAAATCCCTATCTCAAAAATTTAGCATATCATGAAAAGGTTCTCTGAACGAACAGTTAACCTGATCATCTGAATCAAGAAGTAACTCTAAACACATGCAAAAGATTCCTGAGGCTTTTAGCCTGGTTCATTAACCACAATCATGGGTCAGACTGCTGACCTGACTGCTGTCCAGAAGGACATCATTGAAAAATTTCTGAACCAATAGGCTGTTCCCAGAGTCTGTATCAAGGCGCCTCAGTGGGAAGGAAAACGTGTGGCAGAAAATGCTGCACAACGAGAAGATGTGACCGACCCTGAGGAAGATTGTGAAGATGAGCCGATTCTAGACCTTTGGGGAAGCAGTGGACTGAGTCTGGAGTAGAAACATCCAAAGCCACCGTGCAAAGGAGTGTGCAGGAAATGGGCTACAGGCGCCGCATTCCCCAGGTCAAAGGTCAAGACACTTTTGAACCAGAAACAGCGGCAGAAGCGCCTGACCTGGGCTACAGAGAAGCAACACTGGACTGTTGCTCAGTGGTCCAAAGTACTTTTTTCGGATGAAAGCAAATTTTGCATGTCATTCTGAAATCAAGGAGCCAGAGTCTGGAGGAAGACTGTGGAGAAGGAAATGCCAAAATGCCAGAAGTCCAGTGTCAAATACCCACAGTCAGTGATGGTCTGGGAGCCATGTCAGCTGCTGGTGTTGGTCCACTGTGTTTTATCAAAGACAGGGTCAATGCAGCAGCTATCAGGAGATTTTGGAGCACTTCATGCTTCCATCTGCTGAAAAGCTTTATGGAGATGATTTCATTTTTCAGCATGACCTGGTACCTGCTCACAGTGTTAAAACCACTGGTAAATGGTTTACTGACCATGGTGTTACTGTTGGCCTGCCAACTCTCCTGACCTGAACCCCATAGAGAATCTGTGGGATATTGTGAAGAGAAAGTTGAGAGACACCAGACCCAACACTCTGGATGAGCTTCAGGCTCATCGAAGCATCATGGGCTCCATAACCTCAGCAGAGCCACAGGCTGATTGTCTCCATGCTGCATTGAAACAGTCATTTCTGCAGAAGGATTCCTGACCAAGTATTGAGTGCATAACTGAACATAATCATTTGAAGGGTGACTTTTTTGGTATTAAAACACTTTTCTTTTATTGGTCGGATGAAATATGCTAATTTTTTGAGACAGGGATTTTGGGTTTTCATGAGCTGTATGCCAAAATCATCAGTATTAAAACAATAAAAGACCTGAAATATTGCAGTTGGTGTGCAATGAATCTAAAACAGTATTTCTGAACCTTTTTTGGCCCAGCACCCCCCTAGCCCTTATCCAGGTCCCTCAGCGCCCTCCACCAAAGAATTTGTAGGGTACTTTGCACTGACCATTATTATGTTTTGATTTTTATGTTTGTTTCTGTATTTATCATCAAAAATAATTTCCCAGAGAACAAAAAAGCCATGGGAATAGAAATTATTTTCACAGACGTCTACGAAAAATCCAATGAACATTCAAGTTAAAATCGGTAGGAGTAACAGCAGCCAATCAGAGTGGAAAAAATATGCTTTTTTGCCATTTTCTAGTTGATAAATATTACAAAAAATGACCAGATAAAGATGAACAACATGCCAGTTTAAACTTTGAACTATTTGCAAAATGACTGAGCTCTGCAACATTAAAACATGGATAGAACTGTAACTACATTAATCATAGCTCTTCTTCTCTTCATTGTTTGTCAGTTTCTGGTGGTGCAGCTCTGTGCTGCCTTCAGGATAATGGGACATCAGAGCATCATCCATAAAACTTCACCCACATGGTATTTAATGTGCAAACCAGAGCTTTCAGTGGAAAAACAAAAGTTCCAAATCCTTTTAATGTCATACAAATATGAGACAGAAACATGGATTATGTCTTTATATAGACCTGTCTATTGATTATAGATTAATAGTTTTACTGGACAGAAATTACAAAGAACAAATCTGGTTCTTAATCAAATCCTAATGAGTCAAATTGAAAGTGTCATGAGTCATCAGCCTCATGACATTAACACTGACATGAAAAATAATATTGAAGAAATAAATATATCAAATCTAATTAAAAACATAAATTAGTGATCAGTTCTTTACTGTTATGGTCTGTAAGATATATTTATTCTCAGTACTAGATATGGTCTCAACAAACCCATGACATTTCAACAATATTATTTGACCTTTTATATGGAAATAGTGTCTGTTTATTCTTGCCATACAGTCTCTGTATTAATTATTGAATAAAAGGTCTTGCCATACCAGTTTATTCCTCTGTATTTACTTTAGTTTCTTAGTTTATTCTTGCATTTTGTTCTTCATTCATTTCCATTTAGTTTAATTTGATTAGTATTATCCTCTCTTGGTTTATTGCTATGTCCACTTTATTTTCTTTCCTGTTGCTAGATTTATTTTATCGTTTATTGACCATCAGTAATCTTCACTCATCACCTGCTGCGCCGCCTAATCATCATGTTTGACATCATGTGTTGATTTTTCACTGTTCAGCGTTGGATTCTCTGTTTTTATGCCATAATTCACATCTAGTTCGTCGCTCCGTTTTATGTCCCACTTCTCTTGATTCAGAATTTTGCGCAATGTGCGTTTGTTTTCTTAACCCCTTAAGGTGCAGGGCAGTTGGGAAGTGTAACGATGGGGAAAATGCAGACTGACGTAAACCTTTTAAAACAAAGAACCAAACTAGACAGAACCACTTCTGTCTAGTTTACTCTGCCTTTACTCGCTCTGTGTCGGCTTTACACGACCCATTGCCATGGCAACCGACAGACAACAGCTCAACGAGCAGATAGAGCAGAAATTACCGATCAGGGGAATCAACACCAAAAAACAAACATTTCCCAAACAAGAAAGTCGCAAAAACACCAAAACAGAAGATTCAGTCTGTTACATTATGCTGTCAGGCTTGATGTCTATACTGTGATTATTAATAAGTTTTCACCTGAGCACAGCGGTGGTTGATTAACTGATTTAATAGATAGGCTATATCTGATAACAAATGATGGCGCTACTAACATTTTTGTGACAGATTTCTGCTCGTCCTGCATTGAGAAAATGGTTTTCTGGATATAACTCAATAAATCACATAGCACTGTCCAATACAGAAATACATATCAATTAGCAGGAAGTATGAAAGACATAAAAAATAATTAAATATACTATATTAAGAAATTATATTTAATCCTCAGTGCTACATGAATGCAAGTTAAAACATTTTGTAACAAGTAAATCAAGTAAATTAAGTCCAATGTTAGATCTGTGTAAGATAAACATGAGAATGAGACGTTTACTGGCATATACTGCCACCCCTGAAAAAGTCCCTGCCACCCTCTTGCCACCCCATAAATATTTTTCTAGATCCGCCCCTGATTTCACACAATCCTAATGAGAACTAGTAAGTTACATGAACTCTTTGGGTGTCTAGCTCCGCTTCTTGTCCACCTGGGAAGCCTTACCTCACCTCTCAGTGCAGCACAGAGAAGGCAAAGACAGTGAACTGCTGCCTTTAACTGTAATCAGGGATCCATTCCATAAGCTCTGTTTATTAAGTTCAGTGTAATAATTTGGCGGCAATTGAAAATGAGCACATACCTGATCATCTTTTCCTTTCCGTTCGAGAAATAAAAAGTCAGACTCAACTTATCAGATCTCTCTGCTCCGCTGCAGATAAAGAAGTCTGGCATGATGTCTTGTTTTGTGTTCTTATAATTCTTCATAATTCACCATGTCAATGTTTGCGTGAATATATAAAGTCTGTTGCTGTTAAGTATTTTCGCTTACGTGTCCATTACGTCCCGCTGACAACTTTATGTTGATTTTTATCATCTTGATGTCAACTTTGAAACAATATGAACTCAATATGATCCCTTTGTCATGTCGGGTACCAGTTTTCTGACCCATATGCAAGAACACACCCAGGAGAAACAATAATCAGTAAAGTGAGTTTATTATACAGGACAATGGGGGAAAGGGTGTTGGTCGGGATGCGGGAAGGGGAACCAGATCGGCAAACTGCAAGGAGAGGAGATGAGGTGAGTGACGGGTTCAATGTGCGTAGGAATCCTCAGTACAGGGAGTGAGAGAGAGATCTTACTGCCAGGATGGAGACGGAAGTCGCAGACCTTCTGCTAGGGCGTGGGTTCCAGGTCCCAGAAGGCTGAGTGTTGGAGGGCGGACAGGTAAGATCGTGTGGTAAGACGGAGTTGCTGGCGGAGGTCCAGGATACCCTTGTTCCCAGGGCTACCTCTACCTGCCGGTACTACCGGTGGCGTCCCGAGGTGAAGCCGCTGGGGTTGGGACCAGGAGGAGGGCGTGCGCAGGGCTTGGCGACCGATAGGTACCACCTATGGCGTCGTGGAGGTATACACAGGGAGATCCAGGGGAAACGGCGAACACGGGCGAACTTGACAAACACAAGGAGATACCTGACGAGGAGAACACAGCGAGGAATTACACAGAGGAAGCAACAAAGAAAAAAACGCTCGGAGGGTTTCTAGGCCGTAGAGGTGTAACGCTTTACCAAGCAAGGCAACACTCAGGCCATGAAGTGTCGGCCAGCCATAAATAAGCCACAGCAGCCAGCTCCCGATTAGACACAGGTGTGTCTACGGGGCTGGCACCGCATCACTCCAGGGGCTCAGCCAACTGGTGACACCTGGTGGACAGGGAAGAAAGCAGCAGGCAAACCAAAAAAAAAAGGAAAACAAAACAGAACTCGGCCATGACAGTACCTCCCCCTCAACGGTCGCCACCTGGCGACCGAGAAGACTGGGAGGCAGAAAAGTCAGAGATGAGGGAGGGGTCGAGGATGTAGGAACGCGGGACCCAGGAGCGCTCCTCCGGACCATAGCCCTCCCAATTGACGAGATACTGGTAACGGGAGGCCACAATCCGGCGGACAGAATAGGCCGGATGGCCCTCTATGACTCGGGCGGGGGGAGGGGGTTCCGCCGGAGGGCAGAGATCGCTGGACTGGACAGGCTTAATCTGGGACACATGAAAGGTGGGATGAATGCATAGGGTCTTGGGAAGGCGTAGCCGAACGGCGGCGGGCTGATAACAGACAGGATCTTAAAAGGGCCTATGTATTTGGGGCCCAACTTCTTGGACGTGGCCTTCAGGGGAACATCACGGGTGGACAGCCAAACCTCTTGACCGACAACATAGGTAGGTGCAGGGGTCCTCTTACGGTCGGCAATGTGTTTGTTCTGGGCGGCTGTGTTATTGAGTGCAGTAATGGTATCTTTCCATATCTTCTGGCAGCGGCGGACATGGTGCTGGACAGAGGTGACAGAAATCATCTCCTCATCAGAGGGGAGGAGCGGAGGTTGGTAGCCCAGGGAGACCTCGAATGGGGAGAAGCCTGTGGCGGCAGAGATGTGGCTGTTATGTGCATACTCAACCCATGGGATGTATTGGGCCCAGTCTCTGGGATTAGAGGAGGTAAGGCAACGAAGAGTGGTCTCTAGCTCTTGGTTCATTCTCTCTGTTTGACCATTGGTTTGGGGGTGATAACCTGAGGTCAAGGCAACTTTAGCTCCAAGCGCTGCACAGAACCGTTTCCAGACCTGGGAGATGAACTGAGGTCCACGGTCTGACAGTATCTCCTGGGGGATACCATGCAAATGGTAAACATGTTTCATCAAATGTAGAGCAGTCTGAGCAGCAGTGGGTAACCTACGGAGGGGAACTAAATGGCAGGACTTGGAGAACCGGTCAATAATAGTGAATATGGTTGTCATACCCTTCGACGTAGGGAGGCCAGTGACAAAGTTGACAGCGATGTGGGACCAGGGACGCTTAGGAGTAGGTAGCGGCTGGAGCAGGCCCACAGGAGGTAGATGTGAGGACTTGTTTCTGGAACACACTGTACATGCCTGGACACACTCTTTCACATCCTTGTGGACAGAAGGCCACCAGAACCTTCTATTGACCAGGGCAATGGTGCGACTAATACCTGGGTGGCCTGAAAATCTTGACGCATGAATCCACTTTAGGAAGCGAGGACAGACTGAAGTAGGCACATAGATCTTACCATTGGGGCACGAGGGAGGAGGCGGCTCCGATTGCTGGGCCTGTTTGAGGATATCCTCGATCTCCCAGAAGACTGATCCCACAGTGCAACTAGGTGGTAAAATGGGAGCCGGACCATCATAGGAGTCATCAGGAGCATAGACTCTGGACAGGGCGTCGGGTTTGGTGTTCTTAGAACCTGGACGGTAGGAGATGGTAAGATTAAATCTGGAGAAGAATAGAGACCATCGGGACTGGCGTGGGTTTGACCGTTTAGCTGACTGAAGGTAGGCCAGATTTTTATGGTCGGTCCAAACCAAAATGGGGTGCTGGCTCCCTCCAGCCAGTGTCTCCATTCCTCCAGAGCCAACTTTATGGCAAGAAGTTCTCGGTCGCCAACATCATAATTTCGCTCAGGAGGGGTTAATCTGCGGGAGAAGAAGGCACATGGATGAGTACGGTGATCTTGGCTAGAAACCTGAGACAATACTGCGCCCACTCCAGTATCAGATGCATCAACCTCCAAAATGAACTGTTTGGAGGGGTCCGGCTGGACCAGGATGGGTGCGTTGGCAAACAGGGACTTTAAATCGTTAAAGGCTGTCTCAGCTCGGGGTGTCCAGGTGAAAACAGACTTGGTAGAGGTGAGGGCTGTCAAAGGTGAGGCCGTCTGACTATAGTTTCGAATGAATCGACGATAGAAGTTTGCAAACCCCAGGAAACGCTGGAGCTGCTTTCTTGTCTCGGGTCTTGGCCAATCCAGTACAGCCTTTATCTTGTCCTCTGATGGTCTTACCTGTCCGCCCTCTAGGACATACCCCGGGAAGGTGACCGACTGACGATGAAATTCACACTTCTCCGCCTTGACATAGAGCTTGTTCTCCAGGAGACGCTGAAGAACCAGACGAACATGCCTTTCATGTTCTTCTCGGGACTTGGAATAAATCAGTATGTCATCTAGGTAGATGAAGACAAACACGTTAAGGAAATCTCTCAGCACATCATTAACCAACGCTTGGAAGAACGCAGGGGCGTTGGTTAGTCCGAATGGCATGACTAAGTATTCATAATGGCCCAAGGGGGTCTTAAACGCCGTCTTCCATTCGTCTCCTTCACGGATGCAGAGGAGATGATAGGCGTTTCTGAGATCCAGTTTAGTAAATATGGTGGCGCCATGGACTGGTTCAAAGGCTGAGAAGAGGAGTGGTAATGGGTATTTATTCTTTACCGTAATCTGGTTGAGCCCTCGATAATCAATACAGGGTCTCAATGAACCATCCTTTTTCCCTACAAAAAAGAAACCTGCTGCTAGGGGGGATGAGGATGTGCGAATTATGCCTGCGGCCAGAGAGTCATTTATGTACTTCTCCATTGTATGACGTTCAGGTCTGGAAATGTTGTACAACCTGCTGTTGGGAAGCGGTGCACCGGGCAACAGATCGATGGCACAGTCGTAGGGACGGTGGGGCGGCAGAGACAGAGCCTTTTCTTTACTGAAGACATTAGCCAAATCGTGGTACTCTATGGGAACCGATGAGAGGTCGGGGAGGTCTCCCTCATGAGGCTCTGCCGCCGGACTGAGCAGAACAGCGGAACGGAGACATGTGGTATGACACTTACTTGACCAGGACTCGATGTGAGACTCACTCCAGTTTATGTGCGGATTGTGAGCTTGTAGCCAGTCAAAACCCAGGACTATGGCCGAACTAGCAGCTGGGAAGACAAAAAAGGAGGTATGTTCAGAATGGTTACCGGAAATTACTAAACGTACAGGCTTCGTCCGGTGGGTTATGCTAGGTAAACCCTCCCCATTGAGGGCGGAAACACGGAGGGGAACTGACAGTGGCTCGACCTCGATTCCCAACTGTTGGACTAAGACAGTGTTGATTAGATTTTGCTCACAACCAGAATCAATGAGGGCAGAAAGAGAAACGGCTGTCTGGTCATTAAACAGGGTGGCTGGGAGTAGTAGGCGAGGCTTCTCTTCCTTGTGTTGCGCCGGCAGTCTCCTCGCCGCTACTGCCAGGCCTGCCTGTTTAAACGGATGGGACAGTTAGCAATGAAATGTGAAGGTGAACCACAATACAGACAGAGCCGGGCTGCCATACGTTTCTGCCTCTCTTCTGGTGTTAGGCGAGTGTGGCCGATCTGCATGGGTTCCGACTCCGTGGGAGCCGGCGGCACTGGGGTAGACTGAGTTGAGCAGGAAGATGGGATAGCGAGGGACGACTTAACAGTCAAGCCCCTTCAGCTCCGTTCTCTGGCTCTAGCTTGTATACGATTATCCAATCTTATAGTCAGACTAATCAACTCCTCCAAAGTTTCAGGCTCATCCAAAGTCGCTAATTCATCCTTTAATTGTTCATTCAGGGCATGAAAATAAGCGCTCTTTAATGCTGCAGCATTCCAGCCAGAAGCTGCAGCCTTAATACGGAACTCTATGGCGAAGTCAGAAACTGTTCTCTGCCCTTGTTTGAGACTTCCGAATTCGCGAGAGCTCGATATCTGGTCAGTCTCTTGACAAAAAACTTGTTTTAGCTCCTTCAAAAACTCAGGAAAGGTACACCCAAAATCTATAGGTGATCTAGATTCACCCCACTCTAAGGCACGGCCAGTCAACAGGGAAAGCATATAAGCTATCTTTGTGTCATCATGCTGGAAACTTTGTGGAGAGTGATTGAAGATTATCTGACGTTGTAAAATGAAACCTCTACATTTGTGAATGTCACCTGCAAACTTTTCTGGAGCTGGCGGTCGGACGTCGGAAAACATGGAGTGAACTGGAGGAACCGGAGCAGGGGACTGGACATGTGATGGCGCAGGAGATGAACTCCACTCCTGTTGGACAGAGCCTTGCAAAAAATCTGACAGTTCAGTGAGTCGGCGGTTAGTCTCAGCCTGCCGACTGCCTAACTCTCTGAGGGCAGCATCATGAGATTGTATGAGTGCGTGTTGTTCTGATAATGCTCTCCTGATTGCGTCTGCAGCGGTCGACTGTTGGCCTGAGTGTTCTGCCATGTCGGGTACCAGTTTTCTGACCCACATGCAAGAACACACCCAGGAGAAACAATAATCAGTAAAGTGAGTTTATTATACAGGAAAATGGGGGAAAGGGTGTTGATCGGGAAGCGGGAAGGGGAACCAGATCGGCAAACTGCAAGGAGAGGAGATGAGGTGAGTGACGGGTTCAATGTGTGTAGGAATCCTCAGTACAGGGAGTGAGAGAGGGATCTTACTGCCAGGATGGAGACGGAAGTCGCAGACCTTCTGCTAGGGCGTGGGTTCCAGCTTCCAGAAGGCTGAGCGTTGGAGGGCGGACAGGTAAGATCGTGTGGTAAGACGGAGTTGCTGGCGGAGGTCCAGGATACCCTTGTTCCCAGGGCTACGGCTACCTGCCGGTACTACCAGTGGCGTCCCGAGGTGAAGCCGCTGGGGTGGGACCGGGAGGAGGGCGTGCGCGGGGCCTGGCGACTGATAGGTACCACCTATGGCGTCGTGGAGGGAGATCCAGGGGAAACGGCGAACACGGGCGAACTTGACAAACACAAGGAGATACCTGACGAGGAGAACACAGCGAGGAATTACACAGAGGAAGCAACAAAGAAAAAAACGCTCGGAGGGTTTCTAGGCCGTAGAGGTGTAACGCTTTACCAAGCAAGGTAACACTCAGGCCATGAAGTGTCGGCCAGCCACTCCATAAATAGGCCACAGCAGCCAGCTCCCGATTAGACACAGGTGTGTCTACGGGGCTGGCACCGCATCACTCCAGGGGCTCAGTCAACTGGTGACACCTGGTGGACAGGGAAGGAAGCAGCAGGCAAACCAAAAAAAAAAGGAAAACAAAACAGAACTCGGCCATGACACCTTTATTCTCAACCTTATCAGCCTGGTGTCACATGAAAACCAGTTCGATGTGAACACTGTTTCCACCGGGTAGTTTAATGTGCGATATAAAAATCTATCCTTGCGCACACGTCCAGCAGACGTCCGCCGTTGAGTCAATGCGGACCTCAGCAGCCCGAGTATGTTGGGGCCTTAACTGTCAGAAAAATATAGGAGCTTGTTTTATGATAATGATTCTTTAATATTAATGAAAAGGTACTACTTGTTAGGATCTGGGGTTGTTTGCGTTTGGTTTGAGTGTTGTCATTTGTTTGTGTTACTTAGATTTTTTTATTAGTTCAGCCTCATTTCCATTTCCACTTCAGATCTAGTTTATTTATTAAGTTTCGTTATTCTTTGTCTCTCTAGTTTATTTATGTTTCCGTAGTTTAGTTACTCCTTAATGTTAGATTCATTTCCTAGTCCCCTGTGTATTCTAACCTTAACATCCCTCTCCTCAGTCTGCCTCCTGCTCCCTTCACTCATACCGCAATTCCTCTCTCTCTCCCCTAATATGTAAGCATTTAGTTGTCAGTCACTATTCGCTGTTTCATTTCATCTATCCCATCATTTTCTTGTCCTACCCTGTGTTCTCTTTGTGTCTCCCTTGCTGGTTTTCTTTATTATGGATTATTGGTTTTTGTGTGTTTCTGTGGTTCCCTTTGATTTTTGTTAGTTTGTTTTTCTATATTCTTTTATTAAATCTTCAAATTCTCAGGCTGACTCCGTCTCCCGCGTTTGGATCCTACAGCAACACATGACACTAGTCCCACCGGCAAACTATTTCACTTATAACAAGACATTATTCCTGTCATGAATTGCGATTGGTGAGATAGTCACAGTGGACCCAGGTTAAAGTGAGAATAATGGTTTAATGATGAAAAACCAAATCCAGGTGAGTAGAGGCAGGGAGCTCAGACGCTGGGATCAAATGGTTAGCAGGGTAAAATCAATGACGTGACATGACGACAATATAGACACGACTAGGATCTGACAAGGAGCAGGAACACTGATGGGATTAAATACACAAGGAAGGTAATCAGGGGAAACGAGGGACAGCTGGGGACAATCAACGGAGCCACAACTGAACACAGAAACCTAAATAAAGATACAGAAAAACATGATCCTTACAATTCCCATGTTATAAGTGAAATACTGTAATAAGCCAATGGAACAAGTACTTTTTCATCAATATTAAGGAATTATTGGCTCTGAACAAGCATAAACATCTTGTTGAAAAGTTGTGTTTTAAGTCAGTTTTGTCTTATTTCAGGTGTACTAAGATATTTATTCTAGAAATCAAACCAAAAACACTTGTCAAAACTCAGTGTTCCTGCAGTGTAAGAAGTAGAGTTAAAAGGCAAACATTTTCTTATAAAGAAGGGACCTAATTCTCATAGATCCTGCTGGGAAAATGAAAAATGGTCTGACAACACAGTTGAACTTTTTGGTCACAGATAAAACAGCCATTGTTATGTACTACCAATGGTGATGTAACCCATATTATTTTAATTGATCTGAATTACAGCCTATAATCCATCTTAAGTGGCAAAAATGGCTTCATAGCATCCCAAAGCTACAGTGGTGTGCTACAGAAAATGGGCCAGAACAACCAAAAAAGAAGAAATAAACGTTTTGTGGTCACTTTATTAATAAAACTCAGTTTTCTTTTCAATGGTGCTACACAGCAAAGATGTTTGTTCCAAGATAGTGGTGGCAGTACCTTGATCTGGGCTTATCTTGCTACTTCATCTGAAGAGTGCAGTAGGCAAGATAAGATTTTGAGAACCTTTTCAAGGCAGTGTGGCCGAGTGTTAACAAGTCAACATGTGATCCTAAGAGCCTCAGATGCAGGTGGTTGACTGCAGAATCAAAAGGTGCGTAAGCAACAATGTTAGTTTAAGAGTCCCACCAATATTGTAGAAGCAAGTTTGCCCAACCTTTATTTATTTTTCTAACACTTGAAAAATAAAGTACTTCCTGTTTTATAGAAAAAGCTAACTAATACAATTTAGCCCAAACACAAAGAAATTTAGTTAATTCAAAATCAACCTATTGACAGGATTTAAAAGAATCCATAGACAGTGCATTGCTACATTTATTTGATCTGTTTGTCAGTAATCTTTTGACTTCTCCCTTGTGTGTGTTCATCTCATCCAGCAGCTTCTTCCAGTCGCACAGTCCATGAGCAGCGGTCTTTTGAGCGCAAGACTGAGGAAGATGATGGGAAAGTGAGTCACAATTAAAGACAAAATGCCTTTTTTCTGTTTGCATCTGATTTTCCTGAACTTGTTCAGTGGATTGAGAGGAAAGTTCTTTACAATGATGGGGTTCAGTGGGTGCACTTGAATGGATGATGGTGTGTCACCATGAAGACAGGCAGAGTGACGGAGGCTGTCTTGCCTTATGTCCAACCACTCACACTCCCCTGCTGTCACAACATACACAGCTGAAACTGAGGGTTGAAAAACTGCTGTGCTAGGGAAGCTAAAGGGTTAACGTAAGGATTAGATTGATCTTGAATAAAGGGCATCTTTTCTCTTCAGTGTCTCATGTGCTCTAGAGCAGGATCAACTGTGGTCCCCAGACCAATGATGGTCCGTGGGCGCCCCCTAGTGGCCTGAGGTGCTGCACGTGAACAATCATTTTATTTAACGTGAGGTTAGCTCAAAGTGCAACACTATAATTAGCTTACCAAAGGATTGTGTCAAAATTAATGATGGAAAATTTATTTAAAACTGGATCGCTCAAAAGAAAAGCTGCAGATACCAGTGGAAAGAAAACAACTCCTTGAATATTCTATGATCAGAGGAAACTACATCTATACATGAGATTCCTGAGCACAGCTGCACATGTGGGAACATCATTATGTACAAACATATGGCTGGTGCTGCTCCATCTAGGCTCTCTGAGTAGGAGCCTCATGCCGTCATTAGGCCACATAAAGTTTCTGCAGGCTACTTTTGTTGTATCTTCGCCACAGATGGGCCATGTAAAGTGAAGTGCAAAAAGCTTTAAAAAGAGCTTATCTTCACAGAGGATGAACACATACTAAACTTTCTGACCAAAGTATTAGCTTGTGCATACATCATACAATACTGTCTACGAATGTCACAATCATCAGACAGGTCATCAGTTATGTAATGTCCCAAATATTTAATGTCATTGCATCTGTTGAGGACAATGCCAGATAAAGAGAAGTCAGGGGTTATCAGATGCTTATCTGCCCTACTTCTAACAATCATATCGTTGCTTTTCTTAGCATTATATTTGATGTCAAAGTCACAACCATATTGGGAACAGACCCTTAATAGTTGTTGAAGGCCAGCACTATATGGACTTAAGATTACCAAATCATCTGCATACATTATGTGATTGATTATCTGGTCACCAACTATACAGCCTGTTTTACAACAATTCAGGCGCGTTGATAGTTCATCCATGTAGATGTTGAAAAGGTAAGGGAGAGTAAACTTCCCTGCCTCACTCCGTTACCAACTTTAAACGAATCAGACATTGTGTTGGCCCATTTTACAAACACTGATTGATGACCAAACCAGTAGACCAGAATCCTAATTAGATATTTGGGTTCACCTCTGCTTTCTAACTTGCCGAACAGTTTTTGGTGATTCACACGATCAAATGCTTTAGAGGCATCAATAAAACACATAAATACTGTAGTGTTGTGCAAATTATACAAGTCTAAACTCTCCTGTAGTGCAAAAATACACATGTCTGTGCCATGTTTGGGTTTAAAACCGAATTGATTATCGGAGATCAAGAGAAACTCTTCCAGCCTATTTAAAAGGCTCTTTCTAAAACTTTCGACAAACTACTAGCTAAAGCTATGGGTCAGTAATTCTCCAAAGAGCTAATCTTACCTGCTTTATCTTTAATAATTGGTACCAGAATGACAGATAACATTGAATTAGGTAACAGACCATGTACTAGACAGCCAGTGAAACACATAGTCTGTGTCTGTCTAGCGATTGGATTCCTTGGAATGGTCACTCCAGTTGGTCAGAACTGTTCTTTGTTTTTTTATGAATGATGCTCTGCTTTCAGGTCAACAACTATTCTTATTTTTAATTAATTAAAAAATATAAAATTAAATAAATACAATAAATGAATACAATTGCCAGAAATGGGTTAAGGATTTTTATATTTAATGGTGCAGAAAAGAATTTCTTGTTTCTGTTAAATACAAATACACAAATAGCCCTAAATGTTAATGCACACAACACTTGGTAGTATTGAAAAACTTTTTAATTTTATTTTCATGTATAAAAAACTTGTACTCCACACTTTCACAATCTGGAAATAACTCAAAATGCCCACGTAGATGTGTTCATGGCTTTGTTGTGCCCAGTCTCATTTCCCAAACAGCACCACTCTTCTCATTAAGATGAACAAAGAAAACAGTGCATGAGTTAAGATACTAGTATTTTCATTTCAGATTGCTTTACATATTAAGATGTATCGCGGGGACAACTTCAGGTTAGGTTATCCGTGACTGTTTGTTAAATGGGTTAAGTGGTCCTCAGCCTGAAAAGGTTTCAGAAACACTGCTCTAGAGGAACTCTGCACTGTGTTCAAGCAGCAGTCAGCAGTGTCTTTGTTTTGTGTTGTAGAAACAGGCTGTGGTGACGTGGCTGGGAGAGTTTCAGCTGCAGTTCTACACCACTCATTTCCTCACTGCAGGATATGATCTAGACACCATTAGTCGCATGACCCCTGAGGTAAGGTCATGACCTCTTCATCGGTCCATTACAGACCTGGATCATCATGGTTCTTCTGTCTGTGTCAGCCATTCTTCGTTTTTCTACCTGTTATTACACATTCAGATCATCCAGTCTGATTTAGCAGCACAGATTAACAGCTTAATCTGTGCTGTGATATCTGTGATAGATAGATAGATAGATCTATCTATCGATCGATCGATCGATCGATCGATAGATAGATATCGATAGATATATAGATATAGATATAGATATATAAATATATCTATATCTATATCTATATATCTATCGATATCTATCTATATCTATATATCTATAGATATATAGATATAGATAGATCTATATATCTATAGATATATAGATCTATCTATATATCTGAGTTGAGTTTCTCTAGATCTCGCTGAGACATAGCATTTCTAAACCTAGAAATGTTCTTCAGTTGAGAGAAGGCCAACTTTGTAACTGCCTTTATGTAGCTCTGAATGTTCAGGTCAGAGTCCATCACTACTCCCAGGTTTCAGTCCTGAATATTTAGAGATATAGATATAAATATATCTATATCTATATCTATATATCTATCGATATCTATCTATCGATATATTTATATATCTATATCTATATTTATATATCTATATGAACACCAGAACAATAAACACCAGAGCAATAGAGGCTCAGATCTACCACACCAGACAAGACCCAAGGTGTAGGTTGTGCAAGGAGGCCCCTGAGACAGTCCAGCACATAACAGCAGGGTGCAAGATGCTGGCAGGGAAAGCGAACATGGAACGACATAACCAGGTGGCAGCATAGTGTACAGGAACATCTGTGCAGAATATGGACTGGAAGCCCCAGATCGAAGTGGGAAACACCCCCAAAGGTGGTGGAGAATGACCGAGCTAAGATCCTGTGGGACTTCCAGATCCAGACAGACAAGATGGTAATGGAGAACCATCCGGACATTGTGGTGGTGGATAAAGAACAGAGGAAAGCCGTTGTGGTGGATGTAGCTATACCAAGTGATTACAACATGAGGAGAAACTGGAGAAATACCAGGGAGGAACTGGAAAAGACCTGGAAGGTGAAGACCACAGTGGTGCCTGTGGTCATCGGGGCCCTCGGGGCAGAAACCCCCAAACTGGAGCAGTGGCTAAAACAGATCCCAGGAACAACATCAGACATCTCAGTCCAGAAATGTGCAGTACTAGGCACAGCCAAGAGACTGGAGGAGAACCTGAAGCTCCCAGGCCTCTGGTAGAGGACCTGAGCTCAGAGGATGAAAGAGAGAGAGAGACAGACAGACAGAGAGACAGAGAGAGAGAGAGAGACCACCCTCGGATGGTGAGAAGGGATTTTTTTTTTATTAAAAGGGTTCTTTACTTGACTAAGCCCCTTAAAGTCAGAACAACAGCCTACTTGACTATAGTGCCATCAGCTTTCAGCAGGCGCTATGTTTTCCTTCAGTCTGTGTGACTGTTTTGAAAACACTAAGCATTTTTTCTCACTATAATTTACATAAATACACAGAGATACAGAGCTTTAATAGGAACAAATCTTTTACATAGAGATTGAGAATTAGATGGATGCACTAGCTGATTTTCACCAATCATGAATTTAGTTTTTTCATTTCCATCCATCCATCCATCCATTTTCTTCCGCTTATCCGGGATCGGGTCGCGGGGGCAGCAGCTTCAGAAGGGAGGCCCAGACTTCCCTCTCCCCAGCCACTTCTTCCAGCTCCTCCGGGGGAACCCCAAGGCGTTCCCAGGCCAGCCGAGAGACATAGTCCCTCCAGCGTGTCCTGGGTCTTCCTCGGGGCCTCCTCCCGGTGGGACGTGCCCGGAACACCTCACCAGGGAGGCGTCCAGGAGGCATCCTGACCAGATGCCCGAGCCACCTCAACTGGCTCCTCTCGACGTGGAGGAGCAGCGGCTCTACTTTGAGTCCCTCCCGGATGACCAAGCTTCTCACCCTATCTCTAAGGGAGAGCCCGGCCACCCTGCGGAGGAAACCCATTTCGGCCGCTTGTATCCGTGATCTCGTTCTTTCAGTCATGACCCAAAGCTCATGACCATAGATGAGGGTGGGAACGTAGATCGACCGGTAAATCGAGAGCTTCGCCTTTTGACTCAGCTCTCTCTTCACCACGACGGACCGGTACAGCGCCCGCTTCACGGCAGACGCCGCCCCAATCCGCCTGTCGATCTCCCGCTTCCTTCTTCCCTCATTCGTGAACAAGATCCCCAGATACTTAAACTCCTCCACTTGAGGCAGAACGACCCCCCTGACCCGGAGAAGGCACTCTACCCTTTTCCGGCTCAAGACCATGGCCTCGGATTTGGAGGCACTGAGCTTCATCCCGGCCGCTTCACACTTGGCCGCGAACCGTTTCAGCGAGAGCCGCAGATCACGATCTGATGAAGCCATCAGGACCACATCATCCGCAAAAAGCAGAGATGCGATCCTAAGGCCACCAAAACGGATCCCCTCAACACCTCGGCTGCGCCTAGAAATTCTGTCCATGAAAGTAATGAACAGAATCGGTGACAAAGGGCAGCCTTGGCGGAGTCCAACTCTCACCGGAAACGAGCCCGACTTACTGCCGGCGTTCCACGACCAGGACGAAAACCACACTGCTCTTCCTGAATCCGAGGTTCGACTATCCGACGGACCCTCCTCTCCAGGACCCCTGAATAGACCTTTCCAGGGAGGCTTAAGAGTGTGACCCCTCTGTAATTGGAGCACACCCTCCGGTCCCCCTTTTTAAACAGGGGGACCACCACCCCGGTCTGCCAATCCAGAGGAACTGCCCCCGATGTCCATGCGATATTGCAGAGTCGTGTGAGCCAACACAACCCTACAACATCCAGAGCCTTAAGGAACTCCGGGCGGATCTCATCCACCCCCGGGGCCCTGCCACCGAGTAGTTTTTTGACCACCTCGGCGACTTCGTCCCCAGAGATTGGAGAGCCCAACCCAGGGTCCACAGGCTCAGCTTCCTCAACAGAAGGCATGTTGGTGGGATTGAGGAGGTCTTCGAAGTATTCCGCCCACCGACCCACAACATCCCCAGTCGAGGTCAGCAGCACACCATCCCCACTGTAAACAGTGTTGGTGCTGCACTGCTTCCCCCTCCTGAGACGCCGGATGGTGGACCAGAATCGCCTCGAAGCCGTGCGGAAGTCTTTCTCCATGGCCTCGCCAAACTCCTCCCACACCCGAGTTTTGGCCTCAGCGACCACCCGAGCCGCATGCCGCTTCGCCCGCCGGTACCCATCAGCTGCTTCTGGAGTCCCACAGGCCAAAAAGACCCCATAGGACTCCTTCTTCAGCTTGACAGCATCCCTCACCGAAGGTGTCCACCAACGGGTTCGGGGGTTGCCGCCACGACAGGCACCAACGACCTTGCAGCCACAGCTCCGATAAGCCGCCTCGGCCATGGAGGCACGGAACATGGTCCACTCAGACTCCATGTTCCCCACCTCCCCCGGAACGTGTTCGAAGTTCTGCCGGAGGTGGGAGTTGAAGCTCCGTCTCACAGGGGACTCCGCCAGACGTTCCCAGCAGACCCTCACTACACGTTTGGGCCTGCCAGGTCTGACCGGCTTCCTCCCCCACCACCGGAGCCAACTCACCACCAGGTAGTGGTCAGTGGACAGCTCCGCCCCTCTCTTCACCCGAGTGTCCAAGACATACGGCTGCAGATCCGATGAAATGACGACAAAATCGATCATCGAACTGCGGCCTAGGGTGTCCTGGTGCCAAGTGCACGTATGGACACCCTTATGCTTGAACATGGTGTTCGTGATGGACAGACCGTGACGAGCACAGAAGTCCAACAACAGAACACCACTCGAGTTCAGATCAGGGGGGCCGTTCCTCCCAACCACGCCCCTCCAGGTCTCACTGTCATTGCCCACGTGAGCGTTGAAGTCCCCCAGCAGAACAAGGGAGTCCCCAGGAGGGGCGCTCTCCAGTACCCCCTCTAAGGACTCCAAGAAGGGTGGGTAATCTGAACTGTTGTTCGGCCCGTAAGCACAGACAACAGTCAGAACCCGTCCCCCCACCCGTAGGCGGAGGGAGGCTACCCTCTCGTTCACCGGGGGTAAACCCCAACGTGCAGGCACCAAGATGGGGGGCAACAAGTATGCCCACTCCTGCCCGGCGCCTCTCGCCGTGGGCAACTCCAGAGTGGAAGTACGTCCAGCCCCTCTCAAGGAGACTGGTTCCGGAACCAGAGCCATGCGTCGAGGTGAGGCCGACTATTTCTAGCCGAAACCTCTCAGCCTCGCACACTAGCTCCGGCTCCTTCCCCACCAGAGAGGTGACGTTCCACGTCCCAAGAGCCAGCTTCTGCAGCCGGGGATCAGACCGCCAGGGTCCCCTCCCTCGGCCACCGCCCGTAACACATTGCACCCGACCCCTTTGGCCCCTCCGACAGGTGGTGAGCCCATTGGAAGGGGAATCCACGTCTCCTCTTCGGGCTGAGCCCGGCCGGGCTCCGTGGTTAAAAGCCCGGCCACCAGGCGCTCGCCATCGTGCCCCACCTCCAGGCCTGGCTCCAGAGTGGGACCCCGGTGACCCGCGTCCGGGCAAGGGAACGCGAGATTCAAAGTTCGTTTCCATCATAAGGGTCTTCAGGCTGCGCTTTGTCTGGTTCCTCACCTAGGACCTGTCTGCCTTGGGTGACCCTACCAGGGGCATAAAGCCCCAGACAGCATAGCTCCCAGGATCATTGGGACACACAAACCCCTCCACCACGATAAGGTGGCAGCCCAAGGAGAGGTTTTTCATTTCCATGTCGTTTTTATGTAGTTGTCCAGAGGTTCATCTATTTGTGCTGAAGCAAACACAGCTATGTGGCATAATCCACACTAAAGGCAGTAGACACTCATTGGTGCTTACACTAACCAAAATGTTCTAGAAGATATGTCACATGGAACTCATGTAGTAATGTCAAACTATCATCAAATCATTTCTATATTATGAAAAAAAGCTTCATCAGTGCTAGTGGTAAGAACCTGATGTGTCTAAGTATATTTCTCTTTCAGGACCTGACAGCAATTGGTGTTATGAAGCCTGGACATCGAAAGAAGTTATTGTCAGAAATCAGCAAGGTGTCTTCCGCAGACTGGCTGCTTGACCACAAACCTGTAAGGCATTTCCAGGACTGTGTGAATTTTTGGCAGCAAAAGTATTGTGCTCAAGTTTTCCCTGGTGAAAAAAAGTCTACTTTAGTATACTAAATTTTAACATACTTTAGTATACTTTTATCGATGTACTTCAACTGTACTATTTTGGAAAAACTTATTTTGTACTTAGTATACTTTAGTAGTACTTAAATTGTTTAAAATTACAATTAATAGTATACTTTAGTATACTACACATACTTTTTTGGAACAGCTTCAAGTATACTTAGTGTACTTAAAGTATACTTTTTAAATTTCATATTTCAGAGCTTTATTATTATATTTTTATATAATTATTATATTTTGAGTGTTATTAATGATATAATAATCAATAATTAATTATAATAATGTATTTAAATTACACTTAATTTTTATTTTTGATTTCCTGCTATTGATAACTACAATTTTAATTACTCTTAATTCATCTTTATTCATACATACCTATTTTGTAAATGACATGCATAACTACACTACAGTACTTACATTGTTTTAGGCTAATATTACATGGAAAGATTAATTACACAAGATGCCCAAGGTAGTACAAATATTTTTTATTAGACATTTTAAAATTGTCCAATTTTACTCACAACTTTATGAACTTTACATAAATGATCAGTTTACACATCAAAAGTGAACACATGAACATGAAAATTTAAGTGTGACAATAAAACATGACGGTGAGGATCAACGACAGAACATTCCTGTTCACTGCACATTACAGAAACCTACAAAAAAGAACAATAGAGCAATTAAACAGAGAAAACATTTGTATTTAAAGAGAACAGAAAAATGGCAAATAAAAAATAATACTTACAATTTCAAGACGTTTTGTACTCGCCATGTATGTGACATCATAAGAACTGATGATGATTGGGACCAGATGCCTGGGGTGGAAAAACATTTCTGGGTGTCTTTGCCTGTTTATGTTGGAAGTAGAAAAAAATAGTCAGCAATGTCATAGAGTCAGTTGATGTTGGCATTAACTATGAAGCTGTTTTAAGTGTGACTTAAGGAGACAAACTACCTTAAAATCTTTCCATCCATGATCTGAACACACTGATCCTTGCAGGGTGGTGAGGGGGGCTGGTGGTGCCCATCTCCAGCAGCCATCAGATGAGAGGCAGGTTCACCCTGGACAGGTCACCAGACCATCACAGGGTCCTGACAGTCAACAACAAATAAAAACTGAAAGATAAATGTTAGATTAACAAGAAGAGAAAAATTATTTCCAGTTACTTTTAAATCAAATCATGTTTATTAAGCACTTAGTGTTGGTAACAGCAGTTTTTGTTGTTGAAAATGTAGCTTTAGCTCCTCATTGAAAAAACAAACTTACATCATTAAGACGATGTGGAGGTTCATCCTCAGAGCTGATTGTTGATCTGGTGGAGTCAGAGCTTCTTCTGAGACAGAAAGTCTTTAGGTTTCCTAACACCTGATTTCTCTGGCTTCATCTTTCATCTTCATTTGTTTAGTTAGACTGCAAACATATGTTGAAGATAAAATCATTGATGAACGAGTTAGAACAACAACCTCATAATATCAAAGTCTCTTCGTTTTATGGAGCTTAATTAAAACCAGGTTAGTTTATAAATTAAAGTATAAGTCGCAACAAACAGCCTCCATGCAGTTATAACATGAAGCTGAATTATTACTATAATAATAATCATACAAGTCACAATAAAATTGATAAAATAATTATTTAAGAAACCAACATAAGTTATATATCTTTACTGAACTGTTTATAATTAAATGAAGATAATTAATAAGCAAACTTACCACCAGCTAGCAACACTTAGCATCCTTCGTCCCCCGGACTCCTTTTGTGACACACATTTCATTTCCATCGGTTGTTGTCCAGTTGTGTTGTCATCTAACTTGGATTAGGACGTCACCAGCTTAAATTTAACAAAATTAGTAACTATTTTCAAGGCCCTCTCTACTTTTAAGGCAATATTATGCGAGTAAAAATGGTGTCTGTTATCTTCCCTGCTTCAAGTTTTTTCTTCTCTTTGTGGCGTTTTTTAAATAAATAAAAATGTGTAATACCGCCACCAACTGGTCTGGATTGTGAACTGGAGCTAATGCCGTTGATTATAAGGTTTTACATCACACATCTGAAAATGGATTCGGTACTTTCTTAAAAATTACATCATGATTATCCTTTTTTTATTGTATGCAATTTTAATAAATACTAAAAATTATTAAGGCACTTAAAAGTTCATACATATTTATTCAGATTTTGTTCACTTAAAGTATACTTTTATTTAATATATTAAAAGTGTAAATTGGTACAATTATGTTTAAGTGTGTTTAAAGTACTAATTTCGAAATTGGTACAAGTGTATTTTCAGTATACTTCAGATATACTTATAGTTAGTACACTTAATAATTAGTATACTTAAAGTGTACTTTCACAAATGTAAGTATATTTGAAGTATACTAAAGTATACCTTTTTTACCAGGGTTGAATCACATTTAATTTAGCGTTAGGGTTACTCTATATTTTATAAGATCCAAACTTTCTTGAAACCACAAAGGCGTGAAAAAGTATTCATCCTCCTTGAACCTTTGCATATTTTGTCATATTACAACTACAAACAAACATATTTAATTGTAATTTTATGTGAAGTACAAAGAAAATTACATGATTCAAATCATTTCTGGCAAATAAAAAATTAAAGAGCAGTGTGCAAAAGTATTCAATAATCAAATTCTCTCTGTATAGCACATTTCAGCAACAAGGCATTTCAAAAATACTTTACATCATAAAAACAAAGTCATGCAACACAGAATCAACAATCAAAACATTACATTTGTCAATACTATTGTTAAATTCTTAATCAATTATGTTTCAAATACAACTCTAAACATGTGAGTTTTTAGTTGAGATTTAAAGCCACTCAGTGTTTCAGCTGTTTTGCAGTTTTCTGGAAGTTTGTTTCAGATTTGTGGTGCATAGAAACTCAACGCATGAGTTGAGTTTCTCTAGATCTCGCTGAGACATAGCATTTCTAAACCTAGAAATGTTCTTCAGTTGAGAGAAGGCCAACTTTGTAACTGCCTTTATGTAGCTCTGAATGTTCAGGTCAGAGTCCATCACTACTCCCAGGTTTCAGTCCTGAACTCTAGGTTTTAGCTGTAATAACTGAAGATGTGCAGTGATTCTACTTCGCTCCTCTTTAGGTCCAAAAATAACAACTTCAGTTTTTCAGTTTTGTTTTTGTTCAGTTGGAGAAAGTTTTGGCACATCCACACATTGATCTGTTCGAAGCATCTATTCAATGAGTGCATGGGTTCTTGATGTAGAACTGTGTATCATCTGTGTAGTATTCAGCCCCACTTTCTCTGAGTTCAACCAATTGCTTTCAGAAGTTATCTGTTCATGATTAAACAGAGTCCACCTATGTGTAATCTATGTCAGTTGAAATCTAGCTGCTCTGTAACGCCTCATTGTTTGTTTAAGGGAATTTTGCATCATAAAGTCAAAAGGAACACAGTAGATGGGTGGAGGAGAAAATTTGGGAAGCTAAAAGCAGACTTGGGCTATAAAAAGCTTTCCCAAGCTTTGAACATCTCACTGCTTAATCCATCATCCGGAGATGGAAAAAGTATGGTCCAACTGTAAACCTACCACCTAAACTTCCAGCTGAATAAAGAGAGTTCTGATAAGAGATGGAGCCAAGAGGCCTATGGTGACTAAAATGCAGAGATCCACAGCTCGGCTGTAGGAATCTTTCCACGGAGCATCTATTAGTGATGCACGGCAGAAATTTGGTCTTTATGGAAGAGTAGCAAGAAGAAAGTCATTGTTAAACGCAAACTACAAGGAGTCTTCTTTGCAGTTTGCGGAAGCCATGTTCAACACAGCAAACACGTGGAATAAGCTTTGGTCAGACCAGAACGAAGTGAAACTTTTTGGCCAAAATGCAAAATTATTTATGTGGCAAAGGGCTAACATTACCTTCAACAAAACATCCCCTTTGTCAAATATAGTGGTGGCAGCATCAGGTCTGTGATGCTTCTCTTGTTTTGAGATGTTTCCCTTTGGGATCATCCATCCATCCCTCCATTTTCTGTACACCCTTCACAGGATGAAAAGTGGGATTTTTAACCCTGTATCCTGACGTGAACGCAGCTCGTGAGCGATGGATACCGATAGCAATCGACAGTCTGCATTTTCAGTGTCTTGCGACTCACGGGAGTCGAAATCTGTTGATTGCGGAATCCCAGGGGAGTGGAGGTGTTAACGACTCTACTTAGCATATGAATAGCAAAGGTGCTTCAGCAAACCCACGTGGATTCTCAGTCATTGGATGAAAAACAATGAAATCAGAGTTCATCATTGACATGTGGTTGGTTAGTTGATGTCCATTGGATAGCACTTATGTATTTATAAATAAACCCCACCCCCATCATTAATATTTTTAATGCTGTATTTTAAAAAATCTATATAAAAAAATAAATGCTGTATTAAAATACATTCATTTGATATTGCTTATATGCAACATGTTCACATATGAGGAACATAAATGAGGCACAGAAGTTATTTTTTCTTTATTTCATTTAATTTTTTTTTATGTTTGCACACAAAATAAAGACATAAATACTTGTCCATTTCTGGACCATCTGGCAGAGTTTTTTTTGTCCAAACACAATCCAACATTATGTTGCATTCAGGACAGGCCCAACGTCTCTTCTGTAGCGTAGACCTGACATCTCTTCCTGTAATGTAGTCCTGATGTCACTGAGCTCCTGGTTCAGGGAACTTGGGGTCTCAAACTCACCACAGTCCATTATCCTGACACCTGCCTCATAACTGCCATCCTCCCAGAATGTCACCTCCTTTGCTGCCAGGACTCTCTGCCTTCCTCCATCAGCTGTTAACACAGAACCAACAATCATTATGAGCTACAGGCATCTTTTAGTCACTATGAAACTACAGTGAAATTATTTGGCAACTTCCAGCTTAGTATGCACACATAAGACATTAAAACAAACAAACAAAAATACACATTAATACATTCTTACAAAAAATAAACTTTAATGAAAAAGAGAAAACACTTGGAAACAATTGGAAGAACAAACAATTAAAAGCAGTTGGTAATAAATAGTAAAACATAATTCAACAAACTCTGAGGCAGATAATTTGCTTTGCTGGATTTTAATAAATCACATTACTTTAATTATTCAAGGAATTGTGACATCTCTAGATTAGTAATAAATCTTACCTGCTTCTTTCTTTTTTTTGTATATTTTTATGTTTTTTATTGGCTCTAGTGGCCTCCATTTGACAGTAGGCAGACAGGAAAGCGGGCATCAAGAGGGGGGAAAGACATGCGGTGAATGAGGCACGGTCGGGAGTCGAGCCGGCGACAGCCGGGGCGAGGACTCAGTCCTCAGTACGTGGGTTGTGCCCATCCCCTGCGCCACCACGGCACGACCCCTGCTTCTTTCTTGAGCTACATCCGGATGACTGGCCGTAGGTCCTGGATGCAGCTGGAAAACATTTTTGTGAATTGTCAATACATAGCATTATTACATTATGTGCATAAACAATATTGAAGCATAAAATATCATCAACATTCTAAAACAGTAGATACTCACACACAGTTTCATCTCTGTCCTCATCGTGGAAATCAGAACGTTTCTGAAGAGTCTGATTGACACAAATGTGACTCATTCTGTGGAGTCTGTGGAAATAAATGTAAAATTTAAAAAATATTGTTGAAAATATATGGCTCCATCCTGATATCCGTCCTCCATCTGCCATGTTGTCCATCTTTACTGCTTTCCACACTCTGCCTTGCTGTACTGTGTTATAACAAAATAAACAAAATAACCAGAAAATCAGTTTTCCTTACAAATACGCGAGTGTTCACTATTCACTAAATGTGAAATCATAACTTACTGAATTTCTCTTCGTCCTGGTGGACTCCGTAAGATCTCCTCGGCACTGTGGTCTGAGGTCTGGCTGTTGAGCTTTGTTCATTTTTCAAGTATGAAAAAATCAAAGAAGATGTGAGTATTTTTAAGAATTTACATCACATGTAATAAAAAATACAATATGAAATCTTACCATACACTTGTTTTGACATATGAAAATGACAGACCGCTTTCTGTAAGAAACAAACAAAGCAACTCGATGTGCTGAAGTCATCATAGGCATCAGTCACCAACATGACATACTCATGAAGAGAAAAATACAAAAGACAGCAAAATAATATCAACTCAAATGGCCTTCATATTTTCTGACAGTTTTAATGTTCTGTTAACCACCCGACACTTCGTGCTACACCTGCTTGACTAGCTTTAGATGCTAACAAAAATACTAAACCAAGGGTGTTCAAGTCCAGTCCTCAAGAGCTACCGTCCTGCAACTTAGACACATCCTTACTCCAACAGACCAGGATCAGCTCTGAACAGGCAACAAGTCATTCATTTGATTCAGGTGTGTTGGAGCAGAGAAGCATCTGAAAGTTGCATGATGGCAGCTATGGAGGACTGGACTTGAGCTCCCCTTTATATGCCAGCTGTACCGTAATAGCCAAACAAATAAACTTACATTAAGCAAACTATGTATATAACCTGGCACTCATGCACAAATGGAAAATTAATGCATCCATAAAAAATTATCAAAAACATGATAATTTTAACATGGAATTTACCTTGTTATATAATAAGCTCCAGACAAGACGCCATACTGCTGCCTCCGCTCCTCGAGCAAATAACGTGACGTCACATATGTTACAATTGTGGAAGCAACTGTCTGGTGTTGATTTCAAAATCATCACCAGAGTTGCTTAAATTTAACTCTCTGGAATTAAATTTAAGAGAGTAAACCCTAACACCAACTCTTTAGGGAAAATAAGACTTATGTTGTTGAATTAGACTAAACAATTGTTGAATTAACTGGAAATCTAACACTTTTGAATTTGCTGTGAGCACTTTAAATCTCACTTATCAGTTTACCGGTATGTTTTACGTTGTTGTAGTAACAGATTTACGTCAGTCTGCCTTTCCCCATCGATACGCTCCCCGATAGCTCTGCACCGTAGAGGGTAAAAAAATAAAATAAAACAATGTGCACATTGCGCAAAACTCAGTAAGAGGAAAACCGGAACATAAAACGGAGCAACGAACTAGATGTGAATCAGGATATGAAAACAGAGAACCCAACGCTGAATAGTGAAAAATCAAGAACTTATAGCAGATGAGGTGAAACTCTATGATGAGACAGAGCAGCAGGTGAATTCATGACAAGTGAAGATGGTGAGCGTGAATACAAAGGAGAAGCAAACTAATAACAGGAGAGAAACTAAAGAGAACATAATAATCCAAGAAACGACAGTACTAATCAAACTATGAAAATGCACGAAGAACAAACTAAGAAACTAAATGCAGAATAAACTGGTATAGCAAGATATTTCAAGCAATAATTAATGAAGGACACTGTATGGCAAGAACAAATAGACACTATAGATAAAAGATAAGACAATATTGTGCCATGGGAAATATATCTTACAGACTATAGCAGTGTGACAAAGTGGTTCAGTTTATGTAACTTGTCCTTTATTCTTTCTCATTCATTTACTTTCTATATTTGGTTATAATGATTAATTTAAACATTGCAATTTTGCTTCATTTACTATCCCGGGTTTGTTTGTGTTAACATTATGTTTCAGGATCCATCTATGTATGTTTAGGTTAAAGTTATTTCTGGATTATGGGTTGAATTTGTTTCAAGGTATATTTATTAAAGTATTTGTTTTTCTTTGTACTCACCATTGTTTGTCCTTGTAGACCTGCAGCAGGGCTGGGGTCTGGGCGGGGCCGGCCCAGTACTTCCTGCTTAAATGGCTGGATGATGTCAGTAATTACCTTGCTGGGTTCTTCCAATTAGAGTGTTTTCTTGTGTGTATTGCTTTTGTTTGTTTTCTTTTAAAGTAACATTTTGAGTTATCTTGTATTATGTGACTTATTTTGCAGATAACGTCATTATGTAGGAGTTTGTAAATTGACTTGTAGTTTTGGTGTTTCTCTGTTTAAATGTTTGTTTGACCTGTTCCTTTGTGGCTGTGTCCAATCAAGCACAGGTGTGGTGCCAATTTTGTATAAAAACAGTGAGCTTTTGGCTGCTCGGGAGAGAAGTCCAAGAAAAGACTGAATAAAAAAGTAAATGGAAGAAACTGAAGCGATGGCTGGTACTGATTTTCTGTGCACCTTCTGACCCTTGTGCCTAAACTACCTTACAAGCAGTAAGAAGCTTATCACTTATTTATTTTTTAATTATTTTATATATTTGTTTCTTCAATATTATCTTTTAATGTCAGTTTTAACATCATGGTGCTGTTAAGTGACTCCATGACACTTTCAATTTGACTCATTGGGACTGGATTAAGAACCAGATTTGTTTTTTGTAATTTCTGTCCAGTAAATCTATAAATCAATAGACAGGTCTACTGAAAAATGTCATCCATGTTTCTGTCTCATATTTGTATGACATTAAAAGGATGTCTAACTTTTGTTAATATTAATCATAAAGTAATATTCAGTGCAAGTAACTTACATTTTCTTTGATGCGGGGTGATAAGGGACCTGAATGATGGATAGTTGGTCCATCATTCAGGCCCAAAAAAGGTTGAGAAATGCTGCACTAGATGATCAAAGCTGGTAGCGACAAACTCTGGAAGACTTGAAGCTGGAATTGCAGCAAAAGGTTGATCCACAAACCGTTGACTCAAGGGGCCTGAATACTTTTTCACACCACACTTTTCAGTTTTTTATTTGTAAACATATTTTTGAATAGTGTATAATTTTCTTTTTACTTAATTGTATACAACTTTGTGTTCTTTCACATTAAATTGCAGTGAAATATATTTATGTATATTATATTCATAATGTGACAAAATATGTAAAAGTTCAATGGATATGAATGCTTTTGTAAGCCACTGTATGTCAAATGTTCCTCATGAATAGTTTGAGGAAATTTTTAAAAGATTTTTGTTGGACTTTGCTGACTGTTTGTTTTTTTTTATTATTATTATTATTTCTGTCCCATTAACTATGTGTTCTGTTTCATTTAGGCCAACCTGGCAGACTGGTTGTCTCACCTTGGTCTCAGCCAGTACTACCAAGTTCTTGTCCAGAATGGATATGAAAACATTGACTTTGTTTCAGACATCAGCCTTGAAGACCTGCAAGAGATTGGCATCGCTAAGCTCGGTAAACCAGTACATATACAATGCTTTGCAAAAGTATTCCTATTCCTTTAACATTTTCACATTTTGCCAAGTCACAAGTACAACTATCAATATACTGTATAGAGTATTTTTGTGTCATGATTATTAGCCAAAAAATTCGGCTTGGGTCTCACGTGACCAGAGCTTATTCCATCATTTTGCTAAGGCCTGCTAACAGACCTCATTTTATTGCTTTCAATGCCACTCTTTCATTAAGACCAAGTTTATGAAGTGCAAGACTGTCTTGCTGACAGATTCTCCTACCTGAGCTGTGGCCCTTGGCAGCTCCGCCAGAGTTACCATGGCTGCTTCTCTGATTAATGCTACCTTTTCCAGTTAGTTAGGTTAAATAGTCACCTCATGCTGCTTTTGCAGTTGTGACAAAACCTTTCCATTTTTGGAAGATGAAAGGGAATGCGTTTGTGAAAGGTTCATGGTTTCTATCCCAACCCAGTTTTAAATGTCCCACAACTTTTTCTTGATCTTGCCTGGTGTTCTTTTGTCTTCAAGAAACTATTTACTTAAGTCATCTAACAAACCACGGAGAACAGCTAGAACAGCTATATTTTACAGAAATTAAATTACCGTACACATAAGTAGACTACATGCCAACTAGATGACTTCCCAAATGTTTATTTAGGGGCTTAAAGTCGGCTAAACAGAATTGCTCAACATGCATCAGTCTTTCTTTCACTTCATAATTACGTTCTATGAAATGTTGAACTGTCACATAAAATCTTCATGACAAACACTGGTTTCTAGTTGTAATGTGAAAAAGTTAATATAAGTTCTAGGCACTGTAAATCTGATCTCAACTTACAATAAAGTCTCCATCTTTTTCTGATGTCCTGCAGGACATCAGAAAAAATTGATGTTGGGAGTAAAGAAACTCAAGGAACTACAAGGAGGAGGAAGTGGCTCAGAGCCTCCTCAGAGTCCCACTTCTCCTCCTTCCACCCCAGGAGGAAGCACCTCCTCAGAGTCACGCAGGGAGGCAAGGAAACTGAAGGAGGGGGCCCCTAGCCCGCTGGCCAAACCTCGCCCAGGTCTCGCTTCTTCACAAACGCCTCCCCACACACCGAACCAGACACCCCCACAAACTCCTCCACATTCCCGCACCCAGCAGGCCTCCCCTAGGGCTCGCCCAAGACCGTCCACCCAAACATCTGCTGTCGATCCATTGGTACCGCTGTTGCGACTGCCATGTGAGGAAGAGGAACGACTGAGGACTCACAGCCTCATTGGCTCTGAATTGGACTCCCGATACGCCACAGTGTGCCGAAGCAGCTCCACTCATACTGCTGCACCTAATGATGTTACTGTTAACCGCAGCCAGTCATCTGTCACCCTCCGTCCTCGTCGGAAAGGCCGACCTCCTACACCACCTAAACGCTCCTGTTCTTCCATCACCGGCGGCGACGGGGACAGTGAAGGTCAGGGGATGGGGCTTTTGGGTCTCCCAACCTATCGAGAGAGGCGAGCCAGTGACTGTGGCAGCTTGGGAGCAGCGTTGAGAGCTCAGGACTCTGCTGGCCTTCAGCGATCAGAGGGGGCTTCTGGGAGTGTCCGCAGTCTCGCAGCCATGTTGGAAACATCAATGGTGTCAAGAAATGTGGGAAGTGGCACCAACTTCCTACAGGTGAGTCTGTGAAAACTTGGAATTTTACACTTTCAACTTAATGTGAAAAGTTTTAGTAACAGCCTTGTGACTTTTAGGCGAGTCCTCCTCTGCTCCGTCGACAGGCTGGAGCTGGAGGTCTGGGAACATCTGAGGATGATGTTTCAAACCGGCGCAGGACCATCAGTGGACTTGAAAATCTTCCTGTTGAGACTTCTGACCACTTACCTCAACAACCTGTCAAGCGACGTCCAGAACCTCGACCTCGCTCCATCGTGGCCACCTCAGCATCTGAGATCACAGATGCAACAGCTACGCTCAGGAGGAAACCACGTCCTCCAACTACAGAATCTGAAGCCCTCGCATCAACAGCTACGACTGTAATAACCATGACAACTGGCTCAGAAACAATACACAGATCACGCACAACAGAACAAACTGAATCAGTTACTCAAAGCAATAATCAATCAAATTCTCCTGAGGGGACCCAGAAAAATGTGGGCGAGCCAAAGCAGAACGGGGGTGTAGTGCTGAGGCATAGGCCAGTGTCTGAGACCTCTGAGAGGACCGAGGCCGGCAGCGAGACCTGTGAGTGGATGGAAGCCAGGAAGTCTCTGAAGCCACCGGTCTCACCCAAGCCTTCTACAGGCTCCCTGAGAAAGACCCAGACAGACCCACCTACTCCGACTCGAAGAGTCCCCATACCAGGACCAGATAATGCTGAGCCAGCACAGAGTCCTGGTGAGAACCCACAAATACAACTCTGTGCAAAAGTTTTAAATTGCCTCAATTTTCTTTTCAACTCCATTGAGTTAAACCTTCATGTTATTGTTTTAAGTGGTCTTGATCAACAGTTGCCTGGCCTAAGAGTGCATTCACACCAGCTCTGTTTTGTCTGCTTTAATCAAACTTTCATTTGCCTAGAAAGTCTGATTCATTTTAGGTAGTGTGAATGTGCACTCATTCACACTGCCTAATGCAGACCAAAGAGGCGAAGTACCACCTACAAACGCAAGTCTCGGTTTGGTTGAAGTGAACTCTAGAAAGGAGTTCACTTCACCAAGCGGACCAGAAACCGCTCCAAAAGCAGGAAGTGCACACAGCACAAGGTAAACGCAACTAAAACAAATGCACAAGTCTAGTGCATACTGGAAAAATGGCTCATTGTTTTTTGCAAAAGACAAAAGAGAAACCCCAGAACCACTAAACTCTAGCACCACTCCATTTTTGCTTACGTTTGCTGAAGAATTAAGTAAGTATGTCTATGGAAATTGAGCTCAATGTCTTCAAGGGTTTTTAAGATTTTTCCTTCAGTGATTCTTGGTGCAGCACCACCACAGGTGATGGTGGAGAACAGATTGGTCAAAGGGTTTGATTAGTTTGGGACAGTGCATTGTGAATCCAAACTGTAGTAGCGGAGAATGTAACAAATGGTGAAATTTTGTCTCTAATCAAACCAAATCTACGTGTGAAAACATCTTCAATGTTTATCTTTGGATTTCTATTAGTCGTTTAGTTATTTTTGTTCAGCATCCAACAGGTAAGTAATGAGATTTCACGGAAATATTTGTCAAAGTTAAGTTGGTCTTGACTTTGACAAGCTGACTCGTTACTGTCGGCTTGTTACTTTGTTTGACAAAGGAAGTCTTGGATATCATTTGCCCAGGTGTGAAAGTGAGTGCTAGCAGTTTGACAGCCTAAATATGAAGATGCTATGTACGATAATATCGTAGAGGTTTAAAGTGACCTTAAAATGATGCTGCCCTCTTTTGCAATAAAAGATTGTTATATGCATAAAAACGAGACAAACTGATGACGGATATTTTTGTTTTTGGGTACCGTATTTTCCGCACTATAAGGTGCACCGGATTATAAATGTCTAAAGCTACTTTGACATAAAGAATGTCAACAAAACAGTCCGATTCCGGTCGGCGAGGAGAGGCTTCCGACTGGAATGGGGCGTCTGGGCCGGATGATGGTCACCCGTCTCTGTTCGCGCACAGCATGTTGGTGGAGAACGTGATGCTAGATGACCTGCAGACGACCTGATTAGGTGGGTAGGTAGATACATAGACATGTCTATGGGTAGATAGGTCAGTCAAACTTTATTAACGAACCAGTTTTTTGACAACATCCCAGCATGCACTGCACGCTTCTATGGGGAAAATGAAGTCGGCAGCTGCTTACCGTAGTTGTTGGACCTGTTGTGGCTCAATATTGGTCCATATATTAGGCGCACCGGGTTATAAGGCTTTTGAGGAAATTTAAAGTTTTTAGATGCGCCTTATAGTGCGGAAAATATGGTATATTATATTATACATTTAATATATCAAATATATGAATGTTACAGATATATTGATATTCTTTAGATATAAGCAAAATACACCAAAACAGTATTTGTTAATTTGAATAATTAGCTATCAATTTGAGGTCTGTCTTATTTATAAAGACAGTCTTCAGGGTCACAAAGGAAATTTTCCATCTATACTGTTGGAATGCAATAGCTATTTATATATATCTGATATAGATTCATGGCTGATACAAAAAGCGTGACTGAATGACCTTTGTGACCATGAGATTTCACCTTAAACAAAATGTCTTTCAAAGCACATGGACTTGTTTGTGGGGGAATAAATGTTGAAAGACTTTGAGAAAGCAAGTGCAACTCATGTGTAAGACCACTTAAAAATACTTAGAACTTTGGCTGCTTGAATTGATTTAAATTGATTAAATTTGTTTTGTATTTCATCTGGCATTTTTCTGACCAGAGCCAAAGCGTGTCCCTCCTCCTGTATCACCAAAACCCCGTGGCCCTCCAACAGCTCCCAAACCAGGAAAAGCAGCAGTACCTTCAGCTACCGTGAGCCCCAGCCCTGCCTCTACCAGTCCAGCTGCTACTAGTCCCACTCCGGCCCCCAGACCCTTCTCTCCTCCGGCTGCTGCTCCACTCCCAGCTCCTGACACTCCTTCTGCTCCCTCTCTTTCTCCGGGACTCCCTCTTACATCCACCTCTCCGGCCCAGAGTCCTTCTACTTCATCACCACACCCAGTCAAACCTCCCCGCTCCTCCATTGCCAGCCTCTCCATTGACCTGCTGGGAGGACGGGAGGCAGAGGAGGAAGAGGAGAGGATAAGAGAGAGGGAGCATCAGAGGAAAACTGAACAGGAGGAGGAGAAGAAGAAAAGGGGAGAGGATGAAAACTTGAGGGAGATGGAAAGGAGGCCTTTGAGGAGAGAGAAGGCAAAAGAAGAGAGTCAAGAAGAAGGAGGAGAGGAAGAAGGGATGATTCAGCATCGTTTGGAAGAGACCAGTGCCTCCTTGGCTGCAGCTCTGCACACTGTAGAGCATAAAATCAAAGAGGAGGACAGACCAAATGAGTGAGTATTCATAAAGAACTTCAGAGAGGCGCATGCTATCATAAGTTCTAACTTTAATTGTTTTACAAATTATGTGAGATGAATAACTTTACACATGAGCCTAACCTCACAAGGAATGTCCTACAACATGTCCAATTTTTAGATTTCACTTGATGTCTTCCAGCTCCATCTTCGCCTTGTTGTAGCCACAGGGTGGGTCAAGTGAAAACCTTCTGATAGGATCTTTTTGCCACTGCTGCCCAAAAGGAGCAGAGCGGCTCAGACTGAGCTTCTGTTCCTGTCTGATTAACTTCCTTATTTTACTCCCTCTGAATTCAGACATAATCAGTAGATTAACTCCATCAAGCATTCTCATTGGGTTTTCTCTGCACTGTATATAAATGCAAACTTATTACATGTGCCACTGAAGCCTGAGTGGGCGATATGGATTTAAGGTTTTGTCACAATATTTTGTGACAAAACTGTTACACACTGTTATAAGTGACAATAATACCTAAAAATAAGTTGTATATAGTTATTGCTGAGTTATTGCTGCAACTAGAGCCAAAAATAATGCTCTTGAAAAATATTTCCATTTGTAATGCGCTTCATCAGGACACGAATCACAAAAAAGTGTTTTTGTATCATCAATCTGCACAGTAATTGTATTTTCATATTTATTGATGCTTCTATTGAAGAAACAGTGGAGAAAACAGTACAAGTAACAATCCTGGTAGTAAGAACAATTTTGGGGAATTTTAAACATTAAATGAAATTTAAAATTGCTATAAGAAATTCATCACATGAAATGATAAATGATACAATAAATGCTACTATAAAGCAAATAATTCTGTCCCGACCCAGTCTGCATTTTGGTTTAGGTCAGGTTTGGACCATGAATCTAATCTGTACTGGGTAAATCTGTCTCATGCACCGTATAAAAGTCTTATCTCTCATTGTAATTTATTTGGTTTTGGTGAACCAGCTCAGAGTTGCTGCACAGACTCAGTCAGGAAGTATTTTTATCTGTCAGTTAAATTCTGATCACTGAAGAAAATAAATGAACATACAAGTACTGAAAAAGCTGGACATGTTAATTTAGGAAAAAATGAAATTGTGGTGGAGCTTTTATTCATGGTATTAGTGTTGGAACCTTAGTTTTTTTTCCATCTTAATTCTGTTTCCAGCAAAAAAGCAACAGTCTCCATCCTGGATGACATCGGCAGTATGTTTGACGACTTGGCAGACCAGCTGGATGCAATGCTGGACTGATCTCCATCCACATGCTTTTTCCAACAAGGTCCTCCCTCCTGTCCCCCTCATTGTGTGTAGGTGTATAAAGAAAAGTCTTTCCCAAGGCTTAATGCTGCCATGCAAATGTTTTTGTAAGAGCTTCCCGAGGATCCCCATGCAGATACCAAGGAGTGGGAGAGCTGTTTGTTGCTCCTTTTCTTGCTGCAAGGAAAATGTTCCCACACAACCTCTGACCTCTGCAGCCCACATGATGATGCCTCCACCCAGCCCCAGACGGCTGCGTGGACTGAGAAGCACAATCTTTTTGTGTATCCTTTTATCTGCAAACCTAAGCACATAAATAGTCTGACAGGCAGATTGATAACCTGATAGAAAAGAGGGATTTTTAAAAAAGCACACAGAAAGAAAAGCTGCTGTCTGAGTCCTCCAGTCTGAAACAAGAATCCCTTTTTTCCAGATGAATTGTAGCTGTGTGTGAGTGGAGGACTCCTGCCCCGCGTCTCGTCTCTGTTCACGTTGTCGTCGGTGCCGTTATAGTTGGCTTTGTTGTTGTTTCGAGTGTGTAATCCCTGCTTTTACGCTTCAGTAAGTCACACATTTTGATCAAACTAAACACAGATGTGTCCATAAATTTGTAAGAAATGCAAACAAACACACATACACACACCTCACGCATACACACATTGGTGGGACTTCCATTATTTTAAATATTGCTGATGGTGTTGCTGTTTATCATGTGTGGAAGGATTGCTTGGAAATAATTCATGAGAAATACATGGAAATATGCACACACACACACACACACACACACACACACACTCTCTTATGTGATATTTCTCTGTGTGCTGCTGCAGTGAATGGAGTCGGTGTTTTCAGAAGATACTCCTATATTTCCATGCTTTACATCGTACATACAGTAAAAAAGACACATAGTTTATAGTTGACCTGGATATTTGAGCTTAGAGCTTCATCTATTGTCAGTTAGTGAAGTTGCCCTTATCTGACCTACTTCTTCTTCCCACATCCCTTATTTGAAACCTGTGTCTAATTAGGTAAATCTGCAAATCTCTGTGCCTTGGCAGTGTTCTTTATCTATAATTTTGTTTTTCTTTCTGTCTACTATAATGTTTTGATCTCTTTTAACCCTCTTTGTCTGGAAGTAACTTCTCAGTTATTTGTGAGTCGTGTACCCCTGAAGTTTAATCCTCCATGTCTGAGCTGTAAGTTGTAAGAAGTTGACTCCTCTCTTCCAAGAATTCTCTGCTTTCAGTGATTTTCCCCAGACAACAGACCAACCATCAGTTTTCATCCCAATGAAGAGTTCACTTGTATTTTTATGCTCTTTGAAAACAGATATATTTGAGAGACTGTTCTATGTGAATAATATTAATAATTATAACTATGATGGTGTTAAACACTGAATGAGCTAAGCTGATTTGAGTCTGTATATTACTGGTTGAGTTCTGGATGTGTTGTGACAGCTGTTGTGTCCTGGTTGGGTTCAGTTGGGTGTTTCTGCTGTGATGATGTACAGCTGTCATGAGAATAAATGTATAAATGAAACCTGATGTCACTCTTGGAATCTTTTTCTTTTTGACCTAGTACACTTTCATGTTTTTTCAACAGCTTTATTGTTGAAAAAACAAGTTTCATAGAATAATTTCAAATTTTGCCCCATTGCAATCTTAAACTTCAGTCTGTTTCATTGGGGTTTTATGGTATTGACCAACACAAAAAGGTCAAATTATGATGTGAAGAAAAACATTTGAATTTTCTTCATATTCTTCAACAAATAAAAGCTTAAAAAGTGTTATTCACATGATTGCCTACCCCCGGTTAATACTGTAATACCCAAGTCACTTCCCTAATAAATAGTCTGTATTTAAAGTAATCTCAGGGGATATTGTTTTAATAGCTTTTCTATTAAAACAATATCCCAAGCTCACAAAAGCAGCAAATTGCAAACTCTTTCTTTCTTTCTTTTTCTTTCTTTCTACCACGAATAATACATGAAATGGCGCCCCTTTCATTTCCGGAATGCAATGATCCTGTTTCCAAATAAGGTAAGAGGCTGTGTTCCGGTCCCGCCCCTTCCTGTTTGCTGCAGCGGCTCCTTCTCAGTTTGCTACGGAAGCCAAGAAGTTACTGCGGTGAGGTAAAAGTTGTTTCTTTTCACAGCAACATGGTTCTAAAGATTCCTATAATTTATCATTTATTTTAGTTTTCCTTTCTGCCGTAGGTTACCGCCGTGTACCGACTGAAAACCGGTGAGTATTTTTCACGTGTTCAAGTTTCAAGTCAACGTGGTTTTGGCACGTGGCTGTAAAACGTCCTGCCGACCGATTCACAATGTTACCATGGTTGCTTTGAAATAATAAATTGTGGGTTTCATTTACTTTTAAAAGATGGGCTTGAACGCGTTTTAGTGTTTGATATGAAACCCGGTCAACTTCCGTTTTCCCTCTTTGATAAAGTTTGTTAATGCATTAAATGCCCTAAATTCAGTCGCTCTTTTTGTTTGCACAATTTAAACCTTAATCTTCACTTATCAGGGTTTTGAAATGCGTAATTAATAGAACTCAAAGATTTGCTTAATTAATATTATGCATAAATGAGCCTGTGTTTTGTCTCTTAGTTTGCATGCGTACAGCTGCAGGCTTACAGTCGGTGGTCCATGTTACCCATGTTAGATGTTGCATATGTTACATGTTACACATGTTACCCGTGTGTAACATGTTACGTTACCCACGTTACATGTTACCCATGTTGCATGTTACCCACGTTACATGTTACCCATGTTACACACGTTACATGTTACCCACGTTACATGTTACCCATGTTACACACGTTACATGTTACCCACGTTACATGGTACCCATGTTAACACGTTACATGTTACCCATGTTACACACGTTACATGTTACCCACGTTACATGTTACCCATGTTACCCACGTTACATGTTACCCATGTTACACACGTTACATGTTACCCACGTTACGTGGTACCCATGTTAACACGTTACCCACGTTACATGTTACCCATGTTACACACGTTACATGTTACCCACGTTACATGTTACCCATGTTACACGTTACATGTTACCCATGTTACCCACGTTACATGTTACCCACGTTACATGGTACCCATGTTAACACGTTACAAGTTACCCATGTTACACACGTTACATGTTACCCACGTTACATGTTACCTATGTTACACACGTTACATGTTACCCACGTTACATGGTACCCATGTTACCCACGTTACATGGTACCCATGTTACCCACGTTACATGTTACCCACGTTACATGTTACACACGTTACATGTTACACACTTACACACGTTACATGTTACCCACGTTACCCACGTTACATGTTACCCATGTTACACACGTTACATGTTACCCACGTTACATGTTACCCACGTTACATGTTACCCACGTTATGTTACCACGTCATTTACCCACGTTACATGTTACCCATAACGGAAACCGAGGCAGAACTTGCGCTGCGCTCATAGCTAAGTTGAGCTGAGTGGCCCAGTGCTGGATGGTGGATGTATCTCTGTATTTTGATATTAAAGCCTGTTTTATACTAACTAAATCTTATTTCTCAAGGTAATGACACTAAGAGGTCTTGGTCGGGTTGAGGTCCTGTGTGAAAATCTGTCCCTCCTGTGTTGGGAGCGCGCACTGCAGCTAAAGAAGTGGAGCCGAGCATTTACTGCCATAAAGCTACCCGGCTCAGCGTCCAGCCGGCCCAGCACACGATATACAAGTGCGCGGTGGCTCCAGACATTATGGTACACCCATTTACGTTCTGCTTTCACAATAAAAGCGCACATCCGGTCCATGTTTGAGCTACTCAAAATAGGTTTCCAGCCGCTGCATTTGCAAACAGAAAATATGTTGAAAAACTAATACAAAATAAAAACTAATCTCTCTGTCTCTTTTCTATCAGTTCTTTGCATCTGTTCCCCCTAAGTTGCCATGCTCATTGCTCAGAAACTCTGTTTCCAGTGACTTCTCTCACTTATGGGTGACAGAGGGAAACCTCTACAACACAAATAGTAAACGTCAACCAGATGTGACATATAATTTCAACAATAAAAACCTGATGAAAAATCAAATTTTTACTTTCTCCCCACCAATTTGCCATGCTCATTGCTGAAAAACTTTCTGTTTCCAGTGACTTCTCTCACTTCTGGATGACAGAGGGAAACCTCTAGAAGACAACCAGAAAATTTCAAACGCATATATATAATTTCAACATAAAAGCCTTTTAAAATTTGAAATTTTTACTTTTATATTAAAGAATAAGTAGAAACTCACTCGTCACTTCGGGTTTAACTCAATCATTTATATACAAATTTTTCTGCTATATCCATCTCTATGTATCCATCTTTCTGTCGCTATATATAAATACTACTTATAGACAAACCAGATTCCAAAAAGTCGGGACACTAAACAAATTGTGAATAAAAACTCAATGCAATGATGTGGAGGTGCCAACATCTAATATTTTATTCACAATAGAACACAGATCAAAAGTTTAAACTTAGAGAATGTTTCATCTTAAAGGAAAAATATATTTCAAAATTTTTGTGTCTACAAATCCCCAAAAAGTTGGGACAAGGCTATTTTTACCACTGTGGCATCTCCCCTTCTTCTTACAACACTCAACAGACGTCTAGGGATGGAGGAGACCAGTTTCTCCAGTTTAGAAACAGGAATACTCTCCCATTCATGTCCACTACAGGCCTCTAACTGTTCAATCGTCTTGGGCCTTTGTCACACCATCCTCTTTATGGCACCAAATGTTCTCTATAGGTGAAAGATCTGGACTGCATGCTGGACATTTCAGTACCCGGATCCTTCTCCTACGTAGCCACGATGCTGTGATTGCTGCAGAATGTGGTCTGGCCATGGCAACTTAGGGGAATATATAAAAAAAAATGACTTTTTGATAGGCTTTTATTTGAAATTACACATAAAATCTTGTTGCCACTTTCTAGTTCTGCTCTAGAGGTGTCCCAGAAGTGATAGGAGTCATTGGAAACAGAGTTTCTCAGAAACCTGGGGATGTGGGGGGAGTAAAAACGTGCTCTTTTAATAGGCTTTTATTTTGGAATTAAACATCAGATTGGGTTGACATTTGCTGGTTTTGTTCTAAAGGTGTCCCTCTTCCACCCATAAGTGAGAGAAATCACTGGAAACAAAGAGTTTTTAAGCATTGCATAATGTCCCTAATTACTTCTGATATATTATTTTTGCTACTGCAGCAGCTGGAAACCTATTTTCAGTGGATCAAACATCTACCAGATGTGGGCTTTTATTATGAAAGCACCATGTAAATGGGTGTACCATAATGTCTGGAGCTGCCGCGCACTTGTATATCGTGTGCTGGGGCGGCTGGACGCAGAGCCGGCTAGCTTTACCGCGGTGACCATCTTCACGGTACATCCGATCAATTTCTTGGTAAAACAACTCGCATAGCAAAATATTTTCACTGCCTGAAATAACTTGTTCCCCGGTTCCAAGGTCTTTGGAGGGGGAACAGATTATTTCAGGCAGCTAAAATATTTGGGTTCCCCCCTTAACTTTGACAAAATGATCAAATGTTTCCGAATTGACAAGATTTGTTGTTCACAAAGAGGCAAAGGCAGTTAAAGAGTTGGTGAAAAATAATTAGCTTTGGCAAATAAAGAGCAAATGTCTTTCTTAATAAATTAAAATTAACTAGAAATGTATTTTATCTGTAATATTTTACATCAGAATAGGATTTTCCAGAAAGCCACTCATCTTTTCAGAAAGTCTATTTTTCATGTCCTGCTGTCAGCCAGATTCCATCCCATTATATCAGCAATGATGAATGATAAATGCACACAGTCTGATGGAAAACCATGTTTGGTGACTGACTTTTATTTGTCTGGCTTAAGTGATAAAAGTTTGAAAAAGACCAGTTTTCTAAACACACAACACAAACTTTGTAAGATGTCCACTAAGTCTATTTATTTGACAATTTTGTTACTGCTTTTTGTAACAGCAGCTGCCGATTAAACACAACTTGACATAATTATATGAGTTGTTTTACCAAGACATCAATCAGAAGCGCCATGACGATGGTCAGCGGCGCCTCTCTGGCTGCAGTACCTGCTCCTGTTACACAGGGGGCAGAATTTCACACACCAGAACCGGTAAATGGACCTGACTGGTGCGCAGAGGGGACATGTTTGCACTACACAATAATAAATAGCAGATTACAGCATCTATATCAAAATCAGATGTCTTATCTGAATATATAAAACATCAACAAATTAATTACAAGATGCCTTGGGCTCTTGTCAGTATAATTGATTGGATGTTTTAAGTTCTTTTTTTCAATGTTAATGCTTAGTCGAGTTTAGTTTGAATTGTGTAGCATTAGAAAATCTATTTGGTCTTATTTGTGTTCACAGACTGAGATGAGGATGTAAAAGGCTGTGAACGAGGTCTAATCCAATCCAAGGATTAAATCTGCTGTGGATCAGCTGGTGAGTCTTGGGTTGATAAAAACGCCGTCTTGGCCGTTTTCAGCCTGTGATGACAGAATGAACTCATTTTTCTGACACCTACTATGAGAGCTGAAGCACAGCTCCTGATTCTGACTTGATTCTGAGGCTTACTAGTCTTATTAGTGCATTATTTCACTGAGCTGTCACTTTGACATAACTTTGAAAAAATCTTTTTACAGGTGAGAATGGGAGTGAAAACTGATATCTGGATGAAGACATGTTGGAGAGAGAGAGGTTGGTTCATTTGCTGCTGATGGAAACATTTAAAGCCAATGATGACAGAACAAGTTAACTTTTCTGACACCTACTATGAGAGCTGAAGCACAGCTCCTGATTCTGACTTGATTCTGAGGCTGCTGGTCCATTTCTTCATTATTTTACACAGATTATTTTAATCCTAACAAAGACTTTTGTTCTCCATTAATAGCTTGAAAGCCAACGCAGAAGACCAGGCTCATCCTGGGACTCCATTTTATGGTAAACTCTGAAGCTAATTGTTGTGTGGAGATGAGACCAGAAGTTCTATCATCAACTTATCCACCTTATAGTTGTAGTTATGTATAACTAAACTTGTTCTAAATGACTAGAGATTTTTTCAGAACTCTCCATTAGGAAATTATAATTTGTGGCTGGTCTGAAAAAGACAAAAACATAGTAAATATCAAAAAGCATTTGTAGTATTTTCTGCTGCCTCACATTGGGCTCTTTGCTGCTGATGGAAACATTTAAAGCCAATGATGACGGAACAAGTTAACTTTTCTGACACCTATGAGAGCTGAAGCACAGATCCTGATTCTGAAGCTGCTGGTCTATTTCTACATTATTTTATACAGATTGTTTAAAACACATCTGCTGTGCTGCAGCCATTAGTCGCCATTAGCTTCACATGCTAACCTTAACCCCAAAGTTCACACAGAACCGTAAAAATATAACCCTAAATAACCAGTGTCCACTGTTTGATCAGCAACAAAGATGATCAGTGTTTAGTTGTGCTTTAATCTCTTCTGCTCCATCATCCTCACTACAGTTCCAACTTAAATTTGTCTCCTACTGTTTTCATTCAAATCTGATTCTGACAAGCTGTCTGGAATGATCTAAACTCAAGAACCTTTTTTTCAGTTGTATTTGCTGAATAAACCACTGAACAGTGTATAAAATGCTTTGTGGATTTTTTTTCTTAATTTTAAAGTTTGCTTCCAATGAGGCTTTATATGTTTAAAATTTTTGAAAAGTAAAAAGCTTGTTCTGAGTCTTACAAGGGTCAATCAAAACTGAACTGAACAATTCTCCATGTAAAGTTATTTAAATATATTTATCCATTAAAGATGGGCCATGAATGAAACGGTAGAAAGTTATGCATTTTAATCTTATTGATGCTTTTGCACCTTTAAACATCTGGGTAATGGGGCAAACCTTCCTCTGGTAGATAATGGCATCGTCTCACTTAACTGATTTCAGCTAATCGTTTCCCCAGAATGTTGGTTATCTGGAGTATCCTAATGTTTTCACATCCTTGTTTGGCTAGAGCCTCTTCAAGTAGCTCTACCTCACCGTGTCTTTACTTGAGTCAGACATCCATCCGTTTTCTTAGCCCTTGTCTGGAGGGATGCTGGTGCCGCTCCAGTGAGGCGGGGGTCACCTTGGCAACACACAGGACAACCATTCACCTAAGGAGAATTTAGAGAGAATTAATGTAACCGTCATGTTTTTGGCCGGAGTACCTGGAGAGAACCTGGAAGCTTCATGCAGAAAGAACCTGGTCTGGGATTCGAACCCAGAACCTTCTTGCTGCAAGGAAACTGCTACCATCTGCACCACTGTGCAGCCCTGAGTCAGTATTCATAAAAATGACTCAAGAATAAGATATTAAAGCAACTATTTGTCATTGTCTTGGTCTCTGGGAGCCTCATTAGAAGAGAAAACGTTCCTGCTTGTTTTCCCTCCGCCTCGTCCTGATTTCCTGACTTTCCAGCCGCAGCGCAGCCGCGATTTGCATTCAGGTGTTAGTTTGATAGTCAAATCATTCAGCTCGTCTTTCTCACTCCGAGCTGCGCAGCGGCAGGACAGACCGACACGCCGCCGCCTCTTCCCTCGCAATAGCCGGAGAAAAGCCACTTTCAGCGGATACCGTCGCCGTTGCAGCCCGATCGTCCTCCATCCACCGGCCGGAAGGTAAGACTGCAGACAGCCGGTATTACGGCGATGTGTCCGGCTGCGGTTCATCGCGGCCTCCAGACCGTGGAAGGTGGAAGCAGCTCCGCTTTGTGGACAATGAAGCCGGAATGAAAGGCAGCGGGCCGAAAACATGAAGACCAAATTCATGTTTATCACGACTAAAATATCCCTCGTGATAAGGCGGAACGATCAAAAATAATGCAATTAAATATTAAGTGTAAAATGATTAGAGTTGATATAATAGGATCTTTGTAAAATGATGACTTATTGTATTAGCAGAGCTTGTACAGCTGAGCCTGGTGTACAAAAATACATCTCAAGATTTCAGTACAATTTGCTTTATTCAAATTTGTATGCTGTATATGTTAAAGCATATACTCTGCCATCCCAGCTTTAAAATGAATTCATTTTTGAACATTGACATTTTTAGTTTGAGGGGAAAAAATGTGTGGAAAATCAAAACTTAAGGAAATTACCAGTTGTTCCACAAATATCTATCCATCCTTTCTGATGGATGGATAAGACGTCCAGGCAGAGAGAAAGATTTTATATGCTCTCTGAAAATATTTAAAACCCTGGAGGTTTTTAAAGACTCCTTGTTGGGGAATGAGCAGATTGAATGTGGTGAACCTTTTCTGTACAGACTGAGCCTCACGTTTCAATCATTTTCCTGCTGAAATACCCAACACACTTGATTTAACAAGTTGAGATATTCCAAACTGCTCCTGATTCAACACATTATAATGCATTGATAATTCATTTTTTTAATAAGTGCCTTAATAATTTTGTACAGAGCTGAACATTAAGATTGTGCCATCAAGCCGCCCCATGTTTCCGCTGGGAATCTGATGACTTATATATATATATATATATAACTTTATTTTCGTTGATGTTATTAGAGTACAATCAAGAAGAAAGATCAAACAATACATAGAAATTATAAAAGACAAAAAATACAGAATACAAACAAAAACACAAGGGGACCATTCATGTCCAAAATTAGTCATGTCAGGTTGATGTGAAGTTTGTCCATTTTTCCCATTTGTCCATGCATTCCTGTTCCTGTGTCCTCAGTCTATGCGTTAGAATCTCCATCTCAAATAATGAGTTCACAGTCTGTATCCACTCCTTTGTGGTAGGAGGTTCAGATTTGCACCACTTTCTGGTTATGACCATTTTGGCTGCCACCAACAGAATAACAGTCAATAACAATAACAGTACAACGTTGTCCAAATGACCAAGATATAAGGCCAGGCCAGACTTGGGTATTGAGTAACCCAATATTGTTACAATCTTTTTGTGTATTTCTTTGCAGAACTGTGTAATTCTAGGGCAAAGCCAGAAAATATGCGTGTGATTAACATTAAGAGCTCCACAATCTCTCCAACATGGCTGAGCTCTAGATTTGAATTTACTAGTAATTTGGGGTGTTATAAAAAATCTAATTGTATTCTTCCAACAATGTTCTCTCCAAATCCTGGAAGAGGATGTTGTCTTCCAAATGATGACTTGTTTTTAGTGATGATAGAGTCTAAAAATAGAGTCTTCATAACAACTCGTCTGGATCACTGCAGCTCTTTATATAGAGGGATGGATAAATCGCAGATTCAACGACTTCAAATGATCCAGAACGCAGCAGCTTCTCACAGGAACCAGGAAAATATAACCCCAACTGTGGCATCCTTACACTGGCTGCCCGTCTTTTATCAAATAGATTTTAAGATTCTTTTGCTAACTTTTAAAGTTTTAAATGACTTGGCCCCCCTGATCTTCAGGACCTTTTAAATCTCCGGTCTGTGCCCAGAACCTTACGATCAAATAATCAGTTATTACTGACGGTTCCTCGTAGTCGACTAAAGAGGAAAGGAGATGGAGCTTTTTCTGCTGCTGCTCCTGTCTGATGGAATAACTTGCCTTTCCAGATCAGATCTGCCCACAGCCTGGATCATTTTAAATCGCTTCTTAAAACTTATTTTTACTCTTTGGCATTTAATTGATGTAACGTTTTGTGCTCTATAAACCTATAAACCTTTGCTCCTTCCAAGGATTTGCTATGGAATTGTAGTTGGAACTCTGGATCCCCCACAAAGATTACTTTAAGCCTTAATCTACCAGACATATGAATAATTTGGAGTTTAAGTGGAGCTCCAAAAGGTGACTGATGGGTCACTTGTCAAAGTAGATGATGATGCAACTCTCAGCTCGTCTGGTCACACAGATCCAGTGAGGAAGGAGGGACTCATTTAATATAAAAAGTATTTTGTTCTTTTTATTGAGGACTAAAAGAAATGTAGGAATACAAAACATGAAACTTTGTCCATGCTGCAACTCCTTCAAATAATCTAAACTCAGTGTGAAAATAAAAGACAGAAAAACAGCACCTGTGGTATGTATGCATTGATTTTAAACAAATGGCTTCTTGAGTTTACTTAATTTTCATTAAAGCTTTAAAAACTTATTACTGTGTTCAGGAGTGAAGCTCTTGAGCTTTTGTTTTTCCATTTTGTCTCATTCCAACCACAAACGTTTGTTGGATTTTGTCTTGACTGTTTCAGACCACATTAATATAAATCTGAAGTTTGCCTATATGTATTCAGCTTCCTTTACTCCGATGCCCTTCCTTCTATAAAATTCACAATGTCATGTTTCTTTTTTATTTTTATTAAAATGAATGCACCATGTTCAAGCATCAGGGAGTCCATATGTGCACTTGGCACCAGGACACCATAGGCCGCAGGTCGATGATCGACTTTGTCTTCGTTTCATCAGATCTGCGGCCGTATGTCTTGGACACTCGGGTGAAGAGAGGGGTGGAGTTGTCCACTGACCACTACCTGGTGGTGGGGGAGGAAGCCGGTCAGACCTGGCAGGCCCAAACGTGTAGTGAGGGTCTGCTGGGAACGTCTGGCAAAGTCTGATGTGAGATGGAGCTTTAACTCCCATCTCCAGGATAGTTTTGAACATGAGGAGGTGGGGAACATTGAGTCTGAGTGGATCATGTCCTGCAATTCCATTGTCGAAGCAACTTATTAGAACTGTAGCCGCAAGATTGTCGGTGCCTGTCACGGCAGCAACCCTCGAACCCGTTGATGGACACATTCGGTGAGGGATGCTGTCAAGCTGAAGAAGGAGTCCAATCGGTCCTTTTTGGCCTGTGGGACTCCAGAAGCAGCTGATGGGTACCGACATGCGGCTCAGGTGGTCGCTGAGTTAAAACTCTGGCTTGGAAGGAATTCAAATAAGCCATGGAGAAAGACTTCCGTACGGCTTCGAGGTGATTCTGGTCCACCGTCCAGGGCCTCAGGAGGGGGAAGCAGTGCAGCACCAACACTGTTTATAGTGGGGATGGTGTGCTGCTGACCTCGACTCGGGACGTTGTGGGTCGGTGGGCGGAATACTTGGAAGACCTCCTCAATCCCACCAACATGCCTTCTGTTGAGGAAGCTGAGCCTGTGGACTCTGGGTTGGGCTCTCCAATCTCTGGGGACGAGGTCACCGAGGGGTCAAGAAGCTCCTCGGTGGCCTCAGGGCCCCGGGGGTGGATGAGATCCGCCCGGAGTTCCTCAAGGCTCTGGATGTTGTAGGGTTGTGTTGGCTCACGCGACTCTGCAATATTGCATGGACATCGGGGGCAGTTCCTCTGGATTGGCAGACTGAGGTGTTGGACCCCTTGTTCACACACATGCACTGTTCAAAAATGGGGGGACCAGAGGGTGTGCTCCAATTACAGAAGAACCACACCATTAAACCTCCAGGGTAAGGTCTATTCTGTAGGGTCTGTTGGATAGTCGAACCTCATATTCAGGAAGAGTAGAGTGGTTTTCATCCTAGTCGTGGAACAGTGGACCAGCTCTACATCCTCAGAGGGTGGTGGCCCAAGTGGCTGATGGAGAGGGAAGTCAGGGCCTCCCATCTTGGGTCTCGTCTAAGGGTTAAGTTTGTGTGACAAAATGCAGTAAGATTCAACTAGCAAATAGCTAGACTGAGTGTGTTTTGAATATTTAAGTGACTTAATACTTTCAAATGTTCTTGTGTGCGTGTGTGTAGCACAGCAGCTGCATCATGGCAGAGTTAGACGTCCCACAGATGAAGAGAGAAGTGGAAAGTCTTCAGTATCAACTGGCGATTAACAGAGAAAAATCCTCCATTACTGTAACGGAGTGAGTGGAGCATGAACTGTCTCTCTCTTATGCACACATGTTTGCATGACTATCTTTGTGGGGACTTTCCATTCATTTCTACATCCTAATCCTAACCATTACATAACTAACCCTCACCAAAACTCAATTCACACCGTAGTCCTAAAAACAATGTTCCCCTTGTGGGGACCAGGCTTTGGTCCCCACAAGGGGGGTACCGAAGCCTGTGACGGGATGTGTAGGAAATGGTCCACAGGTATTAAAAAGAAAACCCACAATGCGCGCACACACACACAACACACACACACACACACACCCCACACACACACACCACACACACACACACACACCACACACCACACACACACACACACACACACACACACACACACCACACACACACACATCTCTCTGCCATTCTGGAATGAACTCGCTCATGGTGATGATGGTTTGTTTCTGCAGGCTGGTGAAGTGGATCGAAGGCTGTGTTTGTGAAGATCCATTTCTGAACCCTGAGCTGATGCGAGCCAACCCCTGGGTAGAAAAGGGCAAGTGTGTGATCCTCTAATGGTGACACACACAATCAAAGATGTATATAATCTGAAGCATGCACTCTCACACCGCCTTGCTTCATTAATTCACTCCCAAACATCATTGCTTTCATTTCTGTTTATTTATTTGGAGATTTCTGGATGCTGTTGCTTGATGTGTCAGACTGAATGTGCAACATGGAACATCTTTCCTTGGGTTTCACAATGCTCTTTTTTTGTCTCTTTGCACTGTCAATCCAAATAAACACTGTTTGAATTAACAAAGCATGTTGATGTCAATCGATTTATGCAGGAGCTACTGAAGCTCTCTGATGTAAACATTGCGTCTGACCGCATTAGACATGCCTTCGTTGAAACGGAACCACACATCACTGTTTCCCACGGCTGTTCCCATTGCAACAACAGCACACTTCTCACCTGCAGGGACAGGAAACATCTTTTAAACATCAACTCTAACATAGCAAACTCAGATTACCAAAAGAAATTCCAAAATGAGGCATTTAACCATAAAAATGATCTGAGTAAGTCAACAGTCTGCTGAGGCCCACAATTAATGCTGATCTCTTTTTGTCTTAGCATGTTAACACAAACCTGAATGCTGCAGAGCAACAATCTGTTAAAACTCCTGCTTTAATGATCAGACTGGCTGCTGAGCTGATGACTCAGGTCATTTATTTACAGTAAACCTAAATCGATGGTGATGAGACACAATGCTTGTATTAAAATAGGGGTGTGATTTCTTTTAGAAAGATTTTCTTTTTATATCACTATGTGTTGACTTTGTAAGCACAAAAAAGTATTGAAATATCAGACATGTCAAATTATGATAAAATAAAACTGAATAAAATGGAACCCAAACCAGACAGCTTTCCATTCAGTGGCTTAGAAATAAACCAGGCCAGATCACAGGTTTAATTCAAATGCAGTAAGTTTAGCTCCAGTTTTATGAAAGTAAATATGTGTCACCAGGATTTGAATTAAAAAATACCACTGAAATGTTAATGTTATATATTTGTACCTACTCTTTCGGTGTTAAAATATATTCAAATACATTTTTAACCTTTTAATCCGTGCAGGCAGTTTTTCCATTGTATTTTTCGGGGGTGAGATTTAAGGGTTTAAACTCTGCCAGTGTGGTTATAATGCTTTTATTGGGCGGCCTAGAGCCCGCCCCTTTTGAATGACACCGCATTTTACCAATAATATTATGAAATGGCTTTTTCCGAGCCAATAATATCCAGAGAGCGACTTGAGCTCGCTTTGACATGCCTGTATTCTTTCTGGAATATTTCTGACTGGTCAACTTGGAGACTAAATCTAAAGCCACCGATGTGTAGCCAACATGTGTCCTGTCCTTGGGGTTTGTTTTGACTTGAATCCACACGCTGCATGCGTCAAAGTCAGGCTTTGTGCGTGAGTCCTTATGGTAACAGTATTTACAGGACTTTTTCTCACCAACAGAGCCACGGAGAGACACATTGTAAGAACGTGTCAAAACTGGATGCGTTTCTTCAGCAGAACTTCACAATTCACAGGAGTGGGTGATTATAGCCGTGAGAATGCTGACAAGTTTTGGATTTAAGAGTACCGAAAACTTTTAGTCGTCTGCTTCTACAGTCAGAGCAAGGGGAGTTAAACATACCAAAGAGGGATGGGGGGGCCTGGAGGCCTAACATACCATTAGGAAGGGGGGGCGCAAGAAGCTGGGGGGCCCAGGGTCGAGAGATGGTGGGCGGGGTTAGCATACCATTCAAAGGGTTGGGGGGTGGAGGTCAAAGGAGACATGGTAATGTTTTGTTTACCAGAGGATTCCTTTGGTCATTATCTTTCATTAGACCCTCATTGATGGGTCAAGAATGGTGGGCACCGAGTCATTTGAAGTTTGTATATCATGTTGTCCAAATGGCACACTTGGACAACACACTTGGACAACACTTGTACATCCTCAAAAGTAAACTTGCCCAAAATGACATTTCTTTTTTGTGCTATTTTGATCATTCTTGAAATGATCAAGAATGATCATTTCATTTCAAGAAAGAAATTAAATATTCTCTTCATTTAATTTCATTGAAATAAGCTGAAATGAAGATATATAGAAATTCTACTATATTTACAGATATAGTAAAATTTATTCTACTATATCTGTAGAATAAATTCTACAGATTTATTGTATTTTCCAGTTCATACATTCAACACTGAATGTGCAATTACAAGAAATAAAAAATGAAAATCTGGGTGAAGCAAAATTTTTCAATTTCTTTTGTGTTGCAAACATAATACCTACAAACTGCTTCAAAAATAGAAAATTTAGTTTGTCATCTTTATAAACAGACCAAGTTTGCATCACTTCAAATAGTTCAAGAACAGCAGCTGGGTTAAGGGGTTAACCTAATGCAGGGGTGTCCAAAGTGGGTCCTCAAGCGTCAGCATCCTGCATGTTTTAGTTTTCTCCCTAGAGGTTGTAACAACCTCAGCAAGTCAATGTTCTCCTTAGGCCTCTAATGAGCCATCATTTGATGCAGGTGTGTTAAACCAGGACAGAACTAAAACATGCAGGATGTCGGCCCTCCAGGACCCACTTTGGACACCCCTGACCCCTTGGCTGGTTGTTGGAATCTGACATCCATTGCTAATGTCTGTGACCTGAAGTAACCTTTTTACACTGAATTTTTAGACACTGAATTTCAGATAACAAAATTGAAGCAATTGAATCTGAAAAGACTGAAAATATTGCATCTGAATTTTGATAAGTAGAACTTTTTTAATATGCCGAATGTTTTAACATTCAAAAGTTGAACAGTTATTGAAAATTAGATCACTTCGAAACAGCAATGTGAATTTTTAGCTTGAAGTGAAAATAAATGAAATTTCAACCATGTAAAAATAATGAACCTTTTTTATGTTAAAATGTGTTCTGGATATATTAACACAGAGAGGAAGTACAAGTATACAACATTAAAATCTCAGTTCTAACGGAACTTTCAACAAGATAGAATATCCATCCCCTTTGTCTTGGTCTGATTCAGGATTTCACTATCTGGGGGTGATATAAGGTCTAGTGTGGGGACTTGCTGAAAAATAATCTTGCTAAAGTACAAAAAGATATTAAAAGATTTTACTAGATGGCTGGATCTGTCAATTTCATGGATGGGGAGAATAAGTCTCATAAAGATGAACATCATGCCAAGATTACTTTGCCTAATGCAATTATCACTCTATATTTCTAAGACAGCTAAAAAAATCAAAAGGGACTTTTCCAAAATTGATATGGCAAGGGAAAACGCCAAGGTTGAGATGAGAACTCTGCAAAACTGCCAAAGGTTAACGTTAACCATTATGACTGGGCTTATTATGGCAAAATCATTAATGAGTGGCTTCACAATTATTTTAAAGGCCAGGAAGCACCTTTCGAAAAGAGGGCATATTATCGCTTTAATTTATTAAGAAAGATTACGAGCATAAAAAATTCCTGTTTGAAGAGGGAGGAGAAATGCAGTAAAAAGTTGGCAAGGCAAGAACAATTCTGTTGGTAGGAAGGATTCTCTTGTACAATAAAGACTTCCTCCCGTGGGGAGGGGGGGTTCAGCAGTATTTGGAAACTGGCACAAAAAAGGCATCAAAATAATAGCAGATTTTTGCCCAGCTTCAATATAAATTTGGCCTCTCAACCAAGGATTTCTATGCCTACCTACAAATTTGTCACTTTGTAACATCTGGCTGCCCCAGGACCCTTGCACGCTTCCAGGGCCAACAGAAAAGTTCCTTATCAAGTTTACCTTAAATACAGGTTTCATTTTGAGATTTTATAATGTTTTATAAGGAAGAGTTTCTTGTTCCTTGTGTTAGAAATTTCCTCAGACATTGGGAGGAGGATCTGGGGAAAGTCTGAAGGGAGAAAATTGCTTTCAATGACCCCATTCTTTGTTTTCGATTAATACATTTGAAGAAATTCAATAGAAGATAATCCATAGAAAACACAGAACTCCATATTTTCTTGATAAAATAAAACCCAACCAATTACCATTGTGTCAAAAATGTAGGACGAGCACTGGAACTTATCCTCATGTTTTTTGGGAATGCCCTTTTATATCCAGGTTCAGGAAATGTGCACTGCTTATAAGGACTAGAAGTTGTAAAGATCCAGGACTGTGCCCATTGGGGCTGCCCTCCTCAGATGAAATGATAAAAGGTAAACCACTCCAGCTGACCAATAAACTACAATTTTTATGTCAGAAATTTATTTTGCGAAACTAGATATGTGATAAGTCTCCTATGGTAACTCAATGGCACAGAGAAATATTTGGAATTATTACAATGGAGAGTCTTAAGTGGAAAATTAAGTGGCAAAACTGAAAACTTTAAGGCCCTACATTCTGACCTCCTTAAATGAGAGCTTATATTCACCTGGAAATAATCTCCAATACATTTATATTTATCTACTTTTATATTTTATTTGTTTTCATTATTTTGTTTCATTATATTTCTTCTTAATCCCAGTTTTTTTTAATGTTTGTCATTTGAGCTCCACACACGTCAGATTGTATTGTAACTACACCTGCTCTGTGTTACGTTCGTTCAGTTTTTGAAAATAAATAAAAACGAGTTAAACAAAATTTTATTCAAATCCTGTTGATACATATTTACTTTCATACAGTTTTCTCCCAAACGTCTCTATCTGCTTTGTGTCAGTGAAAACACGACCTAAGTTTAGAATAAAATAAGTTGGGGGAACAATGATGAAAATCCAAGGTTAGAAAACAAAGTTAACTCTATGTCTTTGAAGGACACCAGCAGGTAAAACGTAGTGACCAGGATTAGGACTCAGGATTAGGAGCTCTGCTGTTCCAGTGTAATTACCCAGTTGATCGACTGTTTTCAGGGTTTCAGTTAGAAGCTTTAAGTACCTGAACCACTCAATGCAGAACCTGGGCCTGAGACAGCACTAACAAACTGAGTGGCTCAATAACTGCACAGAAAGTCTCCTCAATATGGTTCAAACTAAGCTATTGAGTACAGAATGATGACCACCGTCATTATGACTCATTATATTTTCAATAGGATTCTGCAGCCATTCTGATAATACATCAGTAAAGAGTACTCTGTGATCTAATAATGTAATCTTTAATAAATTAAGTTATCTTTGGATGTCTATATTTGTAAAATGGGTCTGAGGCCCTTTGATGTACAAAATGTACTTTAATGTAATTTCTTTGGTGAGTTTACAGGATACTACAATTAGAGCCATCAGACACTTTATCAGCTGTGGTTTGAGTGAAGTCGTGATGATGTGACTTTGCACACACAGTACCTGAGTCTGAGGACAGCAGGGGCCTCTGAGGTTTTGGGCCGATGGCTCGACCGAAGAAATCCACCTCCGGCTGCAAAACAGAGGGTGAGGAAGGAGTTAAAGCTGGGTGAGAAGAAAGTAAAACAGGTCAGTGTCAGGGAACACATCTTTTTATTAGCCTAATTTCTCCATGAGGGACCGTAATCCCAGGGGTTCCTCGTTACCCTCATTTCTGCCCTCTAGAGGCTCAACCACGTCATTACTGAACCAAGAAAATCACAGGCTGTGGTTTCCAGCTGTTGAGCTCTGCACATCCTAGAGGTGAAGCAGTGCAGTTCTGCGTTCCTGTTGGGTTTTATCATCAGAATGTTCAATGCTGAAGCTGGCTTCTGGGTCGGTGTGGCAAAGGGCCATTTGACTTTTCTGACTGCATCTTGATCACCTACTGGCTCTAAATCAGATCAGGATCATCTATAGGAAACATTAAACAGATTCTTCAACGTGTGAATTTTGCCAATTTTATACTGATAGTCAAAATTTAAAAAGTGCCACTGGTACACTGGGTTTTCTGAAGTAATTGGTAAGTAGTCGTCTACCAGACATTCTAAAGAACTTTATGCTTTTATGGAGATGCTGATTTCATTTCCCAGCAGAACTTTGGACCAGCCTGCAGTAAATGACCTTGGAGCTCCTGTTCTCCAATGTCCAGCAAACTGACCTGACCTGAACATCTTGCAAAGTTTCCACAGTGTTGCCAAGAGAAAGATGAGATACACCAGAGCCAACAAGTCAGATGACCTGAAGGCAGCTATCAAAACAACCTGGACTTCCTGAACCTCATCAGAACCACAGACTGATTGCCTCTATGCCACGCTGCATTAATCCAGTAATTTATGCAGAAGTATGGAGTGCACAGAAATAAACATACACTATTTTGCCATATGATTCATGGCTAAAGTATTCACTCGTCTGCCATGAATCATATGAGCTTAAGTGACATTCCATTCCTAAGCCATAGGGTTCATTATGACATTGGTCCACCTTTGCAGCTAGAAGAGCTTCAACTCTTCTGGGAAGGCCGTCTACAAGGCTTAGGAATGTGTTTGTGGAGATTTTTGACCATTCTTCCAAAAGCATATTTGTAAAGTCACATACTGGTGTGGGATGACAGGCCTGGCTCTTACGCTCCGCTCTAATTCATCTCAAAGGTCAGGTCACATAAAGCTACGTAACCCAGTCAAGTTCATTCACACCAGACTCTCCCTCCATGTCTTTGTGGACATTTCTTTGTGCTCTGGTGCATAGTCACATTGGAAGAGGAAGAGGCCAACTCCAAACTGTTCCACAAATTTAAGAGCATGGACTTGTCCAAAAAATATCTTAGTATGTTGAAGCATTCAAAGTTCCTTTCATTGGAACTAAGGGGCCAAGCCCAGCTCCTGAAAAACAATCCCATACCATATTCCCCCTCAAACTTTATACTTGGTACAATGCAGTCAGACTAATACTGTTCTCCTGGCAACTGACAAACCTAGACTTGCCCATCAGATTGCCAGATGGAGAGTGCAATTCCTTACTCCAGAGAACGTGCCTCCACTGCTCTAAAGTCCAGTTGCAGCGTGCTTTACACCACTGCAGCTGGTCCACCATGGAACCCCATTCCAAGAAGCTCTTTGCACACTGTTCTTGAGCTAATCTGAAGGCCTCATGAAGTTTGGAGGTATGTAGTGCACTTTGTGGCCGAGTTGCTGTTGTTTCCAAGCACTTCCACTTTCTTATAATACAGCTGACATTTGACTGTGGAATATTGAGGAAATTTCACCTGTGGATTTGTTGCACAGGTGGCATCCTATCACAGTTCCATGCTGGAATTCACTAAGCTCCTGAGATCGAGCCAATCTTTCACACGTTTGTAAAAACAGTTTGCATCATTTTATGATTCGTTTTATACACCTGTGGTGTCAGCCTACTTTTAAATAAATTCAGTTTTTTGAGCAGTAATTGCGTATTACTATTTAAAAGAAAAGGCCAGCAAACAGCCACCAATATCTGATCAGATTAAAACTCTTTTAGAGAATCAAAAATAAAAGCTGCAATTAAATGTTTATAACAATAGGGAGTAATAATGGCCCTGGAGAACTACTGTGGTTCTTGAAAAAGGTTTCATGCATCTGTTGGTTGATGAATATGGAAATGGTTGTGTTGTTCCAAGTCCACACGTAGAGCAAGTGTTTTTTGACTATTGTAGATTTCTAAATAATGAAGCCATAAGCTTGACACTGAGTATTTCCCCTTCTGTCCACTTGATGTTGAAATTACAAAAAAACCAGACTGGATCCTCAAAGTTAACGGTTTGCTTCAAAAATAAAAATGACACAAATGTTACTTTTACCCAAAAAGAATAAAGAATAAAACTAACTCTACCTCCCTAGCCAGACCCTTAAATCCTTAAATGCAAATAGATATGTACATTTACTAGAAGGCCTTAATAGCCTAATTAACAAATTTGTATGCATTAGAGGTTTAACTAGTAATTTTTATCCTAATAAACAAATTATAAGAAATATAAACTTCATTTATTCTAAAGGTCTGAATGAACTAAAACTGAATTTAGGCTTCTACAGTGGGAGTTGGTACTTTTCTTTCCGTTTTATTTACTACATTCTGTCATATGCTTTATTTAGTTTTTTTCTTTGTCATTTTATTATTATTTGTGTCTTGGTTTGACCCGCTTCAGTGTTGTACAGAACTTTGGTTAAGCAAGTTCTTTTTAAGTGCTTTAGAAATAAACTGGATGTTGCTTTCTGAACTTTAACTGTCGGCACATAAAGCATACATTCCCTGGAAAGAAGGTGTTTTTGTGCACCTCACCTGGTCTCCACTGTTGTCTGTTTCACAATGTTCTCCAACCTCTGCTGATGGTTCTTGGTCGGTTTTGGACCTGCACTCTTTTTTTCTTCCTCTTTCTTCACAACAAACACATGCAGCACATCACAAATCATAAGTTTCATACACATTCAGCTTTGTTCTGACAAAACAGGCGGTGGCATCTAACCGTAGCAGGGTTCCTCTGAAGCATCATCTGCTCAGCTCTCCTCATCTTCTCCTGCTCCATTTCTCTGCTGATGGTCTGTTTGGCCTGATAAGTCAGCTGGCGACGCGGCGGCAGGCCAGGAAACCTCGCCACCTCCTCCACATGCCTGCACACACAACAAACTTAACATGTGATGGCAAGCAGCTGAAAACAAACTAGTTGATAGAAAAACAAAAAATCTAACAAAATGTTGAAAGTGGCTTATTTACCACAGGGTTCTTTCTATCTGATTGCTTCATTCAATCAGTCAATGATTGAATGAAGCAGTAAAATGTTGCTGGCATTGCCCGCCACTGAGTCAACTTTTTACCTCAGAGGGGCCAACTTTCTTTTCTTCCTATCTTGGTTTGATGCCGTAGGGGCTCCTTCAGTGCCCTTTGTACCCTGCATGTTTTTCAGCCACTACAAATGTTTATTCCATTGTTAATAACAAAATTCTAATGATCAATCTTCAATTGAAATCTCAAAGGGTTCATCACACACTGATGATAGCAAGCTACTGGATTGTAGCTACAGCTGCCTTTCTAACCAACACCAGCAGGAGAGAAGGGAGAAATGTACTGTCCAGTGTTAAGAAAATAAATTTAAAATAAGCTAGTTTTAAAACTTAACACTTCTTGATTGAAATAGTTTTCAGATTAATAACTTGTTCTGTCCTATTGACCTTTATGTTACCTGTAGTTACAGCAGATTGTTTGCTAACATCTTCTGATCTGCTCTTTCTCTGTGTGGGAAACAATCAGAAGATGTCCCAGCTTCACACTGATCTGTGAAAAGCCATAAGACATCCTGAGTTCAGGCCAGTGGAGGAGAAGCTCTGCTTCCACTTTGTTTAGATAAAGAGACAACTGGTGTTTGATCTTGAAAACAAATTGCAGGGAGTTTCTAACTCTTAAGAGGGTCAGAGACAGCTCCTGGTTGGATGAGCAAAGATATGCCTTATTTGAATAAGTTAAAGTTTGTACACAGGAGTAACAAATCAGATTTTGCTCTTTGCAATTCTCCAAAGACGTCTTTGCTTTTTGTTTGTCATTTCCATCTTTAGTCTTTTTTCCTCTCTCAGGTAAATTCATGTGTTGTATGTGTTCTGAGTTTTGTGCTGTTTTGTGATTTGCTTTTCTGGTGATAGGATGAATCTGTCTTGAATAAATGCTGATTATTGTGACGCTGTCATCTCTGTGTGATCTCAGTCTTTGTGCACAGCATTTTCTGAATCCGGGCATTAGAGGATATAATGAGTCAAAAGGATTTAAAAAGGGTTAATAGTAGAGGTGTGCCGATCGATCGGTAACCGATCATAATCGGCCGATTTCCGTGAAATCGGTGATGATCGGGATCGGCCGATCATTGGCTCTGTTACCGATATGATCACCTGCATCTCATTTCTCAGCCTGTCTGTCCAGCTGGTCTCGTCTTTCCTTCACACGGCGCAAACGCGCAGCAACAAATCCTAAGCGATGTGTAACTATAACCACTGAGTGAATGAGGACGTTTGCGTGTTGCGGCAGAAAATTGAAGCAGGTCAAAATGCATCAACACAACGAAGCTAATAGACATAAAAACAATGACGGAGTTTGGCTACATCGAGGCTCAATGCAGTAAAAAGACATGGAGGATCAGACAGCAGGTAAAGCAGCACAGCTACAAACACTCACCGGATTAGCATGACGGTCAGAAAAATAAACTAATAACCTGGAAAATGATTTAAGTCTTGGAGCTGCGATGTAAGACGCTGGTTCTGCTCTCACTGTTGAACCGCTGCTCCTCTATATTTAGTAATATTTGACACTGAGCCGCTTCTGCTCCACCTGGTAGTGACTCTCACACCGAACCTGTTTAAAGCTGCAGCATCTAACTTAAAAAAATACATTTTACATACGTATTAAAACTTTCTCTGTCCTAACATGAGACAGATAATCTCTAAAAAAAATAATCTATCTCCTCCCTGTTACTCCTCTCAGTCAGAAACAGCCAATCAGAACTAGCAGTAATCAGCTAGCCGTCATGCTAACAGGAAGTTTTGATTCAGTAACTCAGGATTGTTTATTGTAATGGATCCTGTATTTTCCTTTGAATGTTAAGTTTTATACTTGAATTTTTTGTCAATGTTGAGAGGTTTTATTTTTGGCTCTTTGCATTACTTAGCCTCTTCAGAACCTTCATATGTTATCAGTCTGTTAAAGATAGTATTATTGATAGCAGTACAATTTGCACAATGCTTGTTTTGTTTAGTTTTCTTCTTGGAAAAAGTTATTAAAAACAAGTTTTTGTCTAAATTAAGGTGAATTCATGGTTCCTTTTTCCACATAATGTAACGGTAGTGTTTATGATAAAAAATAAATAAATCATAACTATGTGATCGGTATCGGCAGAAAAAAACCTGATCAGCACATCCCTAGTTAATAAGTTTTAGAATTTTTCCTCTCTTAATACCAGGTACACAGACAAATCAAACTGGTAATCCACTGATTGCAGGGCAAACCAATACGCCACCGTTGTCCTAATGTTAACATGTCATAACATGTTTTTCCGAGCTGCTAAGATGCTCATGCTGGTTTTACACCTGTGTGGCAGTGAGGGAGACCTGCTGCTGTGTACTCAACGGTGTAACTGTGTCTTTATCTTGACCAATACCTCACATGCTAAAAAAAGCAAGCACTACTTTTACTATTTATCCTAAATCCATAAGACCTATATTCTTAAAATATATATATAAAAAGTAAAATGCAATGACATCCCATTTTATTCTCAAAAGAATATTGGCTTTCGACCAATTGTCAACACTAGGACAACTAGAAAACAAGGTCCAAGGATATCATATTTCACAGGTCAGTGAAAAGTTTGAATAAACAAATGTAATATGTCAATGTGCAACGCAATGTAACCCACACACCACCTCTGCCAGATCATTAGAACAGGTGTTTAGCTAATCAACCACAGCTGTATTCAGATGATCACTTTATAATCCCAAAATAAACATCAAGCCTGAAAACATGAAACTGTTAAGGACTGAATGTTCTGCACTGTGTGTTTGTGTGTTTTATGGTGTTGAATCCTCATACGTATAGTGGAGATGTTTGTTGTATCCTAAGCAACAAGTCTTTGTGTAGCTGGCGACACAAAGTGAGAAAAAAGAAAAAAAAGTACCAATGGATTTGATTTGTTGTGCAACAGTTTTCCTGCATTACTTTACCTTTGCTGTTGCGCACTACACTAAATAAAGAATATTTACACCTCCAAGTCTTACTTAGTTAACATAATCGTTCCATAGTGGCAGTGTGGCTAAGGAACAGAGTAGTCTTTTCGCACCTCCAGCACATTCGCAAAATTGCCGGATGTAAACAATAACATGCAATGTGTTCAAATGGTATTAGTTGATGAATGCTAAACTTTACTTTTAGGTAAAAGTTTAACTAAGTTAAATAACACCAACTGCACTGCAAACAACAGATGGTTGAAGTGTGAACCCTACCCTCAAAAATGAAAATTCATTACAATTTTGATTAAAAAGGGCATAACCTTTATAGGCATAACTTCCTGAAGGACTGGTGTGGACATGTCCCCACCAATATTTCCTACAGCTTTTTCCTTTCTGTTCCTGCATCTATTTGCGGACAGTAACTCAACAGCAGCCTAGGACTATTTTCAAAGCATTAACAACCAGTGGACAACTGCTATAAAGGTAAATGACAAGCCAGGTCAGTGACCTATGGACATGCGCTGTTGCTTTGAATATCGGTGGTCGGGGAAATGACACAATGAAGCAAAGAATCTGAGAAGGGATGCAAAGTTTTGATATTAATTGAAAACACTACAAGAGCAAGATAACAAGGTCCAAGGGAAACACATTTCACAGGCCAGTAAAAAGCTTTAATTAAAAAATATAAAAAGTGGGGAGTAGATTAGTTATGTTGCAGCTTAACTTTGACAAACTTAACGTAGCTTACCCATGCTGAAATACACAGTTCGGTATATTTCAGTTCAGTTAGTCCAAAAATAAGCAGGTGTTGAAATTAGCTAATCAATCACCATGATCATTCAGGCAATTACTTCTTAACAATTGCAAAATAAACATCAAGCTTGACTCCTGGAAATGTTGTCTGTCGGTTGTCATGACAACAAATCTGCGTGATATTAGGCTGACAGAATGGTTTTAAGTTGTTCTTCTGTTTCTTCGTCCCTGTAATTGCATCATTTTTTCATAGAACATGGTGATTTCAAAGCTATCATCAAATAGGATGAAATATTTTATAGCGCATAGGAGTCAAAGTTTGGAGGCTACAACCATTTTTGTGACAGATTCCTGCTCATCTTGGATTGGAATCCAGTAACATATTATTACAGTATATAATATTTAGGCCTGTCGCAATAACAGATTTTGCTGGTCGATTAATCGCCTAAAGATTTATCGGCAATAAGCGATAACATCGCCTTAAGAAATTTTGTTGCGTGCGAACAGTGATTTGCAACACAAAACGCAACAGCGGACCGCGACAGCGGACCGGAGGGGAGTTTCCAAAGGCATTTGTAGTAGCAGCTCTGATCTAAATCAGGAATTTTCCCCGACTGGGAGCTTAACGCTGAATGTGACAGGCAGCCAATCAGAAAGCGAGGATTCTCCTCCTACTTTCTGATGGGAAATTACCTAGGGGAATCCCAAACAGCTGAAACGGCGCATTTCAGCACTTATCGCACTTATCGCGATAATTAAAATTATCGCAATAAGTTTTTTTATCGCACGATTAATCGATTTATCGTTTATTGCGACAGGCCTATATGTTACTATATTATATATAGCATATATCTTATTTAATTTGCCTTTGGGATTATTAAAATATTTTTTAATTTGAACTGAATGTGTTAATGGTCAGTCTACAACCTAACTGCCCCAACCAACCCCAAAACGTTCCACTGAAAGTCTTGACAAGCAGAGACACAGATGTGACTTGCAGTGGCGTTTTTTGATATGGACAACATGGGCAACTGTCCAGGGTGGCAACTTGTGGGGAGGCGAGGCTGAATTTTGTAACGTTTTCAACTGCAGTCAAGCATTGAGCCAATATACAGACTCATTCCATAAATTAGAATACAACTAAAAAGTTCATTTTTAGTAATTCCATCACCAAGTGAAAGACGTTATGCAGATTCATTAGAGAACTAATGTTTCTACATTTTTATATATATTCTAAAATGTTTTTATTTTCAATAAGTTCCTTTAATCTGACAAGCCTCATCAGATTGTATATCCTAAGTTTTTGAGTAAGACAGCCTGGCATTCACATTTGGTCTTCGCCTCATTCTTAGCACAAAAAAGGCCTTCTAGGGTGCACTATCCATACCCACCCCCTGACTGTCCCTCACAATTTGTCCCCATCAATTGCAACTCAAAGTCACACCCTTGTTTTACTTACTTGAGTTGCTGCGGTGTTCAGGTGACAGAGAAGCTCATCTCTGAGCGCAACAAAATAGGGATCTGCTTCTCCACAAGAAGTAAGCATCAATGGAAAATTCAGAATATTTTTAAGGGGTGATAAAAAACATGCTGCCTCTTGTTACTTTTTACTGGCCTTAATTTTAGCTAATTTTATTTACTACCTTTTACGCCCACGCAGAAACCCTGTAAAAATATTTTGTGTGGCCCTCCCCAGATAGCACACGATAGTCAGAATAGTTGATTTTTGGTTAAGGTCAACAACTGACAGTGGATCAACCATCAAACAATCATCCAATTCTAGGGTTAGGGTTAAAGATGTCATTGAATCAATTTAGTGGTCGAATGACTAAAATGCCAATGCATAATCCAGTGTTTTTCCAACACAAATGTGCATGTAGATTCCCATTTATTTGATGGTTGAATCAACATTGACATAGTGTCAATTATGGTTGGAACCCTACTGTTGATTAGAAATGTACTGTAAGTCACCAACCACTTTCAATTTTGTTTCAATGTGAGGCTTCAACGTAGATGCAATGTTTCTGCTTGACATTGTTTTAATGTTGTGCTATCAGGGTCAGGTTCTCTGGTAGACCATTACACAAACGGGGGTCATTTTACAATGTTCACAAAGCAGGTCTGCTTTGTGAACATTTGTGCCTTTATTCATTTTTGCCTTTATTCATTTTTGAATGGCAAAAGAAGTAATAACAGTGGTGAAATTAATTACCTTTTTGATTTTTGAGTGAGGCTGCATTCTGACAGATGAGTAAAATGCTAGTCATGAAATAGAAACTAAGTTTTTAAATATTATTCAATTTTAAAAGTAAATTCCAGACTTTTCCAAATTGTGCAAAAACCAAAATACTGAAGGATAAATTGTTAAAATCATTGTGTCATTATGTGACAAATCAAAGAAAAATATTGAAATAAATAAATGAAAACCATGCCAACACTACTAGATGTTTAGTCTTTAGAAAACATTTTCTCTCTTTCTGACAGTGTAGGAGCAGACTTGGTGTTCACTCTATCCTTCTTTCTCTCCTCTACTCTTATCTCCACCTTTCTTTCTCTTTCCCATAGCAAAAGCAGTTAAGGCTCCATTTGTGGAAGTAAATCTGTTGGGCTTTACCTTGAATGGAAATGGTAAATGGACTGAACTTATATAGCACTTTGCCAATCAGTTTGACCACTCAAAGCGCTTTACACTAGAGTCACGTTAACCCATTCACACTCACAAACGCTCACACATTTATACACCGATACACAGATCGGTAGGCAATTTGGGGCTAAGTGCCTTGCCCATGGGCACATTGACATGAGGCAGGAAGAAGCTGGACTCAAACCTACAACCTTCTGATTGCAAGATGACCACCCTACCCACACAGCCAGTCTCCTCCCACATTGGCACTCAAGACAATAATTCTGAATGTCACATTGCCAGAACAACACATAAAAAAAAAAAATAAACATAAGTCGTAATAAAGCTTCCAGTTCCTATTCATCTAGACCTGGAAAATAACATTAGCAAATTCCAAAGTTTTCCCAAACACAAACTAACAAACTACTTACATTTTCTTTAGGAATGCACCAATATCAAAATTTGGGCTTATATTGATATCTGATATTAAAGATGATCCCTCCAGATCCAAAACCAGAGCAGTCCAATGACATATGTCCACTTGTGCCAAACATTTAGGCTGCCTTTGATGTCAACCACTCATTTCCAAACTGCCCTTCTGCACCAGTCACAGGGTGGTGTTGTGGTGTGCCAGTGAGGGCAGGTACAGGAAGGCGTAGACCAGGAGCAGCAGCAGCAGAGCCAACACCAGGGGTAAGCACCAGTCATTGGTGACCAGCACCTCATCACAGCGAGCCTGCAGAAAGGAGCCGTCCTGGACACCCGGCTGCTCTTCACCCAACCGCAGCATGCCTGGAGAATCCCAGTGTGACCAACCGTTAGCCTCAAACAGACTCGGGAATCGTTGAAACACGGCGTGGAACTCAATAAAAGTCCCAAACATGAATACAGCCTCCAAATCTAGCACTGTTCTAACACATTCCTGCTCCAGAAACATTGAATTCCGCCATATGTCATCTGAGTCCAACTCTTAGTCAATCCCACTCTACAACAGTAATGAGGCTTTGCTGTCTGTGACCCTGTTCTGACACAACAGTCACACACACACACGTTTGTCAGGCTATCTTTCTGGGGACTTTCCATAGACTTCCATTCATTTCTACAGGCTAACCCTAGCCCTTACCATTACATACTTAACCAAAACTCAATTCACACCTTAGTCCTAAACCTAAACCCTAACCCACAAACAGCATTTCCCCTTGTGGGGACAGTGGGTCCCCACAACATAATGTTTCAGGAAAGTTGTCCCCATAAGGTAATAAATCCCTTGTGAGGTGTGTGTGTCCATGTGTTTGTGTGCATGCACACACACTCCAGGTAATAAGGGGATTATTCTCTAAGCTGTTATGCAGAGAAACCACAGTGTGGACTAGCGCAGTGACCTTCAACATCCCAACAGCTCACACATCTGCTCAGCAATTTCCCTCCCCACTGGCTGATGGGCAGCAGGAGGTTTGTTTGGATGTGTGTGTACTCACGGCTCCAGCATGAAGGTGTACTGGCCCTCAGGTGTGCGGTCCTGCCTGTATGAGAGGTTGTAAGCCAGCATGGTGTTGATCAGCTCCCGCATCAATTCCTTCTCTCTGCTGCTAAAAAGCTGAGGATTCACCTAAAAGCAGCAAATATTGCAGATTGAGCAGGTGTTTAGTCCAAAACAGGATCAACATATTGAAATGGCAGGTTTTGTGGTATTGAATTGAAACATGATCAATCATTCTTCCACTTTTAATGCGACCATGTCTTGCACAATTCAACCAAAACTAAAAAACAAAATGTTTTGGAGAAGATTGGGGCATTGTCTGCATTCAACTTCTATGTACCACAAATCTAGAACAAACTTCCAAAAAACTACAAAAGAGTGGTATAGTGGTCTCTGGATAGTGAGCACTCTACAGTTTCTGAGATTGATTGACAGCGCTAAGACTGTCCTCCTGGTTCTGATTGGTTGGTTTTGGTCAGAACGGTGCATTTCTTTGGACAGCAGTAGTAGCTCAGGGACCAGGTGGAGAAGATTTCATTTTTTGTCATGGGACCCAAGATTCCTGGCAGCGCCCCTGATTGCAATAAATGCAGTCTATATGCAGTAGTGTAGGAGCAAGTCCAGTTGGGAATGCCTGAGGAAAGTCTGTGGTCCCCTCCTGGACCTGTTCCCCCGTGAACCAATCAAACAAGCGGAAGGCAATGGATGAATGGAAACATTTCAGCATTCTAAAAGTCTGAACATACTTTCTGAAATACCTCTGGAATAATGTTTAGCTTTCAGACAAGGATGTTCTTGACGCTTTAAAATTGAGTTTGGAAAAAACCCAAAATAATCTCAGCAACATTTTAGGTTAAACTGTGCAGGATATACACCAGATTAAAAGGTGAGAAAAGTTACTAACATCTTAACATGGGTATATGTATAAATATATATATATTTCAACTTTAAGTAGGGTTACAATAAATGTTTTTAACGTACAGGTCGTAGTTTTGGACAGATGATGTCAAGAAGCATCGTCAGAACATCTAAAGTGAGGTGGAGCTGGCCAATCCTGGATCTGATGCTTGCCGGGATGTCGGCCAACATGGTGGACAGAGCGTTCCTGCTGCTGAGGAGGCGAGAGGTGGCCTGCAGAGGACACCAACAGGAGTGCTTCAGAGTTTTTGTTACAAGCACAAAACTAACCCCCTCTCTTTTTTTCATCAAACTTCTCATATTCAAGCACAAGACTGTAACCTCTTGGTGGCTGTGAGGATAGCTGATGCGAGGCACATGCGTGTGGGCAAACAGGAAGTGAAACATCACAGACAGGAAGGGCAGATATCTCAGCAAGGAGAAGTTCTGTCCATGCAGAATCACTTGATTCAGCCTGTCGGAGAACATCAGCCAATCCAGAGCCTCGGACACACTCTGCAGGTTGGGGTCCCTCACTCTCACTGACAAATAGTTATCGTAGAGGCCCTGGAGAAAAGAGGACAGCTGCTTTAATGTCATCTGTGCAGAAATTGAGCAAAGAAAGAAAAAACCATTGGTGAAGCTGATTGAGTTTATTACCTGAGAGATCTTTTCATATTGTCCACTTGATGAAGCAAGGTGCAGAATGTGCTGGAACCTCTGAAACCCACTTCCTGAACCAGGCGCCTCTTCAAAGCCTTTGCCAATACGTTTTCTGATCAACACAAGCAAACTTTGTTCAGCAACCAGTTAATGTGAAAAATATTCTAGAGACTTTTCTATTTAGAGGCAAAGATTATTCCCTGACTGCTTGTTTGCACTTAACATTTTACATTTGCTAAAATAAACAGAGCTATTGAAAAAAAACATTTCACAGGGAAAGCCTGGTAGTGTTTACTAAATGTAACATTTCATGTTCAAATGCCAACACTGAATGGTGTTGGTGGCATAATATGTAAAGCAATACAAAGATTTAATATATAGGATTAACACAATAGGAGGACAAACGTTCCAGACGGTCTGAGGATTTCTGCTGAAAGCTTCATTCTGTTTACATGTCGATAGTTGATCAACTTTATCCTGAATCAGCTGCTGAATAACTTTTCTGGTTGTTGGGTTTCTTTTCCCACAGAGAACTCAAAGAATGAGTCACTACAAGCATTCAGTCTGTTTATTGGTCAGATGAGTTATGGTCAAGAGAACCAAATATAAACACAGGAAGCAGATCCCCAACACTGTTGCAATAAGTAATAAATCAATTAATTGCATAATAAATTAAAACTTGCTTGATAATTTCCATTCTGATTATTAATAATGAATAGAGAGTAGTAAAAAAGACAGCACTACCAATCCCATCTGCTAGTGCCAAAGTCTCTTCGGCTAACATGGTTTGTACCACACATTTAATCTGTCAGGGTTGCCAGCATATGGGTTAAGATTAGAGCTGTGCCGATCAGGTTTTTTTCTGCCGATTTCGATTCCGATCACCCATGAGGGCCAATCACCGATACTGATCACATAATTATTTTTTTATCATAAACACTACTGTTACATTATGTGGAAAAAGGAACCATGAATTCACCTTAATTTAGACAAAAACTTGGTTTTAATAACTTTTTCCAAGAAGAAAACTAAACAAAACAGGCATTGTGCAAATTGAACTGCTATCAATAATACTATCTTTAACAGCCTGATAACATATGAGGCTCTGAAGAAGCTAAATAATGCAAAGAGCCAAAATAAAACCTCTCAACATTGACAAAAAATTCAAGTATAAAACTTAACATTCAAAGGAAAAAACAGGATCCATTACAATAAACAATCCTGAGTTACTGAATGAAAACTTCCTGTTAGCATAGTGGCTAGCTGTTTACTGCTAGTTCTGATTGGCTGTTTCTGACTGAGAGAAGTAACAGGGAGGAGATAGATTATTTTTTAGAGATTATCTGTCTCATGTTAAGACAGCGAAAGTTTTAATACGTATGTAAAATGTATTTTTTAAGTTAGATGCTGCAGCTTTAAACAGGTTCGGTGTGAGAGTCACTACCAAGTGGAGCAGAAGCGGCTCCATCTGTCAAATATTACTAAATATTAAATATTACTACCTGTAGCGGAGCAGCGGTTCAACAGGAGAGCAGAACCAGCGTCTTACATCGCAGCTCCAAGACTTAAATCATTTTACAGGTTATTAGTTTAGCTTTCTGACCGCCGCAACACGCAAATGTCCTCATTCACTCAGTGCGTTATGGTTCCACATCGCTTAGGATTTGTTGCTGCGCGTTTGCGCCGTGTGAAGGAAAGACGAGACCAGCTGGACAGACAGGCTGGGAAATGAGATGCAGGTGATCGGCAACAAGAGCCAATGATCGGCGATCACCGATCATGCATTTTTCACGGAAATCGGCCGATTATGATCGGTGGCCAATCAATCGGCACACCTCTAGTTAAAATTTTTCATCTTCTCTCATCAGCATGACAAAATGTCCTCCTTGTGTCCCCTCCCCCTCAGAGGTTTCCCATTGAGGAATCACTGAACACCACTAGCTTGTGGTATTTGATGTCTCCTAAGCATTGGAATCTGAGGGTAACTTCCTCAGATTTAAGTTTTCTTTTCAGTTTGTTTGCACAGTGTAATGTTTGAATAGTAGCATGTTTTGTGTTTGACGCCAAGATGGATGTCAGGTCTGCTCTGTCTTGCTACCCAAAGAATCTGTCCTATCTTGGATTTTAACATGTCCATTTCAGTGTCTGTTAATGGAGCCTCCCGCTGTGGTGCTCTGATGGGATCAGTAGGAATGGGCTGTAGGTTTTTAATGTATGTACGCTGTTGTACTCTGATTTCATTCTGCAGAGAATGAGCCTCCATTCCAATGTAGTTGAAGCTGTTATATTCTTCTCGTCCAACTTGAAAAACAGCTTTTTCAAGTTGGACGAGAATGCACCGTTTTCTGCAACACCAAATAGTTCATTGCTTGTTGGTGCCATCTCCTCCTCATGTTAATGTTCAAAATCATGTTCTTCATCAAGTAGTGCTGCTGGTGTCCTTAACGCTTAGCCCCGCGGTGTCTAACAGCTTAAATGCTAACACTGCATCCAGTAGTTCCATTTTGAACTTGCGTAACTTGTTGTACCATCGTTCAAATTTGATAATCTAATCCATCATGGATGTGTCACCATGTCTGTTGATCCGATCAGACTCCGTGTAAGCTTCGTACTGTTGATCCTTTTTTCCTTTTAAACACTGAATCCAGCTTATTTAAAAGAACGCTCATTCCTGTATCATCGTTGAGATTTTTCTCTTGCTCTTCCTGATAGCGACAGGGTAACCGCTAGGGCCTGCTTCTTTTTGTCTAAGTCAGTAACAAGTCTCCAGATTTCAATCTCCTTTTTCCAACTTTCATAATACGTCTTCTCATCGAACAGTGGGGGAACTTTGTAATTTCCAGCAGCGGCCATCCTCTGTTACAGTGTTGATTCAATAATCACACTGCTGACGTTAGCATCCACACTTTAATGGTCGCCATTGATTCTGCTCCTCACACAACAGAATGAAAAAACTACAGCTCTAGCCCCGCCTCCCATTACCTTACATCTAACACATGCGCAGTATGCTACTTACAACTTAACAGGAGCAACACAGACATTTGAATAATTGAGGTGCTTGCTGTTTGTGTGTTTTGCCAATATAGCTAGAAGCTCTCTCACTCACTCCATGAGTCGGTTATTTCTCTCACAACAGTAAAGGCCTCTCTTGACCACATGGTGTGAGAGAATGCTCAACCACTCTAGTGGTGGCATCCTGGGTTAATATCTGTGCTGCAGTCAGATGGTCTTCACCATACACTTTTGTTCTGTTTTATTGTCTGGATGTGACAATCCCTTCTGTGACTCACTGTTCTTTCTGCTGGATTGACAGTTTCACACCAAAACATCAGGTCTGATGGCTACTCTGCGGTAAAAGTATGTCCTGTACTCTATGTTGTACCTTGAGCCTCTTATTCATGAAGCAGTAGTTGCATGCATAACATGAACATTATCTGTGTCACAGTGAAATGCCACAACATGGTGATAATTTTAACAAATGTGTAAAAAACCTTTTTTACACAAATTACTTTCTTAATCTTTAATGGAAGTTACAAAACAACAGTTCATTAATCTTAAAATATTTAAAGAGTATCTTGCAAAATCGATTTTTTGAGCACACAAGCTGTTATAGGTGCTGATATTTTTAGCAACAAAAGGGGCCCATAAGTCAGATTATGCTCCAGGCCTCATACAGCCTTGGACCGGCCCTGTAATCTGCTGCACTATGCAGAGATGCACAACAAACAGGAGATTTAATTCAATGTGGCTAATGTGGCTTTAGTAGCTGCTCCATTTCGTGTCTGTTGACTTTTTAATAAGAGTCAGAAACTATTTTGGTTGGTCGAGTTTCTCAGATCTCTGTGTGGCCGCGTATTAACTCCAAGTAGACAACGCATTTGATATGGTTTGATGCATTGTATAATTGGAAAAATAATATTAAAAATAATAATAAAATAATATAAAATCAGCGTGATGCGTGACTCCGAGGAGAGCGTGAAAGCTGAACCTGCATGATGAGGTTAGCGCTGCTTGTTATCCACAGACGCTCCGGCCAACCGGGACCACAGACAGAAACTTTACAGGGAAGACAGATACAGAGCCACACGCTGGGCAGCGTGTTGAGATGGAAACGCAGCATATAATTTTTTGTTCACAAAGATAAATCATTCTCATCACTTCACAACGCGCTTCTCAATTTGTTACAAGTTATTTCTGCGGTTCACATTGAGCTACGCAACCAGAGCTAACGCAGTGGGTTTTAAAGTCTTACCTAGAGTTCTCCAAAGGATCATACTGAAATTCCTCACAGTATCCAGTTTGAGTGAAAGGATCCCCACTGAGGTAAAGCAGCTGCAGCGTGAGGCAAAGCGCAGAGGCGCCAGCGGTGTGATTGGTCCGCGCGCTGTCGAGTTTAAATACATAAACTATAAACCTATCATTTAGGAATAAATCTGCTCTGCTAGTGAAATGCTAAGAGCAAAAGAGACGCTTGCAGCCCGGCTTTAAAAAAACAACAATTTTTTTTTTTTTTATTATTTTCCTAGCAACGTAAACAAGCAACGCTTAGCCTGGCGGCGGGGCTTGTAAAGCATGGCGGGCCGCCAGGCTTATAATACACTGGGGGAAACCCTGTGTGTGTGTGTATATATTAGGGATGTGCCGATCAGGTTTTTTCCTGCCGATACCGATCACCCCTGAGGGCCGATCGCCGATTCCGATCCCCGATACCGATCACATAATTATTTATTTATTTTTTATCATAAACACTACTGTTACATTATGTGAGAAAAGGAACCATGAATTCACCTTAATTTAGACAAAAACTTGGTTTTAATAACTTTTCCAAGAAGAAAACTAAACAAATCAAGCATTGTGCAAATTGTACTGCTATCAATAATACTATCTTTAACAGACTGATAACATATGAAGCCTCTGAAGAGACTAAATAATGCAAAGAGCCAAAATAAAACCTCTCAACATTGCCAAAAAATTCAAGTATAAAACTTAACATTTAAAGGCAAAAACAGGATCCATTACAATAAACAATCCTGAGTTACTGAATGAAAACTTCCTGTTAGCATGGCGGCTAGCTGATTACTGCTAGTTCTGATTGGCTGTTTCTGACTGAGCGGAGTAATTATACAGAACAGGGAGGAGATCGATTATTTTTTAGAGATTATCTGTCTCATATTAGGACAGAGAAAGTTTTAATACGTATGTAAAATGTATTTTTTAGGTTAGATGCTGCAGCTTTAAACAGGTTCGGTGTGAGAGTCTCTACCAGGTGGAGCAGAAGCGGCTCCATGTCAAATATTACTAAATATTAAATATTACTACCTGTAGCGGAGCAGCGGTTCAACAGCAGAACCAGCGTCTTGCATCGCAGCTCCAAGACTTAAATCATTTTCCAGGTTATTAGTTTATCTTTCTGACCGTCATGCTAATCCAGGTGAGTGTTTGTAGCTGTGCTGCTTTACCTGCTGTCTGATCCTCCGTGTCTTTTTACTGCACTGAGCCTCAATGTAGCCAATCTCCGTCATTGTTTTTATGTCTATTAGCTTCGTCGTGTTGATGCATTTTTTCTGCTTCTATTTTCCGCCGCAACACGCAAACGTCCTCATTCACTCAGTGGTTATAGTTCCACATTGCTTAGGATTTGTTGCTGCGCCTTTGCGCAGTGAAGGAAAGTCGAGACCAGCTGGACAGACAGGCTGGGAAATGAGATGCAGGTGATCGATATCGGTAACAGAGCCAATGATCGGTGACCGATCGATCGGCACACCTCTAGTATATATGTAGTTTTTTAACAACTGAAGATAACATACTTGATTGTGCTAAAAAATGTCACTAAAATATTCCTGTAAAAACACATAGTACTGCTCCTTTAATTTATTATTTAATCATTTTCTGTATTTTATTTGAACCATTACTAATGTTTTAACCATTGTTTTGATTTATGTTTTTTGGAGCTACTGTATCAATCCAAAGGCAAATGCAGTGAAAGATCCCCAAACCAGGAAGATCTCATGCTCTTCTCCAGGTTCTCCTGTTGGCTTTCCATGACTATAACACCACTATTCACAGTACACACAGTTTACCGTTTAGTACGTGGTAACTGGAAAATCTCCTGCCACAGATAGAACAAGCCTTTGTTCTGGTCCTTCTGCCCAACAGAGACGCTCTGGATGATTCTGGAGTCCAGCTGCTTCAAGCCACGCCCATGCAGGAACTGCCCAGACAGGAGCCATATGCTGAATATGATATGAAGCAATGCAATGCAAGGCAGACAAATAAGAGGTTTCTTCAGAAAATCAACAGGCACCTGTAGTGTGTTGATGCAGGAGCGGATGTCATTATCTGTCTTCTCACACAAGCACATCAGAGCACCTGTGTCTGCTTTCAGGCCCTGCAGCGTGGAGATCTGGGAGAGGAAAAAGAAAGAAGAGGAAAGTTTGAGCTTTAAAACTTGTGTCTTCATGTGAGTGTTTACATGTTTAAATACTGACCTCTGCCAATCTCTGAGAGAGGCGAGAAGGCTGAGTTTGTGGGAAAGCCAGAAGAAAAGCTTGTTGTCTGAGAGGTCTGAGAGCAGGAACATAACTAAAAGGGGAAAAAGTTGAAATCAGACAGGAACTGATGAGAAACAGAAAGAATCCTTCTGTTTGTTCTGAGGATCTGGGTCATGATGAAATTAGTCTGTTCTTTACTTGGTTCTAGATATTAAACAAATCTAACCTTCACTGTACAAAAATGCAGAACAGATTCATCACCATCAATATTTCTTAAAATCAAGCTAAAATGAAGATCAATGTGAAAAAACTAAATACACCCCAGTAAGTCCAGTAGCTATATCTTAAAGCATTTGTTTGTCACGTCCAAAAAGGGCAAAACTTGACACGCATTCAAACATGAGGGTTCAAACATTATTTTTATTTAAATACTTTCTCTTGAAATTTTGTTGGTTCAGCTGATTTTTACTTTCTGGGAGGAAAAAGAGAAAATTAGATGCACCCACTTTCCCTGTCCAAACAAAAGCAAAACCCTAAAGTATAAACAGATGGGTGAACCTGCTGATCAACACGAACAAAAACGTACAGCAGGGGACCAACAGAACACAGGCCCATCGAAGCCCCTGTATCACCAGACTACGTCAAAAACAGTCCTAAAAGAACCTACTGCAAACAAAAGAAGTTAAAACAGGACAACCAGTCCCACCGGGCCAACATTACAACAAAACACAAACAAAATAAACAAAGGTGGTGGAGCAAGCGAAGAGAAAGACGGTATCCTAAAGGTCAGCCTATTTATAGACGGGCACAGCACTAATCACAAAATACATGTAACTAACCAAACTCCAAAAAAACTAATAACTAATGTCTGCCTGTGACACAGTTGGTGCCAAATTCAGTTGTCGGGATAACAGACTCTATATGTGTTTATATAAAGACCATCACTCCTCCAGCATCGTGCTGAACAGCTGGGATGAGGCGTTGGTCTGCTATGGAGCAATGCTACAATTCCAGAAGGATACTTTGCTGTCAAATGTCACTGTTCATCTTACAGGTCGTTACAGATGCAGATGATTGGGCGAAGCAGTACAGACTCCTTCTTCTTTTTCTTCTTGGCCGCCTCTGTCCCAGTGTCCCCACCGTATGCGTCTTTCCTGTTCAGCACTGATAGCAGGATGTTGATGGCAGCCTGCAGAAGAAGGTAATGTTTAGACCCGCTCTGAGTCACCAGCATCTCTCAGCGCAGCCTCAGGCCGTTACCGCCGGCGCTCCGTCAATCTCGTCAATAATCAGGCAGTTGGGCCTCTCGTTGACTCCTAGAACCGACTTCATCTGAGTTGCCGTGTCGATGCGTTTCTGGAAGACATCTGCACTCCGATCGTCGCTAAGGGAACAAAGCACTCAGATCAGGATTAAGCTTCTTGTTTAACTCTGATAACGTTGAGTCCTCACTGCAGAAGGTCTGACCTGGCATTGATTTCCACCACATTGTACCCAGCATGCTTTGCTATAACATGAGCCAAGGTGGTCTTCCCTAAACCGGGAGGTCCAGACAGTAGCGCCACCTAGAGGGATAACAAATGAGCCATGTTCCAAGTTCACATGATGGAAACCATGGCAATGGTGCAGCTGCTGAGTGTCTACCCGGTATTTGGGTCGTTTGTACTGGTCCAGTTCAGCCTCCAGGATTTCCTCAGTCATCTCCATTTTGCTCTTGAAGCGGTTTGGATTCTGACTTCCCTGGCTGAATTTGAACGGGTTCTGATTGGCTGATTGTCTGTCGGAGCGAACAGGGCGGGATTTCCTCTCCCTTCCAAACACCACGTTGTCCCACAGTTTCAGCCACTTCAGCAGACACCGGTTAGTGAACTGGAAGGAGAGAGAAAATTGCACATGAGCCCCTGAAACCTGAGAAGAGACGACCACACACAGAACGAAATGAGAGCGCTTACATCATCACTGAGGAGCTCTGTGTAGTGACGCGGTGAGAATCTCTCCACCCACAGTTGGGATGTTTGTCCCTCGTTCTCCTGGTCCTCGGTGTTTCCAGAGTCAGTAAATGCATCGTTCAGACTGCTGCAGGAGAAGAGCAGTTACAGCATCCATTTCTCCTCTCAGTGTTCATGAGACAGGAAGGCAAGCGAGTTACCTGACCAGCAGCTCAGTAAGACGCTGTGACTCAACAACCTGCTGGTGACGCTGTAGAAATAATAAAAAATAAATAAAAGCAGCTGTTTAGAGTGCTTCAAAAATATAGTGTCTCCTGATCTATAAGACAGAAACCTTATAATGTCTGCACAAACTACTGATAAAGCTTTTGTGGTGTGAACAGATACTTCCCACCATTAATGTCACACAATTATTGTATAATTCAGCTGATTAGTATTAATAACTATTAACACATCCAATCACTGAACAGATGCTTAGAACAGAGCCTGGAGTGTGTGGAGACAGTGGTGGGACAGAGGACACTGTCTAAACTCAGTTCAGTGCTGGAGAACATTAACCATCCCCTGCATATTGTTTTCTCCAACCAGAGAAGCTCCAGCAGTGGCAGGTTTCTCTCACTGGGATGTTCAACTGAGAGGTTTAAAAACTCCTTTGTCCCAGGGGCCATTAGGCTCCACAATGTGATTTCTGGGAGGGTTAAGGGGGGAATGATGTATTTTTTAATGTACTTATTTTATTGTATTTAAGTTCCTTTACTAGACAATGTGTATACCGTCTATGATTTTTCTTAATGCTGTGTGTATGTGAATTAATGTGTGTGTGAGCAGTAGACCATCTTAATTTCCCTATGGGATTAATAAAGTAAGTTACTTACTTACTTACTTATAAATGTGTGGATGTGCAGTTTTGTATCTGAACAGAAACAAGTTATTATTGGGCCTAAAGAGGAGCGATCTAGAGTTATAGATCTAGAGTCAATGCACAGCTTCAGCTTCAGTTATTACAGCTAAAACCCAGTGATCAGCCCGAAACCTGGGAGTAGTGATGGACTCTGACCTGAACCTTCAGAACCATATAAACACAGTTATAAAGTCGGTCTTCTATCACCTGAAGAACATCTCTAGACCTCAGTGAGATCTAGAGAAACTCATTCCTGGGTTTATCTGTAGTCTGCTGCTGATCCAGAGCGCTGCTGTTTGCACTATGTGGGTAGAGTCGTTGTCTTGCAATTGGAAGGTTGTAGGTTCAATTCCAGCTTCCTCCTGCCATGTGTCGATGTGCCCCTGGGCAAGGCACTTAACCCCAATCTGCCTACTGAGCTGCGTATCGGTGTATAAATGTGTGAGTGTGAAAGGGTGAATGTGACTCTAGTGTAAAGCGCTTTGAGTGGTCAAAACTGATTGGAAAAAGCTATATTAGTTCAGTCTATTTACCATTCTCACTAAAACATCACACCAGTTCTAGAGTCCTTCACTGGCTCCCTGTAGCTCAGAGAATAGACTTTAAAATACTGTTAGTTTATAAATCACTGAACGGTTTAGCACCACAACACATTAAAGATCTGCTCCAGACCTCTCAGGTTTCTGCTTCTGCTCTGCAACCCCAGAACCAGAACCAAACAAAGAGAAGCAGTGATCAGCTTCTATGCACCACAAATCTGGAACAAACTTCCAGAAAACTGCAAACAGCTGAAACCTTTAAATCTAGACTACAAACTGACCAGTTTAGAATTACTCTTATAGGCCTGTCGCAATAAACGATAAATCGATTAATCGTGCGATTAAAAAAATCTTATCGCCATAATTTTAATTATGGCGATAAGTGCGATAAGTGCTGAAATGCGCTGGTTCAGCTGTTTGGGATTCCCCTCGGTAATTTCCCATCAGAAAGTAGGAGGAGAATCTGCGCTTTCTGATTGGCTGCCTGTCACATTCAGCGTTAAGCTCCCAGTCGGGGAAAATCCCTGATTCAGATCAGAGCTGCTACTATGAATGCCTTTATGTGCATGCATGGCTTTGATGATGGTACTCATGAAAATGTAATGTTTGTCACTGATTTATTGTTTTTATGACCTTTTATTTGTATGTTTTTATGATGTAAAGCATTTGTACTGCCTTGTTGCTGACATGGGTTACGCAAATAAACTTGACTTATTTATTGATTTATTGATATTGTTTTATGTTTTGTCCATCCGTGTCAAGTATCTACATTCTATCAGAGCAATACACCTAGACAAATTTCAAATGCTTTGTACTGGAAAGGTAAGGGAATTTTATTTATAACACATTTTCAGCAACAATGTAATTCAACGTCTTTACATGAGTTAAAAGGAAATGCAAACAAAATAAACCAAAAGAAAGGAAATAAAACTAATCTAATATTGTTCTAAAGTATGTAAACTAGGTGCTCCTGTTCAGTGTTGCAAAGTATCTAATTCCATTTCTAAATGGAAACAAATGACTTGACTTTAGTAGAACAGAAGCAGCACTTGACAGAAATGAAATACAAGAAAAAGTGACAAAAGACTGAATGGGGGTTGGAAAGACAGATAGATGCAACTTTTAGACGGCAGGATATCAGTCCTGGATTTCCTGTCTCTATTCAGAAAATTAAAAATGCACCAAATTCTAGACTTTTCCAGACTATCAAAAAACAAAGTCAAACTTGTGGACAGATGTTCCTTAAAAACAACTTTGTGATGATCCAGTGGGAAAACCTCATTTCTGTATGTCCCAGTCAAATCTACCCTCTGTTCATACCCACTGGCAGTTTTATGACCTCACAGAGTTGAACTGATTGACTCACCCGCTCAGCCTCTTGTTCTCTCAGCACTCTTACTGGCAATGCCAGCAGCCCCAGTGCACCATGGGAGTTTGGCAATATTCTTGAGTTCACAGTCTGGAGAGTTTGAGGGAAACCCGGTGAGAAACATCCTGATTTGTTCTGGAGAAGCTCCACAGTCATGTAGGACTAACGCTGAGTGGATTACCTTTCTATCCGCTTCTCCCTTCTGTCGGAGGTAAACCCGACTTCCTGATGAGTCCGTCACACTAATGAAGTCTCCCTCCAAAGGCGGGCGCCTCAGAACACACCTGGATGGTGGGGGCGATGCGACGGGCCGCCTTGGTGTCCCTGGGATCTCAGCCAAGCCACTGATGTCCAACGCAGCAGCAGTAGATCTACAACACAAACCAATCCTCCTCATTTCCATTTGGACATGCAGCATGAAACCTTTTCTTCTGAAGCTGAACCTCTGTCTCCCTCCCAACATTAAGTTCTGATACCTGGAGGTGTTTGACGGCTCATAATGCTCAGGGGAGGATGGAGGTGTGATGTCATCATCCTGTGACGGGACGTTGGTCTCCTGAGTTTGGGATGCATTGAAAAGACGCTTCACTACTCCTGTATCTTGCTTCTGCCGCTTTGCGTTAGGAGCTGCAAGAATTTAACTTTCAATCAGAAGGAATATCTCATCTTACATTAATAATGGATAATAATTAAAGGCTAAACTTACTGCTGGGCTGATTGTCCAGAAGGTGCTTTATGTCTGAAATGTCGTCTCCCTGGACCTGTTTCAGACGTTGTGCCGGCGGCCAGGTTTCCTCTAGAAGATTCAATTATAATCTGTCATTTTCTTGTTTCATCAATTTATACATGTGAATTGTATAAATAATCCATAATAAATTCAAACTAGGAATACAGTATATCAAACAAGTGTTTTATCTTTAATCAACAGCTTAAAACTCAAATTGATTTCACTAATTGGGTCAAATGTTAAGGCTAACCCTTATAGTAGCTTTTCATAAATGGTTGGAATTTCTTGCCCATTTCTCCTCACAGATCTGATTTAAGTCAGATTTTCAGCTTTGCCTTCAAATTTTCAATGTGATTTCTTTGATTTTGTTTTAAACCACTGTGTGTGATCAGTATTGGTCTTTTGGAAAGATTTGTTTTCTTAAAATATGTCTAAATATATTTAGATATGGCTTAATTTCCTTTAATGTTTTTCACTAATCTTACAAGACAACAACATATCATGTGAACTTTACCAAATGGCTTAAAGCCATAGGCAATGTCAGTGTGTGAAGATTTACCATTTTTAAGTAAATTACTATTTTCTGAAAATAAAATGTTCTTCTATTTTATCCAGGCATTTAGCAGGATAAATATATTTTTAATAAACCCCAAATGGCCTAAATATAAAACTTTAGTCTGATCTAATTTACTTTCAAGCCATGAGAAAGAAAACAACATGGAGCTTCTTTGATCAGTGAATGTAAATATGTGGTTTCAGCTCCAAGTCCTCTATGATACCCAACTTCAGTAGAACAGAAGCAGGTCAGTCAGAAGTCAGAAACATCCAAGTCCTGCAGGATTTAGACGTTTCTCTGCTTCAGCACATATGATTTCAATATATGGCTGATTAACAGGTTTTTGTTGAGGTGCAATCATCTCAATTAGACGTTTCAATTATGTTTTAATACAAACTAAGCCATGTGCTCATAGTATCAGTGACAGAGAGAAGCTTGATTAAACCTGCAAAAACACAACTACATAAGAACTCTAAAATATAAAACAATCATCTGCTTACTTTGTCATTAAAATTTAACAAACATTAATATACCATCAAATTACATAAATTATTGTTCACTTAATTAATTGTACTTAGAATCCAACAGAATAGAACAATAGAACTGTAATATTTGTGCTGTTTGCACTAAGACTTGCTTTTATCAGAAGGAAATATTCTGAGTCACTCTGACCTGGAAAGTCCAGAAGGAATTCAGATTTGGAGACATGTGAAATAATAACTGTTAAAATGCTGTAAACACCCAGATCTTGATGCCCCAATTGGTAGAGAATTATATACACACATAAACACGCTCTGCTCTCACGAGAGTTGGGGCGAGATCAGATGATGTGATTTGGGTAATGCAGGTTGGGCCTCTAACATTAACCCAAATAAGATCAGTGTGATGATTTGATTTTTCTTATTAGCCACTTTTTACTCCTCGGCAAGAGAATTTCAGGAGTGGGTAAATTAAATGACAAGTTTTAAAGAGAAGCCAGTAAATTCACAGATGAAACATTCATGGCTAATGAACAAAGCCGCCATTACCACAACTATTATGTAGAGCTGGTTGCACAGTATTTACAGTGCAGGACTCGGCCTCCAGCTCAGCCAACACTTCCAGCTCGTCGGCGAACTGCTCCTCGAATTGGTCTTCAATCTCAAAAAGTTCGTCGTATTCGTCCATTTTTCGATCGTGTGAGACCAAAACACAGCGTGAAAACCAACCGCTGCTGTATCCAGGCCCTAAAAACACAAACAAACTGTTACTTTCATCAATGTTTTAAATTGAGCTTCGGTGGCAGCAACTTTACAGACGGATGTTCGCGGTCATTTTTGGTGTGATGTTTTGCATCCGGGTAACTCGATTGACCTGACACCTGATTGGCTATAGACATTAATACGTAGACGCCTCATGGCCCGTTGCTGCGATACGTCACAGCGTCCGCCATGTTGAATGCGGAACATGTGCCAGTAGCTAATACAGCTAAATGGACCGAACTTCACAAAGTGCCGCCCTACAAAGTATTTTAAGTTAATTCCTGTCATTGACACATTTTCTCACACATTAATATATTTGGCAATCAAAGAAATTAATAAAGACAGTTTCTAACTTTTGATGTGATTATTTAATTGTTTTGGGGCATTTCTGAATGAAGAGCACAATGTTTTATTTGATAGAAATTATTCAGATCATTTTTATATTGAAATTGATGAACAGAAACTTTCATTAAAGAATATATTTACATAATCCCATAATTGAATGTATATTTAATGTTTCAAGACAAGAAAAACAATTTTCTTTATTTTTTATACATTATTGAGAAATGACTTGATTTATAAATCAGTCGTTGTCAAACATTAAACTACATATTTTTCTTACTTTTTTCCAGAGAATAAATATTTATTACAGTCAACTCTGCTATTGACAGCAAAGAGTGAAAATAATTCTAACAGAGTAAATTATTTTTATTTCATTACAAAAGCTACATTAATACACTAATACTTCAGATTGAGATATTTAAAAATACACAAAAAGTGAAAGAATAAAACATGTATTTATTATACTGGGAACCCTGGTCACAGTCTGCTGGTCTCACTGGGACTCAGTGACTCTGAGTCGTCCTGGTTCACAGGCTGAAGCCAAGAATAAAAGAGAAATGATCCAAAAGTGGAATAGAAAATAAATACATACATATGTTTCCTTGACATTCATAAAAAGACATTTTCAGCATGTTGGTCTCTGACTCGTAGCATCTTTATAGCTAAATACCGACATGGAAACAAACTGAAGCTCAGCAGCTCCAGCTCTGATCCTGACTGATGTTTCCTCTCTAAATCCTCTGGTCTTTAATTAACTTCTCCTCTAAAAGCGGTTTTTCATCAACTCTCTCTCATTAGAAAACAGTATGAAAACATTAGTTGCTATGCTAACAATCAGCGGTTATTTCGGGTCAATTTAACTCCATAGGAAATATTTTCCGGTTGTTTAGAAGCGAATTTCTGGCTGCAAAGTCAAGTAATTCTGATGTTTCATCCTTACCTGGGGAAGGTAATCCTAATGGATCCAGTTTGTTTCGTAAAACGGTTGAAATTAGTCCATACAGCTCAGAACTAAAGGAGCTCCGATCGCCCTGCTGCCACATACAAGATGGCGGCGCTTTTACGTACGACTCATGTCGCTGATGAGATTTAGGGCGGCCATCTTGGAGCGGTCCACCACTACGCTCAGCGTTATGTGTTTGGCAGCACAATGACGTATCAGCCCATTTAATCCAGTGGTCCCCAACTCCCGGTCCGTAGACCGGTGCCGGTCCGTGGATCAATTGGTACCGGGCCGAAGAAATAATTACACATTTCCGTTTTATGTATTATTTGAGTCTGGAGGATCTTTTATTTTCAAAATCCTTTAACCGGATTCTCTCGGTTACTTGCGCCAACATTGAGCCACAAGCAGCAAAATGAGTAAGAAACAGATCAGATGTCTGGAAAGTTTCTTTGCGAAGGGGAAAAGGCCCAGATGAGACGAGAATGGATTTATCCCAGACCGGTAGGTGAGTAAGTAAGTAAGTAAGTAAGTAAGTAAGTAAAAACTTTATTAATCCCATAGGGAAATTAAGATTGTCTGCTGCTCACACACACACACACACACACACACACACACACACACATTAATTCACATACACACAGCATTAAGAAAATCATACAGTTTACACACATTAAAAGTAATCTAGTAAAGGAACTTAAATACAATAAAATAAGTACATTAAAAAAAAAAAAAAAAATACATCATTTCCCTCCCTTCACCCTCCCAGAAATCGCATTGTGGAGCCTAATGGCCCGTGGGACAAAGGAGTTTTTAAACCTCAGTTGAACATCCCAGTGAGAGAAACCTGCCACTGCGGGAGCTTCTCTGGTTGGAGAAAACCGTATACAGCGGATGGCTTGTGTTCTCCAGCACTGAACTGAGTTTAGACAGTGTCCTCTGTCCCACCACTGTCTCCACACACTCCAGGTTCACACAAACCACAGAGCAGCTCTGCAGATGAGGCGGTTCAATCTCTGTATGTCCCTCTTCCTTGCACTGCCCCCCCAACAAACAGCTGCATAGAATATAACAATGGACTTATAAAACATGCAAAGGAGCTTAGAGCACACATTGAAGGAGGCCAGTCTCCTCAAGAAGTACATTCTACTCTGTGCTTTCCTGTATACATTGTCTATATTGGAGAACCAGTTCAATTTATTGTCCAGTTGGAGGCCCAAGTATTTATATGTACTGACCACCTCTACCTCAATGCCTTCAATGGTGGTAGGCAGAGGCAAGAGGGGCACTCTACGAAAATCAATGACCATCTCTTTTGTTTTGGAGATGTTCAGTTGACACATTACAAGCTGCTCTCCATAACATGCGGCGACCGGCTGCTAATGAGGCAATGAAGCTTCAAGCTGCTTCGTAGAGACCAATCAGGCTGTGGATATAAGCAACACTTCAGGTGTCATTGTCTCCCATCACTCCCTGATGGAACCGTCTCGTTGCAGAGAAACAAGCTCAGGGCTCCTTAGTCATTATCGTGAGTTAAAATTATCACGAAAGTAAAATGTTTGTTTTTGTGGCACATCTATGTCTTATTTTGAAGGGATACGTAAACGTTACCATAGTGACCAGAGTCAGCCAGCCTTTGGGCAGTGGTTGAGAGGAGATGAGTAGAGCTTGTGAGTCTTAAGTCTGGTTTAGACGGAAAGATTTAAAATTGTCCCCGATTCTCCAAACCTCTGTGGCCGCAGAGCTGATAAAAGTCCAACAGGTTCGATCGGCTCGTTTCTCCAGTCACAAGGCAGGAGGAACACGAACCGATTCCAGTCACGAACATCGAGATTCCAGAAGAAAATCCACAAAACCCCCAACATGGCGGAAATTTAGAATAACCAAACAGATGATGATGTAGAAACAATAGTGATAGTTTGTGGAGTCATTTTAAGAGATAAAAGATGTAACAAAAATAAAAGGCGGTGGATGAAAGACGACGGGAGCAGCTGCTCTATTTGCTGCACTATGATTTGGAGGTGAATATGTTTTTTCATAGTTAACATTTTTAACTGAATAAACATAATAATGACCTTTAGACAGTGGCGCAACTACACATTATTCAGGTGGATGCGAAAACGTAAATCGAAAGAGCTAAGTTGACCTGTGTGTTAGATAGAGCCTGCCGAATGTTTTATTGTTTATCTTTTCTGACTTTTGTTATTCCAAATCAAAGTCCTGCTCGATCAGAGAGAGGGCAGAACGCTCTGTGACCGACTCGGAGGAGCAGTTAGCTGAGTCTTCTCCTTCTGCAGAAGCTTGATCATGAAATTCATGTACGTTGTCTGTGGTTCTTTTAGTGTAGGTTTAAAAAGGAAAAATACCTATCACTGTCCTTGAAATCCAGTAGTACACATGTACTGTCCATTTTCTCCCCACTCCTGAAAGCCTGTAATGGTTTGATGCCTGTAATCTCTCCATCTTTCATTATTTTATTTGCCCCTCCAAGTTTTTGCCTTCTGGAATCCCTGATATTACTCCTTTTACTCCTTTCTCTTCCCAACAATTTTTCTTTCAGCACTTCTTTTTTACACCACACCATTTGTAATTTTAAATCCTTATTCTTTTGTTCAGCATTTTTACAAACTCTCTGTTTCCAAGGACTGCTACCACTTCTGGGTGACAGAGGGACACCTCTAGAACAGATCCAGAAAGTGGCAACTAGATCTGATGTGTAATTTCAAAATAAAAGCCTATCAAAAAAGTACTTTTTGATCTTTTCCCCCTAAGTTGCCGTGTTCATTTTTGAGAAACTCTGTTTCCAGTTGTGCCAACACAAATTTATGAAGTAGTTTAATTCTCTAAATTGAACCTCTCATATCTCAGTAACTGTAAGGTGTCAACAACACAAGTAACACACATTGATTTTAAAATTCAATGATAATGACACATTACTCCACAAATTTTTTTACATTTTATTGTTCTATGTTTGTACAGGAAATTTACGTTGAAAGAACACACAAATATTGGTCGCCCGAAAAAAACACAGTAGAGTAGTTATCTTGGAGACCCTCCACCACTTTCAGCTTTCAGCCTGGACAAGAAATGATGTTTGGATTAAAGAAAGCAAATACAAAGCAAAGTAATACAACAATTTGGACAAGTTCTAAAATGAGTAAATCTCATCTTCAGACATTTATATCAATTAAAAAGCAAAGTGAAGAATTTTCTTCATCTGAATAATATTTACTATGCATCTGTTATGTCATCTGCATGTGATTTACAAAATTAGGTAATATTAAACGTCTTGCATATTTTTATTAAAAAATAAAATTCAAGAAATGTCTTACCACACAACTGACAGTTCCAGTCTTCTTCCCGCATTTTTTGAAGTTCATCTTCTGTAAATCCCATGCACTCCTCATGGAACCACCGTACGCATGTGTCACATTGAATCTGAAAAAACTACATATGCAATAGTATGAAAACAATGTAACTGTTCTCTCTCTTCTTTTGATCATTGTATTACTTAAGCTTTGGAGTTTTCTGTGAAATACATATTGAAAACTCTACACTGTAGACGGCTATTTAACCAACTTCTCCAGATTAATACTTGATGTTAATATATATTTTTTATTCTTAATCTATGTATTGAAACATGTTTTTCTTTTTTTAGAGATTTAATAATTACACAAATTCAGGTTACATAAATATGACAGAAAGACACTATAATAATCAACTTTTATGTAATAAGTAAATAAACAAATACATTGCACATGCTTCTGTAAAATATGTTTAGGTCGTCATATTCTGTAAATGTACATCTGAGACAAGTCACAAGTTTGGCAACCTTAAAAACACACACACACACATATATATATATATATATATATATATATATATATATATAATATATATATATATATATATATATATATATATATATATATATATATATATATATATATATATATATATATATATATATATATATATATATATATATATATATATATATATATATATATATATATATATATATATATACATATATATATATATATATATATATATATATGTGTAGTACTACACATATATATATATATATGTGTAGTAGGAAAACACCGCTGTGTTCATGAGAGGCTTATTAATAATAATTGAGAAAAAATTATCCTGGAAACATGATATGGTAACGACTGAATGTTGTGTTTTTAATGTAATCTTTGCTTGGCTTGCAGGGCGCAGGTGGTGTCCACGGCAACGGGTGTGCTAAACAAAGAGTGAAAACTTTCAATAAACGACAAACTTGGACTAATTACCTCGTTCTTTGTGAGCAACGTCACAATATCAAATAGGACAAATATATCTAATTAAGTTTTTAGCAATTTCTACCACGATAATTAGGTGAAATTAAATGAATTATATCCCGTTACCTTCACTGGGCTCTTTGGTTCCTCCGTTCAATCTGTAGTTTCTCATACTGAGGTCATCAAACCAAAGTTCAGATCCACCATGACTGACTGACACCTGCTGGTTTGCAACCAGCTTCTGATTGAGAAACCAGTAAAGCTGCTCCCAGTGTCAGAATCTCACTGAGGAAGAAACTGAATTAGGTTTTATGTCACTTTATTATTTCTGCTATAACTGATGTATATTCGCATTTAAAATAAGTCAATAGAGTTTAAATTGCAATTTTTTGTGTCTTTGTGTTGTGAGGTAGATCTCAGGCGGCTGGAGAGAGAAAAGTAGATCAACATTTAGATACGTCCTGGTCCAGCACGCCTAAATTAAATGGTAGCTTAGGACAGTCAAGTTGTCCATAGTGGTGCTAATGACCTCTGACCTCATGATTTGACTCAGGTGTGTAAGAAGAGACATCTAAAGATTGGAGGACACCGACCCTTATGAACTGGAGTTAAAGCCCTGCTGTACAATTGTCATTCAATCGTAATCACATTTACTTGCATACAGTGGAAACTTTATGAGGAAACTTTGAGGTAGATGAGGAGTTAACATAGTGTCTTTACTTTAAAACTATTTTGGTTTCCATTTGTTGAAAGTAAATTACGAACATTTAGCCATAGACGTCACAAATATATGATTTTAATAGAGGCATCATTTGATTTGTACTGTATAAAGAAGATGACAAAAGTGTTTAATGAATTAACTTTAATGTTCATTTCACTGAACACAAAGGACAGATTAAATATTTAAGATTGCAACAAATCTGTTGAATATTTAACAAAATAGGTTCAGATTAACATGGGTGGATTCACAGCTCCCTAAAGTTAACAATGAAATGTCTTAAAACTTACATGGATGTTCAAATATTGACTATAATCAATTCAAAGAAAACACAGTAAAGATGTCTATTCAAATACGACCAAGGTCAGAGGAGACACAATAACATCTACCAACACAGCAGGTTAACTACTGTAGTAGTTTGAAAGGCGTCTTGGTTCAGTCGACGGCTCAGTTTGAAGCTTCAGGTTTTGGTGTTGAACCTCCCAGAATCTCAGCAGCTGATTGGCTGAAGATGCAGAGAAAAGTACAGATAGAAAATTAGTGTTAGAAAAATGATGTTGATTTTCCTGAGCAGTTGATGCACTGACAGACCTGACTGACAGAACATTACTTGAATCATCACAATGTATGTAGAATTTTTTCTTTTTATATTTATCAAATGTCTTACATTAATTGTTCTGCTGTGCAGGCGATTTTTGCAGTGGTGCTATAAATGCATAACATATTTATTTTCTTAAATATGTGTTTATTAGCTGTCGATTGTGTCAAAATATCAGTTGAGAAATAAATTTACTGCTTGTGAAAATCTAAACCATCTGAATATATTGACCATCTACATTAATCAACTTAAAATGAAGACAAACAGGAGCAGCAGGTTTGTCCTGGTTTGCAGACGAGGTTTATATTTATTTAAGGGTCAATGAAATGGAGTCCAGACACAAACAGTTTAATCTGAAGATTCTAGGATGTGTGAATATGTCTGTCACCATGAAACATTTTACTGTATGATAAGTTGTTCCAAAGTTCTCAACAAATGATAATATAGTTGTTTTGAGGCCATTTTAAAGTTATATAATGGTAATGATGAAATAATAATGCAAGAACACATTGACAAAGGTCTTTAGACTTTAACTTCTAATGAACATTTAACACTGGAACTGGAAGATATTATTAATATACAGAACTAATGAATTTAGAAGTTTTTTTAAACAAAATTTATTTTCAATATAAGGTCTAACCGAGACCAAAGTACCAAACTGAAGACTTATTATCCAGTTTTTGGTAGAGAGAAAAAAAGAGAAACAATAAATCAGGCTAATGGAAATGATTGACATTGTTCTAATTTATCATCCGATTAATTGATTATTCTAACAGGCCTTTGTGTGAACATTAGACTAAATCCTTAAGTATGTTGAAAAGTCAACATAAATGAAGAACTTTCAGTTTGTTCTGGTGAATCAAGTCTAGCAGCAGATGATGATCCTGCAGGTCCAGATGTACCTTCATTACTGCTGAAACAACAAAATACAGTATCAGTGTATCAGTATCAGACCAACATCCATAACTGACATAATCTCCTGAAGATGTTTGTTGACTTCGGCATCATAAAACTGGATCAACCTGGTTAAAGTTGAGACTGAAGACAGATTATCAAACTGTGTTGAAAGTGCTGCGAACAGCTAAAGTAGCATAGCTGACATAAACATGAAGACGGCAGAGTATCAAAATACCAGACATATAAAACGTAATGTGAAATCATTTATTTACTCCATGTCTCATTAAAAGTTAAAGCCTGCAGGTTTAGCTCCAACTTACTTCAGAGGACAAACCACCGGGACGCTCCGTCTTGCTTCTGGGTTTGCCTGGATATTTTTCCGCCACCCAGTGGTCCTTTTTCAGACCTTAGTCTCCTGTACCGTTCAAAACCGCACAATATGTCTATAAATAATTTTAGGATATTATAAGGAAGTGCTGAGATGTATCGTTTTCCAGCGAACTAACGTATTTGCCACTTCGGCACAGTGAGAGACGTCAGAGGATAAAAACACTAGACTCCGAGCAAAACTCAAATGTCCCAGCTTTTACTAGCATGTAAACGCACCATCTACACACAAATCTTGGAGCTTCCAGAGGCGTGAAATGAGTCTCAAAAATAGTTGAGCACTCGGAACCGGATTTGTGTGTAAATGCAGTTTTGTGCGTGTGTAACAGGTGATTTGTGTGACTTTTTCAACATGTATAGGCGTAGGAGAAGGTTTATTTTATTTTTAAGTTTTACAAATCGAGTATTACACAAACACAAATCTTTTACATAAATCCTGTTACGCACGCACAGATATTTTGAGACTATTTTCACTCCATATACTGGGGTCCACATGGTTACATGTATTTGCTATAAGTTTCATTGTGGTCACTGTTATGTGTAGAGTGTTATGTGGTTCCCTGTCTGACTGCTGACTTCCACTTACATGTGATGGACCTGTCATGTCCAGTGGCGCAACCACATTATTCAGGTGGATGCGAAAACATAAATCGCGTGTGGGAGGAAGAGAGAGATTAATGATGATGATGTGTGTGACGTCATGGTGTTTCTATCACCACCATCTGCTTCTTATAGCAGGCAAACACCAGCCAGGGTTTGTGCTAATGTCATATCTTGGAAGCTTGAGAGCAAACTTACTGAACACTTTTACCTCTGACTTCTTGTCCTCTTGTATTGGCATACCCCTTAAACAATGTGTAGGTGCATTACGAAATCTGAGTTCTAGATAAGTGTCATTTAAAGTATGAAGCCAGTCGACCTATTGTTTAGATTTTACCACATCTACTTTATAAAAATACATTTCAGGCATTTTAAACAATGATGAATTATTTTCATAATGTAGCTCATGTAAAACAATATTTGATCAAAGTTTATATAAAAGTGTCCTCATAAATCTCATCAAACCTCTGGATTGGTTTAAAGTTAGTGAAGTTTTAATCTTCTGTGGAAGTAACATCAAATTCAGATCTATACAACAAAACAAGATTAAAGGAATGGAAATGAAAACATGTGCCTAATATTTATAGAGAACATCTGGAGGAACCAGGTTTGGTGCTTTTACACATTCAAATGAAAAGATAACATGTACATTACAAGAGTTAAAGTTAGGTACAGTAGATACTGTACATGGCAAAAACATAATACATAAGAAAATTTGAATTCTTTTACAGCTTTTGTTTTTTTTCATATTGCATGGCAAAATCATCACTTGCTCATCTGGCCACCCTTTTGAAAACATTTTGGGGGAAACTACTGAAAACATTCATGTGTCACTTCTGTATTCTGTGTTATAGTAATACTCAAATTTTATGTAGCCAGTCTTGAAATCTTAATGTGTTCAGTTGCTTCTCAAGGATCCCACATCTTTAATTTGAACAAAAATACATTGATTTTAATTAGGGCTGTATACAAAAATCGATTCGGCGATATATATCGATATTTTCCGCGCTTGGAAAGTATCGATTTTTCATCCGCGAATATCGATTTTTTTAAACCATAGGGATCCATAGCCTTAGCTCTTATTAACATCTGGTTTGTTATGGCGTAGCAGCAAGACTCCGCCTCCCTCAGTCTCACTTCCAACTTGAGCTTAAAGTGCACATTATAAACTATACACCAGTTTTTAAATTGTGTTAATAGGCCAAGTGTGGCGGGAGCAGTGTGGTAAAAATGGGTAACTTCAATTTAGAAACGCTATTTTAATAAAAGATTAAATGGATTGTAATGACTCAACTTAAAAGGTTACCTTTAAGGCACACAGACCCGCTACAGATGAGGCTTGAGACAATCTCAGAAGTCAGCCATTTTATTTATTATGCAATTGTTTAGTTTAATTCAAAAGTACTAATTTAAAACCTCACACATTAAAAGTCAGTTCAAGCACAACTCAGGAGTGAAATTCGAAGAAGTGTCCTAAAAGAAAAGAAACTCTGGTTCCTAAAACAAACGAAACGGGGCAAAACAAAAGAAAATCGTGCACCAAACCAGAAGTAGAACCACCACCTGGAAAGTCCACCACCAACACCACGAGCTGGCCGTTCCTGTTTAAAATAAAACAAACATTCAGATTACAATTCCAATAATACAATTCAGTCCACAATCAAGCAGCAATTGTCCAAAATTAAGGTTGGTCCTGGGAGGAACCGATCCGTTGTAGCGGACGCCACTCAAAGCAGCACTAAGGAGAATCCGAGCTGATCACCAATCAGACCAAATCAGCCACACTGGACGAGTGATAGGAGCAGCTTTGCGCTGGCCGGGGCGGCGGATATGAAGCCAGCAGACAGGATGACAGGTAGGTAGCCGACAGATAACCCAGCTGACAGGCGGACAACCAGGATAGCAGGCGAACAGCCGGCCCAGGACAAACAGCAGCGGCTATCAAAAATAAATGTTAGAAATGGAATCTAAAAGCATGCAAAAACTAGCACTTCGCTTACCACTGAGCTCTAAGTAGTGCCTCTTACAGGGAGGAGGAAGTGGGAAGCTTGTACAGGCAGCCCGAAGGACGATTGATCAGCAATCAGTATGTTGTTAAGCACATTGTTTGAGTGCACGCATTCATTTGCAGCTGTTATACAGAAAATGTAAATAAATCAAAAGTAATAAACTTGCTTGAGAGAGATGAAGCCTGCCTTACCTAGCGTGCAGCACCAACAAACGCAGAGGTCTGAACCAGAAGGAAAACAATGCGATGTCAACCAGGTAAGGGAGGGCCCTTTATATACAGGCAGCCAGCAAGCGCCACAACCAATTAGAATTAGGCACTTGCGTGGTGCATTCAAAGCCTACAGGGCATACTGCCACATTCCCCCCCCACAAACTGCAACGACGCCCCAACGATGATCTAACTTAACACCAAGGTCGAAATACAGCAGACATGGTACTAGAAGAAGGTGTTTCTCTTACTGCGGGCCTTGGAAGATGATGGAGATTTTGATGCTGGCCACACAGACACCTTGCTGGGACCAGACTCTGCCGCTGGTACCACTGCTAATGAGGAAGGTTGATTCATGGTCATACCAGGAGGAGCCACAGCAACTCCCGAAACCCCAGGAACAGCATCAGAAACCACAGCAGGTCCTGACACACTAGGTACCGCATCAGAAACCACAGCAGCAGGTGAGGCAGGTGGTACCTGCTCCCGAGGCCATGGCCTCAAGAACAAATCACCCTCCAAAGACAGCTCGTCCTCTGAAATGGAGTGATGTTCAGAAGATGCACCTTCAACAAGACCCGAATTAGGAGCCTTAGCACCAATCAGGACCTTCAGCAAAGAGCGGTGTACCCTCCTTACCCTGGTCTGGTCATGAACTGGTGCCACTGAATACAATACACCACCCTCTCTTGGGACTTGAACAACTACATGCGTCACTGAACTCCACAAATCCTGAAATTTCTGACGACCTTTACTCCCCAAATTTTGGATCAACACAAACTGGCCCTCCTTAAGAGGAGCTTCTTTGATGTTTCTATCATAAATAGTCTTTCTGCGTCCAGCAGAAGTCTTCAGTTTTTTTCTAGCACCCTCAAATGCTATTTGCAAGCGAGTCTGATGTTCTTTGACCCACTCATGAAGAGTTCCCTGAACTGGGTTTTCAACTCTTCCCAACAAAAAGTCAACAGGAAGACGTGGTTCTTGACCAAATATTAAGAAAAATGGTGACTCACCAGTTGATTGATGAGGGGTGGTATTATATGCATAAAGCAACTGGGGTAAACAAACACTCCAGTCTCGTTTCCGGGACGTGGGCAAAGTTCTCAACAAGTTGTGAAGCGTCCTATTAAAATGTTTGCATTGCCCGTTACCAGCTGGATTGTAAGGTGTGGTACGAGATTTAACAATCCCATACAGACCACAAAGCTGCTGGATCAGAGTGCTTTCAAAGTTGCGGCCCTGGTCTGAATGGATGCGTGCTGGTACTCCAAATTTTGCAAACCATTCAGTAACCAGGACCTGGGCTACAGTGGAGGCGCGCTGATCCCTGGTTGGGACAGCCAACGTATATTTGGAAAACACATCAGTCATCACTAATACATTCTCAATACCTGATGGAGTTGGCTCTAACAAAGTAAAATCAATTGCCAAAATTTCATTTGGTTTTAATGCAAGCAAATGGCACATGAAGCCACGAGCAGGTGGCTGGTTATCCTTAGCAACCTGGCACCGCTCGCAGGTTTTACACCAATCTGCGACCTCTTGTGACATACCTGGCCAATAACAGCAAGACCGTAGCAATGCCAAGGTCCTTTCCACCCCCTGGTGCCCATGCTCCTGATGGACCTGAGTCATGATGTCCTTGGTCAGGGACTTTGGCAGGAGAAGTTGGTGCACTTCCCCACCACCATCTGGGCGAAACACTCGCCGTTACATTAGCCCATCCAACTCAGTCAGGCGATCCCACTGATTGAGCAATGCAAGAACAGAATGTGAAAGCCCTTGCCGCTCAGTACGATTTGGCCGCTCTTTTCTCTGCCAAAAGATAAGAACTTCCCGAAGGACCGGATCAGCCTGGTGGAGAACATGGAGATCACCAGGGGCAAGAGCAGGAAAGACAGTTACAGAGGCCTGGATGGTTTGTGCTTGCTCACTCTGCACAGCTAGCTGTAATGGCTGAGGCACAAGAGTGCCTGAAACCAAAGAAGTCACTTCCGATGGAGCCGACCAAGGCCGACGAGACAAAGCATCAGCATTTTGATTGGATTTAGCAGGTCGATACTTTAACTCAAAGTTAAAGGAAGCAAGCTGGGCTGCCCAGCGCTGCTCCACTGCTCCAAGCTTAGCCGAATCCAAGTGGCTCAGAGAATTATTGTATAAACAATACACCTGTGGCCCAAAAGATAATCTCTAAATTTTTCTATCATTGCCCATTTCAGGCCCAACAGCTCCAGTTTCATCGAGCTGTAATTTGACATGTTCCGCTCACTAGGTCTTAACCCGCGGCTAGCAAAAGCGATGGGTCTTATCTTCCCCTCTTGTTCTTGTGACAAGACCGCTCCCAACCCACTATGGCTTGCATCCACCTCTAGGTTGAAAGGGAGGAAAAAATCTGCATAAGCAAGGACTGGAGCAGAGGTGAGCTTGGTTTTAATAGCCTCAAAACTCTGTTGACACTCCTCAGTCCAGGCTCCAACAATACTCTGGGCAGCTTTCTTTTTAGACTCTTTGATAGTTAGCTCCGCTGCGCTACAATGCAAGGGGGCGGCCATCTTAGCAAACCCTTCTACAAACCTACGGTAGTAGCTAGCGAATCCCAAAAAGGAACGCAACTCAGTGGCCGTGGTGGGCACAGGCCAATTTGCTACCACCTCAATTTTAGCGGGGTCAGTGGCTACTCCCTGGTCAGAAATTACATGGCCCAGGTAGTGCACCTTCTGCTGGAAAAAGCGGCACTTACTGAGCTTAGCTTTAAGGCACTCCTTCTGAAGCCGTCCCAACACCACGTCCAACCTCTCAAGATGTTACTGCACAGAGGATGAAAAAAACAACAATGTCATCTAAATACAGCAAGAGGGATTGGCATTGCTGGTCACCAAAAATGCGCTGCATCAAGCGTTGGAACGTGCTCGGAGCATTGCATAGGCCGAAAGGCATGCAATTCCACTCAAAAAGCCCAAACGATGTACAAAAAGCGGTTTTATGGCGATCACTTGCTGTGACAGGGACCTGATTGTACCCACTGGCCAAATCCATAGTGGAAAACCAACGGGCCCCCGTCAAGGCATCAAGGGACTCTTCAATGCGGGGGAGTGGAAAAGCGTCCTTCCGTGTCTTGATGTTAAGTTGACGATAATCAACACAGAGCCTAATGCTGCCATCCTTTTTGCGAACAATCACAATTGGTGACGCATAGGGGCTGGAGCTTTCCCTAATGACATTTGCTGCCAACAGCTGATTTATGTGTTCCTTCACAAGTTCATACTCTGATGGAGGAATTCGACGGTTACGCTGCCGAACAGGAGTGTCATCAAGAAGGGGGATGTCATGGCTGATCAGGTTGGTACAACCCAAGACCTGATCATTTGTGGCAAACACAGAAGTGTATTTACCCAACAGGGCTCGCACCTGACACTGTTCCTCCTCTGACAAAGATGATAAATCAATGGTCTTGATCCCATCTGAGGCAGGAGCAGCAACTGTTTGGGAAGACACATTTACAGAGAATGGGACTTCAGTTACACCCGCGGGGAGACTCACCACGCCAACACTATTTAAAGTTCCCACAGTGGTACGAGGGTAAAGCAGCACATCCGTGTTGCCCACATTTACCACTGGGACATAAGCGGTTCCCTGAACAACCTGAACTAAAGCAGGAGATGCTAACAAACCAACTGGTAAGCCAGACTCTGATGGTTCAAATAAAACAGTGGTGCCCGAGTATTGCTCACAGCAGGTAGTCGGCACAATCTTCATTACACCTCCTGGAATGCAGCAGGCCCTCCTGCCCCGCACCCTAACCTTACTAGGCTGCTTAGGAGTGTGCTGCATTTCAGCTGCATGACATTTCTGTAAGGCATTAACCAAGGGTTTGGGAAATGACACAACAGGGGTAGTATTAAACAGAGCATTGCCATGCTGTCCAAATAGTTCTTGGTAACACTTATTTATGACATTCATCCCTAACACACCAGGTACTGAAGCTAAACCACTATCTGGGGATTTCTCACCACCAACACCCCACAGTGGGGCATCAACTTGCCACACAGTTCAATAGATACTTCCAAATAGCCGATGTAAGGAATAGGGAGACCATTGGCTGCTTTTAGCTGTAGCCAATGGCAAGCTCTCAAACGCTCTTCGGCCCAGGGCTCAAAGAATTCAATAAAGAAGCTCTCTGTAATAGTGGACACCATGGAACCAGTGTCAACCAAACAAGGCACTTTCACTCCACCCATGTTCACTTCACTATGTGGACAAGAAGCAATTAATTTAGGTACATCTGCTGAACATAAACCATTAGTTGAGCCCATGGATGCCCCATCCGAGCCGTGGCTCCGAAACTCGGTGGGTGCTAGTTTCCCAGAGGCTGGCCTCCCTGATGTGACCCTGACAAAGATGGCTGACTGAAGCCAACATGTGGCCCCCCACACTCCCTAGCAATATGTCCAGGCTGTTGGCACCGTCGACATATAATAGGACCTCGACGTGTAGGGCGGTTGCGCTCTTGTGCAGTTTGGAGGAGGGTAATGCTTTGAGTAAGCCGATTAAGTTGCTCCTGTTGCTGTTTTAAGAGCTCTTTTAACTCATTAACCTCTGTTTGAGAGGGGTTAGCAGTAGCTGGTGACCCACCACGCATAGCAAACTGAAAACTAGGCGCTGAAGGCAGAGAATTACTCCGGCCCCTCATACTAGCTGGCAAACCCTCTAATTCCCACCTCATTGCCTCACCTCTGACATCAAGCAGTGTTGCTGCCAGTTTCAGACGAACAAACTGTTTTAGCGCACGACGGAGCGCACCATCAAGGACATATTCTATGAACTGGTCACGCAAGAGAACTTCAGCGTTAGGCATGTCCCTGGGGGCCTGTGCTTTTACTTTCTCCATGAGGCTCATCAAGGCCAGGGAGAACTCTTGCAATGTTTCCCCTTCTAATTGCTTTCTGGAGAAAAAGGCCTCTTGTAATGCAACATGTGACTCATTACATCCATAAAGCTCCTTGAGGATAGAAATGATTTTAGCTGGATCCCCTCGTTCCTGACTAGAGTGATATTTGATCTCATCCCTAGCCTCTCCTTCTAAGTGGTCGTACAAAAAGAAGGCCTGATCTACTGCTGACAAATTTTGTGCCCGCATACACGCCTGCACCTCCTAAACCCACTCGCTCACACTAATCCCCATCCGTCCCCTAAACATAGGACACTTACGATCACGTGGGACAAACACTAACCTGTCCGTTATTTGGGCAGTGGGGGGTGCAGAAGCTGAAGACGGCCCGGCACTGGAGCTAGATGTGGAAGGTGAGCGCTCTGCACGCAGCTTCTCATTGTCAGCCTTTAATTGAGCAACCAGGGTCTTCAATTCCAGTAGCTCTTCCTCCATTACTACAAATGACCAGCTAAAAAAAAAACAAATGAACCGCTGCTGTTTGTCCTTAACACACCAAAAAAAATTACTGCTTGAACATAAATGTCACAAAATGCAATAAAACAGTGAAAGTGTCTCAGCCTCACAACTGTAAAAAATCCGGCCAACAACGCCAAAATGTGGCGGGAGCAGTGTGGTAAAAAATGGCTAACTTCAATTTAGAAACGCTATTTTAATAAAAGATTAAATGGATTGTAATGACTCAACTTAAAAGGTTACCTTTAAGGCACACAGACCCGCTACAGATGAGGCTTGAGACAATCTCACAAGTCAGCCATTTTATTTATTATGCAATTGTTTAGTTTAATTCAAAAGTACTAATTTAAAACCTCACACATTAAAAGTCAGTTCAAGCACAACTCAGGAGTGAAATTCGAAGAAGTGTCCTAAAAGAAAAGAAACACAGCAAACGAAACGGGGCAAAACAAAAAAAATCGTGCACCAAACCAGAAGTAGAACCACCACCCGGAAAGTCCACCACCAACACCACGAGCTGGCCGTTCCTGTTTAAAATAAAACAAACATTCAGATTACAATTCCAATAATACAATTCAGTCCACAATCAAGCATCAATTGTCCAAAATTAAGGTTGGTCCTGGGAGGAACCGATCCGTTGTAGCGGACGCCACTCAAAGCAGCACTAAGGAGAATCCGAGCTGATCACCAATCTGCCCCAATCAGCCACACTGGACGAGTGATAGGAGCAGCTTTGCGCTGGCCGGGGCGGCGGATATGAAGCCAGCAGACAGGATGACAGGTAGGTAGCCGACAGATAACCCAGCTGACAGGCGGACAACCAGGATAGCAGGCGAACAGCCGGCCCAGGATAAACAGCAGCGGCTATCAAAAATAAATGTTAGAAATGGAATCTAAAAGCATGCAAAAACTAGCACTTCGCTTACCACTGAGCTCTAAGTAGTGCCTCTTACAGGGAGGAGGAAGTGGGAAGCTTGTACAGGCAGCCCGAAGGACGATTGATCAGCAATCAGTATGTTGTTAAGCACATTGTTTGAGTGCACGCATTCATTTGCAGCTGTTATAACAGAAAATGTAAATAAATCAAAAGTAATAAACTTGCTTGAGAGAGATGAAGCCTGCCTTACCTAGCATGCAGCACCAACAAACACAGAGGTCTGAACCGGAAGGAAAACAATGCGATGTCAACCAGGTAAGGGAGGGCCCTTTATATACAGGCAGCCAGCAACGCCACAACCAACTAGAATTAGGCACTTGTGTGGTGCGTTCAAAGCCTACAGGGCAAACTGTCACACAAGTATAACCGGAGTTATGCTAAAATTAGTAAACCATATTTTTCCGAATGTCAGAGAAATGTCAAAAGCGCCGCCATTCCCCGGCTTTTCCGATTATGTGAGAGGGAATGAGCTTCCAAACGTACAAAAAGAAACGAAACATTAGACTCCTGTGTTTTTGGACATGTAAAATCTTCAATAAATAAAGATGGGCTGTATTTTGTTGCTGAGAAACGAAGGAAAGTTGCGCAAGTAACCGTGAAAGAGAAGCGGAAAGGAGGAGCGGCGCGAACAGAGCAGATGCAAAAGAAGTGAGACCGCGAAATTAATGCTAATTTCTACTGGTAGCTTCACTTCGTCATTAGTTTTTAGCTTAGCGGTTTCTGTTCTGTTTAAAAAGAATTAGGCTACCTGAAGAATGAACATGAGTTGATAACGTCCGAAGCGCCGCACCGTGGCGCTGTGATTTGAGCAGGAACAGGAAGAGGAAAAATCCGTGGCCCAGTGAGGGTTTCCATGACAACAATGGCTGATCGATCATTTTTATTAGCAACAGGCAAAGAGTATCAGAGACTGAGAGAACGATGAGATCCTGGCAGTCTGAGAGGAGATACTCAGAGATCCAAGCAGGGGAATAGCGGCGCTGCATAGCTGCAGGGAGTCGATCACTATGGGGTGATGCGGAGCAACTACTTTAGCAGTTAGTAGTAAGCAGCTTACAGCCACGGCTAACTCCGGGAGCCAAGGTAGAAAAGCCTTTTTCCCCATAGTCGTAAAGACTGCATTTGTGGTTGCATTTTACTCCAAAATACAGCCACAGTGTCCAAAAGAAAAAAAAACACAAGTTCAATCATTTGCATCTTGAGAGTCTACAGAGGCTGATAATCTCTCCACTCTGCTCCTGGATTATCGTTTAAACTTTTGAGTTTTATGTCAAATCCATATGAATTAAATGACAGAAACTAATTCTCTCACTGCATCTTTTATTCATTTTGTCCAGCTGCAGACTGTTAGACTGTCCAGTCAGAATCAGGTATTGTGTAGTTGGTGCTTTTAATCAGTTTTCAGTTAACTAAATTCAAGTCTATGGAACACAAAATGTCACTAAAACCACTCTGTCCTTCTAAAATCTTTCAGAAAATCTTAAAAATGCACTGAAGTGTATCAAATCATATCGCTCAACAAATATCGTGATACATATCGTATCATGACCAGAATATTGCATATCGTATCGTATCGTGAAATTATTGTATCACTACAACTCTAATTTTAATGCACCACACAAAGTTGGGTGGAAAGTTCTGTGTAAAAACTTACATACATAATCATTTAAGTGAAACTGCAAACATCTCTGAGTCTGTTGTTACACACTTTCACTGACCCTTTTAACACCTTAGCAGAAGCTGTTTGTGTGTTTAGACACTAATGACATTATACTTGTCACCACCAATGATTTACCATATGTGCGTGTGCATGTGCATGTGTCATCACGGACTCTGGCCCGCGTGAGCATCTGCTGTAGTCCTCAGCCATACAGGACACTCCATTATCCCCTGGCAGAGTGAGTGTGTCAGGTCTGCAGCTGCTACATTAGGGTGATGTGTTTAATCATCAATTCAGCTAAGGAACTGCCCTCTCCAGCTGTACAGCTATCAGCCTGTGTCAGGGTTTGCATTTACGCAAAGGTCAGCTTGTAGCTCAGCCAAGAAGGAGATATTCACCTGAAGAAGAGAGAGTTTAAAGGTTCAAAGTTTACATGCTGCTTGTAACTTTTTTCATGTTAATTCTGCATCTGTAAAGCTTGAGCCCAGGAGGTGAACTAAAAGGGGCCAAAAGAAAACATTTATAATTGTTGAAACTACTGACGATGCCTAATTTTACCATCAACTTCTACGCCCGGTCCCAGTCCTTCAGCATCTCTGATATTATTGTCATCGCAACATATTTTCTCCTGAACCTCGCTGTTGGTATCTGGGTAAGAGTCATTCTTAGTTGATTATGCTCCTATGTTTTGTTATTATCACACACTGTCCACAAAAATGGTTATTTCTGTCAGTCATCATGCAGGGTGAGCAGAAATACCCTGAGTGGATATTTCCTGGCTGGAAGGGACATGGCCTGGTGGCCGGTGAGTTTGTCTCTGAGTCCTTTTTGACCATTATTTTAACAAAGATTATTCCTATCTTTAATTTGGGAAAATTGATACACTTTTATATCAGCATGCTGTCACATATGTGTTCATTGGTGATTTTTGTATTAGTTTGATAAAGTCTTGGATTTTATTTTGGAACATAACTTAGCAACTACTGAACAGTTAACAGTTTTAATTCATCCAAAATAGAAGATTAGTCAGCATCATGGGTCTTTTTAGGGTCATGCCACAGCAGATTTTAAATTTGTATGATAACTTTGAACTTAAGGTTGTGATTTGATGACCAGATATCTGCTGAATTCAGCAGAAAACCAGATTTCACCAAAGAGAAATGCATGGACACCATTGTTGCCCAGTTTGAGGCTTATCTCAAACACTGACCTTACCTGAGACATGAGATGTGCTGTTGTTCTGTGTCATTTCTTTAATCTGTGGTCGGGTGAGTCCTGAAGCTCATGTTTTCTGATTCAGTAGTGGAGAATTTGTGCAAATGGAAAATAAAGAGAGCTAGGTTGCTCTTTTCTAAATTAAACAGTCTATTATTATAAATACTAGTGAACCCCTACAAATTGCTTAATCATGCAAAGTTATGTTATTTGGTTTTGGAAAAACACCAGTGTCTGTGCCACCCAAAGGTTTTCTTTATCAGGAAAAAAAAGCATGTTATCAAGGCTAGACACATTTATTTGTACAATGTATTTCAGCAATGAAATGAAAATATAAGATGTCAGACAAATATTACAATGCAGTGTTATAATAAAGAAGTAATGTAAATTTGGAATATAGAATATAAATCAACGATGTTCCAGCAACGTTAATCAAATTAGTTTTTAGTCTTCATTTAAAATAAATACTTTTCAGCATTTTTGCAGATTTCTGGAAGTTTGTTTCAGATTATCAAACAGCATGCCATAAAATGTCCTGTCTGCATACTGGATTTATCAAACAGTGACATCAAATGAAGTAACATGATGAAATGATGAAAGAATAAATTTGAATGGGAAGATTCAAACTGCCTCTACAATTTTAACTTCTATGCTCAACTCATTCAACTCAGGTTAAAAAATGTTCTACTCCAAATATGTTTGGGCATAGAACATAACGGGGCATCAAACTGTCTAGTTAATTAGTTATTTATTTACACAATAAAAAACACCAACTCCCAACAGATCCACCAGAAAATAAATGAAATGTGCTGGTGAGACAGGCAAAGCTCAAAGGGCTTATTATAAATCCTACCACAGACGTATTAACTTACTTATTAAGTACATAGGAGACATTAGTTAACCTGTAGCTCTACTGCCCTGCTCTGGCAGGTCTTGTGTGAAAATCTGTTCCCCAGTGTTGGGAGCGCGTTTTGCAGCCAGAGACGCAGATATAACAGATCTGAACATTTTCAAGACGCTTCTGATCGATTTCTGTGCAAAATACAACTCATATAATCATGTCAAGGTTGTAACATTCAGTTTTAATCGGCTGCTGTTTAAAAAAGAAGCAATAACAAAATCGTAAAAATAAATAAATAAACGAGGTCTTGTCCTCTCTTATCCTCTTTTCTTCTTATCCTCTTTTGTGTTGTTTTTTTCATTGCCAAGGGAATCAGTCTTTTTCCTACTTTTGTCACTCAAGCCTGACAAAAAGTAAGTAAGTCACCAAACACAGATTTCCAACATGTTGTGTGAATTTATAATACTATCACACATAACAATCACTGAGAATAGGAAAAGGTTAACTAAAGTTAACTTAAGCACAGTTAAAGACTTGTTGGTAAATTAACTTGTTCCTATGAGATGGAGGGGGAACAGATTATTACTCATTGCTTTGGCAATAAAGAGCAACCATTTAAAAATTCTCAGTGATTGTTATGTATATGACACATAATACAATGAAAAGACAACACAAAAGAGGATAAGAAGAAAAGAGGATAAGAAGAAAAGAGGATAAGAGAGGACAAGACCTCGTTTATTTATTTATTTTACGATTTTATTATTCCTTCTTTTTTAAACAGCAGCTGATTAAAACTGAATGTTACAACCTGACATGATTATATGAGTTGTTTTTTATCGAGAAATCGATCAGAAGCATCTTGAAAATGGTGAGATCTGTCATATCTGCGTCTCTGGCTGCGAAACGCGCTCCCAACACTAGGGGACAGCTGTCACGGCTCTGTGAAGTTGGCCCCCCACCCACGTCAAAAAAACAGTCTGATTGGTTAATACTCCGTTTGTGGGCTGTCAGCGTCTCTCAGCTGATTTTCACAGGGGAACAGAATTTCACACAAAACCTAAACACAGAGAACGAGGCTCCACCTTGATTCTTTTTATAAGTGCTTAACCTTCCGCTTCACAAAGTAGTGCCAACCAAAATACAACAGTGGCTAACATCATACTCAATGATTTCTGATTCTATCTTAAATATTTTTCAGAGCCATTAGACAGAATTACAATTTAGATATAACTATTCCACAGTTATCTGTGGCCTGTATTAGAATTAGTTGAAAATAAGATTTAAAATGAACCTCCATACAGGGGTCAGCCAGCATTCTATAAATAAAACCATAGCTTAAATATTTATTTGTATGCAAAGTTGTTAGGATTTCTTGTTAGAAAATCAGTTGTTTGTGTAAAAAATGAACTTTAATAATATTATTTTAAAAACATATTTGCTTGGTGCACAGATTGGCTCGTCTCTTTTCGCCAGCTCTGAGGGTTCGGGTCTGTTCATCGGCCTGGCTGGGACGGGGGCCGCTGGGGGAATCGCTGTCGCTGGATTTGAATGGAACGTGAGTAAAGAGCACAGGATCCATCCGTATCGGCTTGGTGACCTTTACGACCTGGAATGAAACACATCCGGCCTGATGATAGCTCTTATTTCTTTCATCATTTAATGGTTTTAAAAAAAGATAAACACAGAGCACAAAAACTAATCTCCCCTTTGTGCTTGCAAACAAAAGATCTGGATTTGCAGCTTTTGTATCGATTCTCTCCGAGGACTTGAAATATTAAATCACCTTCAGGTTTGGTGTAGCATGCAGCAAACAGCAGGTGGCAGCACCTTTAACTCAGCAGTGTCCAAAGTCAGGCCCCAGGGCCGGTCTCCTGCTTGTTTGAGGGTGTTTCCTGGTTCCATACACCTGAATCAAATGTAGAACTTCATGGCAGACTGAGGAGGCAGTTGCTCCATTTGAGCAGCTGTTAGAACAAAGACATGCCTAAAACTGGAAGGATGCCTGCGCTGTATCCTGCCAGTTTCACTTATGCCTCAGCCCAGCCCAGTCTGGCCTTGCAGACATGAAATTGTCTTCTTCTAAAGTGTTCATAACAGATTTTAATCATGCGATTTTTGGGGTTTTTTTACAATCTGCTCAAAATAATTTCTTTTGTTTGCCCAATCTCAGGCAACTTATGTGCTGCTGGCACTTGCTTGGATATTTGTACCTGTCTACATCTCCTCTGGGGTTAGTTTACACACACACACCACACACACACACACACACACACACACACACACACACACACACACACACACCACACACACACCACACACACACACCACACACACCAGGTATATACAGGTGTCTGTTTTCTTGTCAAGGCTAGTTCTGCAGGTACATTTAGGTGCCAAAACATTTTTTCAAACAAGGATTCCCCGCCTTATAAATTCTTTAACAAGGTGTTCCACTCAGCTACTATTTCAAAACAAATGTCAAAGGTTACTCTATACCTCAATGTTGTACATTCAAAGTTTAAGTAATGTGAACTCACTAAGCTTGTCACACTGATATTTAATAACTGAAGTATTCACATACTTTTTTTCCTCCCAAAATTTCTCAAGCTTTCATGTGGTTAAATACTCTGTAAAACCCCTTTTTGCTGACATCAGCAAAAAGGTTGTTTTGTTTTTTTTGCCAATCCCTTTTGCACACAACAAATGTGTGTTTGTCTATCAGATTTGAACATCTAATCTGTGAACAAGAGTCTCACCACAGATTCTCAATTGGTTTTCAGTCTGGACTTTGACTAGGACTATGTTTAGGGACATTGTCCTGCTGGAAGGTGAACCTCTGCGTTTTGTCTCGAGTCTTTTGCTCCCTTACAGATTTTCTATTGTCACTTTTGGTAGATGACCCTGTCTTGTTAGGTTTCCACTAACATGCATGTTTTATTTGCTCAATGAGACGGTAACATTTTATTTGACGGGTTGTGAATAAGACTGACATGACACTGTGATACTGTTATTAACGTGACATAACACCCGTCATGAACATGAACAAGTCTCCATGAATATTTATGACTGTTGTCATAAAGTGTCATTCGGTAAATCATTACACTTTTAATACAAAGTTGACATTATTCAAAATGTCTTTGTTAAGATAACTTAACATTAACCAAGAAATCATGATCTGATGTAAATTTGTTATAAAAGTATCACTTATTACACTTTAAAAATTATGTAGCTTTATGTTATCAAAACTAAAGTGACCACAGGTTAGGACTCCACCCCCACAAGATGCTGCCCAGAGTGGTGGCCCATTTCACCCATATCAGAAACCGTCACTGATTGTGGGATCTTTAAAAATGTGAAAATGTGTGTTTTCAGATTGTGACAATGCCAGAGTATCTGGGGCGTCGTTTTGGAGGGGAACGGATCCGAACGTACCTCGCTGTCCTCTCACTCCTGCTGTCTGTTTTCACCAAGATATCGGTACAGCAGGAACAAAGTGACATGAGGAAAAGTGCAACAACTCTACAGCTAAAAATAACACAACAAAAAAATTCAAAATTAACTTTTACTGTCTGCATTAAAAATGTGTTTTGTTTGCTCTGCCAGACTGACTTGTACTCTGGAGCCCTGTTTGTCCAGGTGTGCCTGGGATGGAACCTCTACCTGTCCACTGTCCTCATGCTGGTGGTCACTGCTCTCTACACCATAGCAGGTAGACGCGATCATAAAACTGCATCTATTGCATTTTGCTTTTTAGGTTTTAGATCCAAAATATGACATGCACAAGTGTTATTTTTCTGCCTCTGATGATGTAATTAATAATTATATTCATTTGTTGTTAACAGTTGTTTTTAACTGTAATAGTTACTACAAAGTCATTTGGAAGATATCTGAAAACAAATGACTGGTGAAAATGTTCCTCCCTTTCCTTTAACCAGGTGGACTGGCTGCTGTCATCTACACAGACACTTTACAGACATTTATCATGATCATCGGTGCAATCATCCTAACAATTACTGGTACGGGCAAATTGTTTCATTTCAAGGCCAATTCCATCTATAAAATACATAAACATATACAGTGTTGTCTAAATGCCATTTTCTCCAGGCTTTGCATTCAGGTAGAATGGTGATCCTGTGGTGTGTTGAAGTGAGCTTAATGAGCATGTTTTTGAGGCATTACAAGGATGCTTCCTCATTTTTGTCTGTTTGTGTTTTCACTCATTTCCAGTCCAATAACTGTACATTTCCAAAGGACCAGTGAGGTCCAATATAGGCTTCAGTACAACCAGTGACTCCTTATGGTGCACCAGTGAGATATGGTGATACTTGGAGAGCTTCCTGAAGTGGTACAGTACTGCAGAGCCCCTGATCTAGTTCTGTATATAAAAAATATAAACAATGACATAGCTTGATAGTTGGAACATAGCATTAGGACCACATGGTGAAGGGCTACTGGTTGGGTCTCACCCTGAGCAACATGTTATGGTCAGATAAAAGGACTGGACTGAAAATGAAGAAAAATTATAAATAAATGTTTCAGGACAACTTTAGCATATTACAACAATACCTAAGTATTGAGTTTTAATGTTTAAAAAGTGTGTGTGTGTGTGTGTGTGTGTGTGTGTGTGTGTGTGTGTGTGTGTGCGTGCGCATGTAGCTTTTAACAAGATAGGTGGCTACAACAATCTGGAGCAAGTTTACAGCATCGCGGTGCCAAGTAAAATCATCCCCAACAGCACCTGCCATCTGCCACGAGCCGATGCCATGCACCTGTTCAGAGACGCCGTCACCGGAGACCTGCCATGGCCAGGCATGACACTAGGACTCACCATACTAGCCACCTGGTACTGGTGCACAGACCAGGTACATGCCAAGTATATATAGAGCTGAAATTAGGTTTTCATTTATTAAATATTGTAAGGTATAACAGTCTAATATGCGATTAAGGAAATTTTCACCAAGAGACCACATGGTTTGAGATGTTTTTTTTTCCTGAATGCTCCAAAAATTTTACTGCTTGGTTATGCTCATGTAGAAAGACTCTAAGTTTAATGTACTGCAGAACCATGAGGCTTTTTTATTGATGGTAAATTTTGATTTTAATTAACTTTGTTGATTCACTTGACAAGCTAGTGAGTCAGGCTAAACTATTTTAAAGAAATTCAAACTTTGTGAAGAAATTTCTTCCTCGGGGTCTTTCGGTGGAGCCTTAAAGTCATCAAGTTGAGAAATTTGAAGTCATTCTTCTAGTGGAGGCAAAACAGACAGATGAAGCTCACTCTTCTATTCTAGTGAGAATATTTCAATTCTACTGTATGTTCAGTAACTGTTATGGCTGTTTTATCAGTCCTCCAAGAAGTACAGACATGAACTTGTAGACCTCCATAATCCATGGATGCTTGTTTTGACTCAAACTTGAATACCTTACCACTTTGTCATGTTACAATCACAAACTTCAATATTATAGTTGGGACTTAATTTTTTTTCTGCTAAAAAACAATCTGATGGGATGCTGGAAAAGACTTTTCTATCCAGGTTTGTGCAGCTGGTCCATCAGTGAAGCTATTCAAGCATAAACTAGCATCTCTAACACTTTAATAACTCTTCTTGAAACATTTAAACTGTCTTCTTCAGTTGGAATCTGGCTGGTTTAGTCAACAGTTGGCTAAGCAACAGTCTTTCCTTTTATTAAACTGTATTTTATTTAATTTTTGGTCCCGTAACAGTACTTGACATTACATCTAGATTTGCACAGGTTATCAACAACCTTTGTCAAATATGTAAAAGTAATCAACATAACCTTGTGTAACCAATCATAGGGCTGTCAATGCTAAAGGCTGATTTGTTTCCAGAAGTAGACACATTTCATCTCTTCATGTTGGATATGAACAAACTTATAAGGAAAAAGAACAGCAACTGAGATAAGTCCAGGCTCAACATGCTATGGGAGGAACTGAAGCTCACTGGATGTAGAACCACATGGAGAAAACATTTCAGTCTTTTGGTCAAAACAAATTATCTGTGGTACATTTGCATTTCTGTTGACACAAATATGAACTGATTTGTCACCACCCGAGATTCTTCCTCACAGACATGTATTCTTAGCATAGATAGTTCTTGTGAGTAGGACTGTCACAATAACAAATTTTGCTGGGTGATTGTTTCAGAAATTATTATGATAAACAATAATATTGTCATTTTGAGACCATTGTTAACTAATAGCATAAAAATTGTCTAACAATGCAAATACACTCTCTAAGGGGTCAATAAACTAATTTCAAAAGATCATTTAACACTGGAACTGTAAGACCTTTCAAATATCAAACATGGTGAGGGTGTTGGAGGGGTCTGCATTAGGCACTGCTCACATTCAGATCCTCCAGTTGATAGCAGGGAAGAGAGGAGTATGAAGCGGCTCCACAGGTTCAATGCTTCTCCACGGTCATTCAGTTTGAATCCAAAGTGCTCCCAGACTGCAGCGTCACCTTCAGCTATTGAACCAGTGATTTCCCAGCTCCTCCTCCTCCTCACTGCTTTCTGCTTCGCTCTGTGGTGGGAGACCCGGAACCTGGCAGGTAACTGAGGTAATATTTACACAGTGATGACTGGAGATAGCGCTGCTCCCTCTCCATTTAGTTCTATGGAGTTTGTGCAGTGAGGCGACAGACGCTTGTACTGACGAGCAGACAGTGCAATTCATTCATGTGAAATTTCTAACTCGCACTCAGAGATGCACACGCGGAATAGCAGCTCTACACAAGCTAGTTGAAAATTGTCATTTTCACCATCTCTCCCTTGTGTTGGGTTCAGCCTGAATGGAGGAAGACTGAGGCTTTTAGCTCCGGGTGTTTAGCTGTTACCACGGAAACAAGAGGAGAGGAGTAACTTGAGGCACCAGAATTGAACTTTCCATCAGGTAGAAAGAGAGAGACGACGAAAACAAACGAGCAATAGTACTGCCCTCATTTTATTAGAGCTCATTTTAATTTATCGTGGAATTAATTGATTTGTTTATTGCGACAGGCCTAGACTGCGTTACATTGTAGGTCTTAAAATGGAGATGACAGTGACAAGTCCAGCCTGAAGTTTCGAGTTTCTAACTGGACGTTTTGTCAGCAAACTCTCGTCTGTTCTGAGCCACAGCTCTACCTAGCAGCTTTATTAGTCTGAGACGCTTTTTTCTGAGAGGTTCCTGCTCGCCCTTTCAAATTTCTAAAGGAGCTGAGTTTTGACAGTGACACTCCAAACAACCCCATTTGGTCGGCTGTCGGCTGAGGCGATGTCTTCCTGTATCCGGGGCTGTGTCTCCATGGCGACCTCCCAGAGCGGGCTCCACCTGCAGCTGGCCCAAATCAGGCGGCACCAACTGCCCCTGCCAGTAACGGTGTCCTCCAATCACGAGCCCAGCGGTCCGGGGAGGGCGGTGGAAACTTCCTGGTTTTGCGAGGATTACTTTGGGTCCCCTGATCCTCACACCACGAGCTGGAGACCTTGAGGTCTGAAACAGAAGCAGAGACAGAATACAAAGAGATGAGCGACCGACTGAGGACCACAAGGTGTTATGTATTCAGTTTTCATAAACCCAAGTACTTAAGCATTTTATTAGTTACATTTTTTTAGTGATTTCAAATTAGGTTGGAGTTGTATAACAAGATAAAGGCATATCAGAAAGTAACTTATTTAACTGCAAGATACGTTATGTTCTACTAATCAAAGCTCCCCTTATTAACCTTTTAATAAATAAACCTCACAGGCTGCTTCATTTTACTTGACATTCTTTCAAAATATATGCAACTCTTAAAATAAACCATTTTATTGAAGCAGTTTTCTGCCACAAAAATACATTTAATTTGTCTACATAAATAAACTCCTTTAAAATAAATGTCACCAAAGCTTTTTTTTAGCTTTTCTAGAGTTAGTCAGTGTTTATAAAACTTTTAATTTGTAATGAATGACTTTCTATTTCCTTTTTAAGCTGGAAAACAAAATGTAGTTTTAGTTCATTCAGACTTTTAGGATAAATTAGCACTTTGCATTATCAAAGTGTAATGCAGGGGTCCGTCATCCTGCATGATTTAGTTCCATCCCTATGGTAACAACATCCTCAACAAGTCAATGTTCCTCTTAGGCCTTTAATGACCATCATTGGATCCAGGTCTGTTAAAGCAGGGAGAGAACTAAAACATGCAGGATGCCGGACCTCCAGGACCCACTTTGGACACCCTGGTCTAATGTGCAATAGACTCTGGTAAAGCCCTCTAGTAAATGTGCATATCTAACTGCAGTTAAAGATTTTGAGATGTGGCTAGATGGGCAGTTGGAGTGGAGCCACACAGTTTTTTGACCTCTTTTGTTTTATTCTTTATTCTTTTTGTGGATAAGTAACATTTGGATCGGTTTTTATTTTTGAAGTAAACCGTTTAACTTTAAGAAGATCTAGTTTTTTGTCGTTTCGTCATCAAGTGGACCGAAAAGGAAATATGGAGAGCGTCAAGCTTATGGCTACATTATTTAGGAACCTACACAAAATGAGCTATAAAAAATAGCTACCAACTTAAAACTCTAGAAGTGTGTCAGACAAACCTGACTGATTTATCTAATTGTAGTTTAGTTTATTTAGTTGTAAAACCTGGTGGGGAAAATGGCAAAAGAAAAAGTCTAAAATGCTCCCAGCTAGAGGTCTGCAACCTTTTTTTCACATTTTTATTTCATCTTTTTACCACGCTGCTCCACAAGCTAAACCATAATAGGACATGCAACAAAACTATGTCTATAGAAATACAATAACTCCCTTTGCCCACCTCTGTCACTGTTCATGTCAAACATTACTAAAATGGCTGCTTACCAAAATCAATGTATATTGTGTAAAAATGGCTTATTTTGAACAGATACATTTAAAAATATATTTTTTAAATATGTCAATTACCTTAATTTTTAGGTGTCTAAGATGTCTAAATAAAAATAAAACTTTAAAAAAAAATGGAGCAGCTATATATATTAAACATCTCAAACATGACAGAATAAATGTAGCCAGTCATTTATGTTTTAGGTATTTACGAAAGTCACACAGATTATCTTTTTTACCAATTCATTTGCTCCTGGGTGCTACCCTGAGTTCAAAACTGTCTCACGTTTAAAAAAATATGAAAACCCCTCAAATCCTCTTATAACACAATCCAAACTAGTAAGCAGGAACATTTGCTAAGAACATAAAATTATTACAAGTGAAACTTTCTTTAATCTCATTGTAGATGTGTGAAGTGTAAACTATAATTTCTCATTTTAACTTCTTATATGATTATTACTACGGTGGCCGTGAGGTGCAAAGCAATTACAAATTACAAAATCACTACAACATTAACGAAAACACTACAACATTAACGAATCACTACAACATTAACGAAACACTACAACATTAACGAAAACACTACAACATTAACGAAAACACACAACATTACGTACAACATAACGAAAACATCACATACGACACTAACATTAAAACGGAAAGGTAGGTCCAGTGGAGACCTAGAAATCGCTGTTGGACTACAGCTCGTTTACTTTTGGTTTACCCGAAGTTATTCTGCACGCTCCGTTTGAGTGAGCATAGACATAATATAAGAGCAGACCCCTCATTGGCTGCTCCGGCGCAGGAAATACGGCGGCCATCTTGGAGCGATAGTCCCTCCTACTTTGCCAATCAAAACAACAGGGATATTATTGTTCAGATCGATGGATTATTGATGTGAGGCTCCACAAACAACATTTCACAACAAAGATAGACATATATATACCTGTAGGAGCTATTCTTCCCATTGTTTTGTTAAATCTTAGAATTTAAATTGTTTAGTTTATTCTTAGCATTTGTTTGATTTTCTAATTGATTTATCATTAGAATTTTTATTTTAATTTTTGTTTAGAATAAGTTTTTTGTTTAGTAATTCACTTAATTAGTTAATTAATTTCAGATTGGAATGTGGGTATTTCACAGTATAAGTAGGTGGGTCTTAAGTAGCTTATTATGCATGTGGTGGTCACAAGGTTTTTTACCAGCTAATCAGTCACATCGGTTTTCATTTTGTCAGTCAGTGAACAGGTACAGGAGCAGAACCTGGAACCTTTGGCCTGATCTGCAAATAAAACCAAAGAACCAGATTTAGACTTTTGATTTCTTTTTTGCTGCATAAACAAGAATCCATGTGCATCAGGTGAATATTTGAGTTTGATTCACCTTTTGTTTTGATCACCTTTGAGTTTTGAGTTTTTTGATTTTTGAATTTAAGTTTTTTGGACAAATGGTCACTACATAATACATATTTATGTAACTATACAAACACAAATAAATAATGATTAATTAATAATGGCACAAATAAATAATGATTAATACTGAATAATATATATTAAATGCATGTTTATATGTATGTATATATACATATATTTTTTAATGAAATTTGTGCAAATTAATTTGTATGTAAGTGTAAATCTATAAAACAAATTAGATGTTAACTGACAGTTGTGGAGTGAAATATTTGTCTTGATCTTTGTTTACAATCTAAGATTTTTTTTATATAGGCAATTATATATATATATATATATATATATATATATACATACATACATACATATTAACATGCATCCAATATATATTATTCAGTATTAATCATTATTTATTTGTGATTGTATAGTTGTATAACTATGTATTATTATGATAAATTATACACACAGCCGTTCACCATAAATTATTCACGGCTGTGTGCTTTGTAATATGCTCATCATACATCGATATCAGAATATTTCTGATATCGATTCCTATTCTATTGTTATAGCTACTAATCATATTTAAAAATGCTGAACTATGTATTAAAAACATACTTAAATAATACAATTATTTATAAATGTAGCTTTGATAGATGTCTGAATATAGTTTCCAGTGACAAAAAAGTGTGTTATGATCGATTAAATGCGCTGATATGTCATTTTGCCCGCTAAACACATAAGGCTAAGTGGAGTGGTCTACCGCTTCAAGATGGCCGCCCTAAATCTAGTCAGCGACAATAGGGGAGAGCGGAGCATGAGGCGTCTATCCTTATATTATGTCTATGTGTGGATCACCAAGTACATTCATGTTTTAAAAAAACACGTAAAGCCAGAATAACTTCCGGTTTAAAAGTAAACCGAGCTGTAGTCCAATCAGCGATTTCTTAGGTCTCCACTGAGACCTACCTTTTCCGTTTTGTAAATGTTGTTGTGTTTTCGTTAATGTTGTAGTGTTTTCGTTAATGTTGTAGTGTTTTCGTTAATGTTGTAGTGATTTTGTAATTTGTAATTGCTTTGCGTTAATGTTGTAGTGTTTTCGTTAATGTTGTACTGTTTTTGTAATTTGTAATTGCTTTGCACCTCACGGCCACCGTATATTACCAACCTCAGTAAAATGTGAAAAACATGTAATCTTTTAATGCATTGACAAAGTCAGATATAAACTTAAAGTAGTTTTCTAATCGTAAACTTCGGGGAATATTTTTTAATCCCTCCCTGTTTCACTGTGAGGGGAAAAAAACTGGTGGAAAAGTGGGATTTTGACCCAGCATACTGATGTGAGGATCAGTAAGAAACGACAACTAGCAACAGCACATTTGTGCTGCCTGAGTCAAATGCTGATGTTTGCGTATCCACACATGGAGCAGGGGGTGAAGGTGGAATTGGGATTTCAGGGACACCCACCAGCTGGTGGGAGGTGTAAATTGACTAATTTATCACAGTTTCCTGTTGCTTTTAATGGCTTAACCATTGTTCTGACAGTGGGTAGGGGCAAATATGGGCAACTGGCGTGTTTCTTCTAGGCAGTTCAAGACTTAACACACATCTGCCTTATTTAAAGGACATGCTGAAGGATGACATGACAAAATTTGTATCCCACTTTTTTTTAAAGTGGAATTTTATTTTAAGTTGGATCTTTCAAATCATATTACTGAAAGACTAATTTGTTACATGTCTGTCATAGGAGTGCCAATAGATTTATAGAATGCTGTTTATGAACTCTCTAATTGAATCTGTGGTAGAGACCTAAAAAATCTCTTCTGAGATTGTCAACTTTGCTTTCAAAAGTATTTTTTTTAAATTGATGGTGGGATATAAAAGGTATGTTTCAATGAAATGTTGCAAAGTATAGCGTACCAAAAGTAGCAATCAACAAATTCGTCTGATATGAAGTGGTCATCAAATCAAGAGACCAACAGTTGATCACAAGAAAGATTGTGATTATGTTAAACTCATCTAAAGTTGAATTCATTTTTTTTAAATTATAAAGAAATTTATTCAGCTGAGGTTATTTTATTTTGTCTCCTGTATTGCACTGCAGTGTAGAATTAGTTTTAACTTGTGTAGTGAGTGGAGAAAAAGGAAAATACATGAGACATGAAAAACAGAAATAATAAATTGAAATTCTTCGTTATTTTTACTCGACCTGTAGAATAAATTAACTCTTGGTTCATTGAAATGAATATCTGTATGATTATTCTAAATTATTTTTCTATGTACATTTCTGCAGTTGACCTATAAGTTAAAGTAGGCATTATCAGAATTTTGTGTTAGTGTTTAAGACTTCTCTGTTTGACTATTCTAAGTTTGAATATCTGAATTGTCTCCGAAAAACACAGGTTTGCATTTTATTTCAAAGGTAGTTCACCGTATTTTGTTTTAATGGAGATTGCACCTTTTTTCACCCTATCTGTTCACTTAGTGTCTTGATCTAATAATTTGTTCCCGTTTTATTTCCTTTGAACATCCAGGTTATTGTACAACGATCCCTGTCAGCTAAAAACATGAGTCATGTGAAGGGAGCGTCGATCTTTGCTGCTTATCTAAAGTTGCTGCCCTTCATCTTCATCATCCTGCCGGGTATGATTAGCCGAGCTCTCTATCCAGGTGCGCACACACACACACACACACGCACACACACACACACAAACACACACACACACACAAACACACACACCCATTAACACACATACACTGAACAACATGCTGGCACAGATTTTAATGAAGAAAACTAAGGTAAACATCCCACGTTTATTCAGGTAGAAACTTGCTTTACTTTTAGAATTAAAATGAACTGATTTTGACATCAGTTTGTAAAAGAGGTGTGTGTGTATGTGTGTGTGTGTGTGTGTGCGCGCGCGCTCGCGCACGCTGCTTGCATGTCCATGTGCCATTCTTACTAATCTACTGCGATTTTGGGGAAGCTCAGGACTTTCCCAGTGATCACTTTAACCTGAAGAGGTTAAAGGTCATGCAGGATAGCTGTAATTCATCAACTATTTTTTTAGATTTAAAAATATATTTTAGCATTTTTTAAAGGATTGAAGATAGATTAGATTTTTTTATTACACAATAAAAACAAGAAAACTACTCAATTTTAAATTACACAAAATATATAAACACAAATCTAACACCCTATAATTTTTCCTTTTTTGAAGATTTACTTAAAATATACACCATACAAACCTGGGTTTCCCCCAGAAAACTTGCTAAGCCCGGTGGTCGGGGTGTTGAGTCGGTCCACCGTGTTTTTGTATTAAAAGATGTTAAGTTGACAGGAAATGTAAAAGTATTACTGTGTGATTATATGTTACGAGAAAATATCTCCAGTGAAATGTTATTTAGACCCACAACTAGTCTAAAAACAACAAATTTGAACTTCTGTTTAATCCAAATTAAATCAGCGGCTCCATCAGGGCTTCAGGGGCCCCATAAACACTAACATTTTAAAACAGACCACAAATACATAAATGTAGCATTTGTTTATTGAGATGATCAATGCTGTTAAATTTTATTCAATTGTTTAGGCATATATAAATTAAAAGATTTTAAATTGTTTAACATTTAGATCCAAGACTTTAAGGAGTTGGCAAGTTTACTTTGTAAAACTTCAAAGAGCAATATTTATAGTTAGATTGTTTTGTTACCATAGCAACAATCTGATGCTGGGAGTTTAATCTTTGAATTTACAAATACCTTTTTAGGCTGGCCAATTAAACTACTCCTTTCTCCTATATTTCACTATTGCAAAAACAGAAGCTGTTAGAGGTGCTGATATTTTTAGCAACAAAAGGGGCCCGTAAATCTCATTCTGTTCCAGGCCTCTTACAGCCTTGGACCGGCCCTGTAATCTGCTGCACTATTCGCAACAAACGGGAGATTTAATTCAATGCTGCTAATGTGGCTTTAGTAGCTCTTCCATTTCATGTCTGTTGAGTTTTTTATTAATCGTCACAGAAACTATTCTGGTTGGTCGAGTTTATGGGACGAGTTTCTCAGATCTCCGTGCGGCCGCACGTATTAACTCCAAGTAGACAATGCATTTCAAATGGTTTGATGCATCGTGTAACCAGAAAAATAATACTAAAAATAATAATAAAATGTATAAAATCAGCGTGACTCCGAGGAGAACGTTAAACCTCCTCTCTGGGCTGAACCTGCATGATGAGGTTAGCGCTGCTTGACGCTCCGGCCAACCGGGACCACAGACAGAAACTTTACAGGGAAGACAGACACAGAGCCACACGCTGGGCAGCATGTTGAGATGGAAACACCACATATAATTGTTTGTTCACAAAGATAAATCATTCTCACCACTTCACAACGCGCCTCTGAATTCGCTACAAGTTATTCCTGCGGTTCACATGGAGCTGCGCAACCAGAGCTAACGAGGCGGGTTTTAAGTTTTACCTAGATTCTCCAAAGGATCATAATTCTTCACAGTAGGTTGATGTAAATATCCATACAGGTCAACCTGTGTCCAGTTTGAGTGAAAGGAGGCGCCAGCTGTGTGATTGGTCCGTGAACTGTCAGGTTTAAATGCATAAACTATAAACCTAACTATTATCAACCTATCCTTTAAAAATAAATCTGCTCTGCTAATGAAATGCTAAGAGCAAAAGAGATGCTTGCAGCCCAGCTTAAAAAAAACAACAACAAACATAAAGCTATGTTCTTGTTTTTTTTAACCAAGCAACGCTTAGCCTGGCAGCGGGGCTAGTAAAGCATGGCCGGCCGCCAGGCTTATAATACACTGGGGGAAACCCTGCAAAGGTATGCCTACTAATTTAAATCGTTCACATGTCACTACATGTGTTTAATACAATTGTATGTCACTATTTGTGACATAAAACTACTTGTAAATTGAGAATGATGCATGGTTTGAAAATCATTAAGGAATAAAAGCTGAAAGGTGTGCTGTTCGTCTGGATCCATCAGAGCTGGAACCTCCTGGCCCCTTTTTTCCACAGATAGAAATGCTGCCCATTCTTCTTTGCTAAATATCTCAATCTCTGTCACACTGGATTTAGAGAATCTGAACAGAAATTTTCAAGTTTTGTCACAGATTCTCAGTTGGATTTGGAATTTGACTAGGCCATTCTAACACGCTTTAAATCCAACTCCTGGCTATATGTTTAAGGTCATATGCTTGAATCCCTGTCCCAGTCTCAAGTCTTACAGCCTCTAAAAGTGCGTCTTCCTGAACTGCCCTGGATTTAGCTCCATCCATCTTATCAGCTCTTTTCACCCTCCTAGTCCAGCATCATGCAGAAAACATGAAGCTGCAGCAAACACGACTTCTTATGGCCTCTGACTTGCTTCTCTGAATGAGTCTGAGCCCGTCAGATCAGGTCAGGGGCCTATATCCACAGGCTCCAGAGCTACAGGCTCATAATTTTCTCAAAATGCATTAACCTGGATCAATAATTATGTCAGATAATAAATATTTTAATTATATAAACAATATCTAGTCAGGTTGGTTTGAACAGTTGCTCTATTTTTTTGTACAACGATCCCTGTCACCTAAAACCATGAGTCATGTGAAGGGAGCGTCGATCTTTGCTGCTTATCTAAAGTTGCTGCCCTTCATCTTCATCAGTATAGATATTTGCCACCAGATTGATCCTAATGGTTTATGGAATATTCTTTTACATCAGTTGGCTTATTTTCTTAGGTGGGCTGTCTGTTTTTCCACACTTTTTATATGTGGATGGAAAAGACTCTGCTGGCCTCATTTTACAAGAAACCTTTTTTTTTTTGCAAAAGTTTAACTTTTATTTTTGAAATTATATTGCATATGGAGAGCAAAGAGTGAGAAATTACAAACATAATTTGTAATTTAAATGTGTGAAATTATGATAACTGGAAACAAATCCATTTAATACATTACGTGTGTATTTATTTTCAGTTTTAATAAATTAATGGCATTTAAATCATTTCATAAGTTATTTATTGGAATTTGGCACTCTTCACTCTCCATAGTTAGAGAGAAATGGCCTTTATTAATTGATTAGATGACTTCTGAAAGCAAATGCTTTAACTGTATTTTAATTTATGGTATAAGTGAAGTGGGAGCTGAATGAAAGTACATATTAAATATTGTAAATCATTATATTTTCTTCTTTACAGTTTTATGCTACCTTGTGTGGGTCTTTCACACAAAATCTCAAGACAATACAACAGATTCTGTTGTAACCTGAGAAAATGTGGAAGGGAGCATGGGGTTAGGCTTTTAAGGCCCTGGATCAAATAGTTCAAACAAAACAAGTTGTCTTGACTGGTAACTGAAGAACCTAAACTCACACATACCCAAAAACACAGTAAAGCTATATAGAGTATATAAGATGATCATAGGTCATTTTAGTTCTTTTCTGTGACCAGCTCATTCTTTTAGCACCTCATACAGACTAGCACGTGGGTAGAATTCTGTATTGTGTGCTCACCTGTCCAAGCTGACGGTGTGGGGAGGCATGTTGCAGTCGCTGTGACTGACGAATGAGGGAATCGCCTCCCTCCGATTGGTGGGGTTCCCGCAGGTCCAGCATGCTCTGAGAGAAGCGAGCCATCATGTTGAGTCCGTCTCCGTGGGACGGCCCTCTGCCGGATCCAGTTTGCCCGCCGTTGATCAGCAGGTCACTGGCCTCCTGTTGAGGACAGTCATAGAACTCCTCCTCTGATGCCGTCGATGCACTTGAGGGGTCTTCGTTGACTGCTTGGTCACATATGACCTTAGTGCTGTCTTGGCTCCCCTCTTCATTGCTGCCAGAGTCTCTGCCATTGTTCTTTGAAGTTAACTGGCTGTGGTTGGGCACCAGCTCCTTGTGAGCGCGCTCTGCATGCAGATCTTCAACCTGATCCATTTTTATCAGTGTGACCTGAGCCTCACCAGGATGCTCTGCAGAGGTGGGGTCTATAACTAACTGCAGCGTGCGGCGTTTGGGGACAGGAGGGCCTGCATGTGCCATAACTAGAGTTTTTTCAGTACTGTGTGTAGGCTGTGAATCAGCAGCAACTTTGGCTTGGGTTGGAGACTTTGGCAGTTGTGGTTTATGTTGTGGAGTTGTGGTTGGTTGCTGAGGGGAATCTGGACATTCTGTTTGCTTGTTTTCTGCTGAAACTATGGCAGTAGGACCTTTAGGATGGCTATGTTTTTCTGTTTTTCGCTCCGTTTTGTCCTGATTGAAGGTTGCTTCCTCAGCTGCCACTGGTTGAGTCAGTGGTGCACTGAAACGTATAGCCTGACTAACCTCGAACCTTTCTGACCTCTGTAAGTGAACCTGATGCGCCCTCTTGTCATCTCTAATATTGATGAAGCCGATCACGTCACTCGGAGGGTCTGGCTCTGGCCAGGTGGGAAGATAGGGGATTAAGTTGGCTTTCTCCAGATTGACTAAGCCCGGATGTAACGGCACCTCTTCCATAACTTCCTTAAGACGTCCTTTCATCACCTTCGGCCCAACAAGATTCTGGGAGTTTGATTCTTTTTTACTCGAGTTCTGGTCAGAGGAGGTGGGACTGGTGTGATTTCCCGCTGCAACCAGTGCATATTTGGGATTGATGAGTTTCCTAGCGACAGAAGCCGGGACAGGAGCCGGCACTGCCTGAGGGAGTGGGTCAGGGATCGGCTCGTCCTTCAAGGAAACCTTGCTCAGGGACACTCCCCGGGATATGAGGTAGAGATCCCGGAACTGCAGATCGAAGGTCTCCACTGCCTGCCCTGTGATGACGGTGATGAGGTTCCGGTCCAGACGGGACGAGGACCAGGTGAAACTGGAATAACACATAAATTAAAGCACAGGTGTCAAACTCCAGTCCTGGAGGGCCACTGCCTTGAAACTTTCAGATGTGCCTCTGCTGCACCACACCTGAATAGAACAATTAGGTGATTAGCAAGGGTCTGGAGAACTGATTTACACAAGGAGGAGGTAATTAAGCCATTTCATTCCAGTGTTTTGTGCCTGCGGCACATCTAAAAACTGCAGGACAGTGACCCTTGAGGACTGGAGTTTGACACCCCTAGATTAAAGGTCACAGCGATAACTGAACATGCATCAGTCTGCAGATTCCTACATTGTGGGTCATAATGTAATGTAGTTTCTCTATTTGCTGAAGTCAAACATCATCTAATTATGTTTTGATCAAATTACATAATTGTCTAGGATGAAATTTTCTGGAAGAATCAGTGGTGATGGAGAAGGCAGGAACGGCTCAGAACTAAAGACTAAGGTTTCAGTGTTGGCATGCAGGAAGTTCAGGCTAATTTATTTAAATTGGCATCAGATGATAACGGGTGTAATGCATCAAGTAGCAACAAGTCTGAAAGGAAAACATAGATAATGAAACCATTACACAGGGTGTAATGTCTCTGAAAGTGATTTGCTTGTACAGAGGTTTCATAATCACTGATGAATTTTACTATTTTGCCTTCTACTCCTTTATCATATTCTCAGGTCAACTGGGAGTCAAAAAAAGAGGACATGATGTGAAGTACTGACATTTCTAAAATCATTCACCAAGGGCCTTACTTGCTATTCTTACTCCTTGGAAATTTTCTTTTTTTATTTTATCTTTATTAATTCTCAAGGAAGTATCATTTACATTACCTTAGCCCGCTACACCACAAAACTAACTTCAACGTGTGAAATAAGGTGGACAAGTAGAACATTGCATTAGAATAGTCAAAACAAAAATGCAACCTCACTTCCCTGACAAAAAATATAAAACAAGGAGTAAAAGAGTGTGAAAGACGAAACAAAAGAAAAAATGAAGTTAGAAGTGTAAAAAGCAAACCACAAAAAAAGAATATACCAACAAAAAACATAGTATAAAATAATTGTGAAGTATGGTTATCATAGGAGAGTGGATTGTCAAGATTTCATCAAGTTTGGTCTCTAAAAATAAAATCAGATCTTTTAGTTTTTACATAGTCTACCCAAATCTGCTACCACTGACAGAATTGTTCAGTCTTGTGATTGAGAGAAACTGTTATTTTTTTCCATTTTATACATGTTAAATGTTATATCGATTCAGTCGTCCAAAGTTGGTTAGGGTTGTATGTGAAAATATATGGACATTTTCACATACAAGCCCCCCAAATATCTATGGATGCAGGGATCCGCTTTGTTTACTCCCAATACAGATATTTAATATAGGCTGCTACCGATCAGTTACAAGAAAACAGCTGAATTGATTAAAAAAAAATTTTTTCACACAGTCGAATTACAAATGTATTTTAATGACACTCCACCAATACACCAACAGCTTCACAAGAAAAACACAACTTTAATTTATTCAATCAGTGCAATTAGGAGTAGAACAGCCAATGTAAAATAAATAACACAGAAACTGAAACTGACAAAAACAATAGGTTGACTACCTTGGTCAAACATGTAAAAAATTAACTGCAACAGAATATATCTGCTCTTATAGATCTGGCATATTGTCACCAATACCCCATCTGGAATTTCTTTCAATATTGGGACCAATACAGATATTGACATCAGACTGATTCACCTATACGAACCCTACAATACAGTTCTTAATACAATGCAGTCATCCTGTCCCATGAGCAGAAAATCACCCCCACAGCATGATGCTTCCACCCCCAAGATTCACAGTAGTGATGGTGTTTTTGGGATGGTACTTATCATTCTTCGTCCTCCAAACAAAGTTCTACTTTGGTTTTGTCTGATCACATAACTTTCTCCCATGACTCCTCTGGATCATCCAAATGGTTATGGATGATCCAGAGGAGTCATGGATCTGCCGATTTCAGCAAGGGAAACTTCTGCACTGCGCATGATTTTAAACCATGACGTCTTGGTGTACTACCCACAGTAACCTTGGAAACAGAGGTGCCTGCTCTCTTCAGGACATTGACCAGCTCCTCTTGTGTAGTGATGGGCTGATTGCTCGCCTTTCTTAGAATCACTGATATGCAACAAGGTGAGATCTTGACAGGAGCCCCAGTCCGAAGGAGATTGACAATCATGTTTAGCTTCTTCCATTTTCTAATAACTGCTCTAACAGTTGATCTTTTTTCACCAACCTGCTTGCCAATTGCCCCGTATTCCTGTCCAGCCTGGTGAAGGTCTGTAATTTAGTCTCTGGTGTCTTTGGACAGCTCTTTGGTCTTAGCCGTGTTAGAGGTTGGAGTCTTACCGATTGTGTGAGGTGGACATGAATCTTTATGCAGCCAACGACCTCAAACAGGTGCTTCTAATTTAGAATAATAAGTGGACTGTTTAGAGGCGAGTCAACAGCTCTTTGAGGGCCAGTCTTTTTGCTGATTGGCAGCAGCAACAAACATATTATTTTAAAAAATCATAAATTGTGATTTCCAGATTCTTTTTTTTTTCCAGATTGTCTCTCATAGTGGACATGACCCTAAAATGAACATTTCAGACCCCTTCATGATTTCTAAATTGGAGAACTTCCAAAGTCGCAGGGTATTCAAATACTTATTTTTCTCACTGTATACATATGCAGTATATTTGATCTTTCCGATATGATGCCCTCAAAGACGGGAGTCAGTTGTTTTGCATGACTGAAAGGTTGCCATGGAAATTAAAGGATTTCTCAAACATGCATGAAAGAATTGAGGCATCACTACAGGTGTGTTTTTGAGGAGAGGATAACATTATAACATGATGTAAAGCTAAAAAAAAGTTAAAGTGTACTTTATTTATTGACATCATACCAGTTTCTCTCTGGATTCCACTAGCCTTTTGTGCTTGAATGCTCAGGTCAAATTTAAAGTGGCTTGATTTCACTGAAAATGGTGAGGCATTGAAAATAATCTGTAAAACACTGTTCAAACCTCAAGAACATCTGACAAACCTTTAGTCTAAAAAAGTTAGACTTAAACAAAAGTCCTACAAGGCAGTCTTGCAATACTTAAACACAGTATTATCAGTATGTTAGTGTCAAAGAACTAACTCATGAGCTGCTCACCTGTATGAGCCGGAGATGGATCTGTCTCCATCTACAAGGAGAAACTTCTCGTTCAAGGATCCCCGCACCTTCTGTGCCGATCGTGTGAAGAATTCCAAGCCTCCACAGCAGCGTACTCGCAGATTCTACGCACACACACACATTGTTAACACTATACAAATCTACAAGGTTTGGCATTCATTGCAGAAAGGCCTTTAATGCACAAAAGAAACATAATGGCAACAACAGACTGGAGAGCCTCAAAAGAAACCCTTTCCTTGTTGCTCAAGAGTCAGATTTAATAACTCCACATGATGCTGAGTGACTGTGCAGGTTAGAGCTTGGACTGTCGCCGTGCTTCATTGACACACCCTGTAGTGTTTGTCTTGGGTTCTGTGATAAGGGTGTGGTTCCTGGCTGAGCAAGAGTTCTGTGTGAAATCTATCAGGAGCAGCTAAAGAAAGGAGCTGGAAAAGCTCACAATAACAAAAAGGAAAGATAAGAGCGAAACGTTTAGAGAGGAGATAAAGTTAAGAAAGCAGATAATGCTGTTTGAAAGTTAGAAGAGGAACAGAAAAAGAAACCTATAAGCAACAGTAAATTGAGAGTCTGTGTGGTTTATGCAACTGCCTGCAGCACAGACAGGAATGTATTCAGCATCTTCCTGGCCTCCAGTCTAAAAGAAAAAAAAAAACGTAGAAGATTTCCGTGAAACGCTAAGTATTTTCTGTTAGTGCCTGAACCAGTTTAACTCAGAGGCAAACAATAACAAAGTGGTTAAGTGAATGGCTGGCGGGTGCAAGGTAAATGTCTGCAGGCAAAAGCTTGCAATCCTAAATCAATAAAGAACTTTGATCTCTCATAATAGCGATGTACATCTAAAAGTGTGATGTTATTCTTAAAAAGTCATTTTCTTAAGAATATGTTCTCTGGGTGGTCAAAACTTTTTAATTATTATTTCCATTTACGTGACTCCAGACTTGTCATCTAATCCAAGCCAAGCTCCTCATCAAAATAGTGTGTGTGTGTGTGTGTGTGTGTGTGTGTGTGTGTGTGTGTGTGTGTGTGTGTGTGTGTGTGTGTGTGTAGACCTTTAGGTGCCCCCGGTGCATATCAGCTCTGCCACACATGGAAAGAAAGCAGGGCACTGCAGCAATATCCAGAATGATGTACACAGGGATTTTACGCTTATAGGACGCGTCCAGAAGGTCTCGAAAGATATCCACATCTGTAAACACGTCCATCACCACAGCTATCACCTGCGCATACACACACAGGAAACCAGAAGTTGTTAGCGTTTCCTGTTCCAAGGGTGGGTTCAGTTTGTTCTACTGTTAACAATATTAAACTCATTAATTTACAGAGGAAGATGGGCACTTTGGAGAATCTAACAATAAATTAAGAAAATATGTAGTCCAGTCCAGAAAGTATAGGTTTTGTCAGATGACTGTTAGAGACAAAGAAATGTTTTGCAGAGAGGTGATAAAATGCTGCTTGACTGGACACTGTGTTCCTCTGCTGCACAAAAAACAACAGTCCCATTGACTTAACCAAACTAAAGCTTAAAACTGCACAGCTAGAAGACAATCAGGATGACTATAATTAATCTGCCAACTTTACTGCACTGCCTCTCTTAGATTAATTGGAAAATGAATCAATCAGTAGGAACTTATGACTTTTGGACCAAGTCTAATTATTTTAATGGTTCTTGCTTCTTTTGTAGACTAAAGATTTACGAGTAACAAAGGTAAAAGTGATGTACATTGTGCAGGCATGTGAACTCGTTCAGTGACGCAAGTGCATTTCTTTCCACTGACACTTCAAGCTCACACTTGTCTCAATAAAACACTGTAGGCGAGGCTGAGGGTGGCACATGGATGGGGCGAAGCAAAATTTAAGAGACAGAAAATTGTGGCAGATGGTGAGATTTAAACTGAAAAGTCAAAACAGGGTTTGCCAAGTGAGTGGCCACTAGTTCTACAAAGAGCAAACCAAATATGCTGTTCTGTCACTGAAAATTTACAGTCAAGCAGTAGTTATAATAGTGACTAGCATCTAACCACATTATCATTGTTATAAAATTATTTCTATTCATAATTAAGACCTCTAAACTTATTTTTCCATTGCAAGAGTCCAAACACACCAACACCTATCATGTGAAAGGGGAATTTATTTAAGGTTAGTGATTAGTACACAGGAAGCTGCTTAAGTCATGGACACACTATTATACCAGACATGTATAAACATAGAAATGCTCTATAGTTCCCTAGCATATGGCTGAGCTGACACAGTAGACCAACAACAGCAGATAATACAGCTCCAGACATTCTCACTGACTGTGGGAAACGTCACACTGGATGTCAACTAGATTGGATTCTGTGCCTTTCCACTCTCCACCCTGGGGTTTTGATTTTCAAAATAAAAAATAAATACTTGGCCCACTAATCATCAAACACTGCTTTCTCTCTTTCATCCATGAGTGGTCCAACATGAGCTTTGTGTTTGTGGTGAGTCTTGAAGTCCTGACTCCAGCTGCAGTCCATGACTTGTCCGTTTCTTAAAGACTCTAAGATGAGTTTGACTCACAATTCTCTTAAGGCTGAGATTATTACTGTTGCTTTTCAACTTTTCCTTGATATACCTGGATGCAGCTTTCTGTGAAACATTAGATTCTTTAGTGATTACATTTTTGGCATTTTCTCCTTATAAAGTTAGGTCAGTAGTCTTCTATCTTAACATAGCACTTGCTAAATAAATGATAAACATTATTTTTTAAAAAACACCAATCATTTAGTTTATTTAGATATAAGCTACAATGAACTGAGTTTGAGCTTAGCTTATTTTGACCAATGAGCCTTAGAGTTTACAACCCTTTACAAGACTATCCTCAATTATTCATCATAGTATGTATCTCTAATCTTGATCTAATTTTAATAAGCTCAAGACAATGTGCATCAAAGAAAATGTCATTTGATTAGCTTAAAGACAAAATGTACATATCATTTAATGGGTTTAAAAATCAAGATGCACAGTGTTTTATTTTTTCCACAAGAAATAATAGCTCAGTGATTCTTGAGAATAGGGACAAAACAGGTTCCATGGATAAAGCACAATTTTTGAATAAAATGCATATAAAATATAATTTCTTCAAATATCTGTCTAAACTAACCTGGTCATGTGACACAACAATGTATATTTTCCAGGTATTTGCTGAATATTTTTTATTTTAGTATATAACCCTCCCAGTGTAATATACTAAAATTGTATATTATGACAATTAAGTACAAGTAGTCATATAAATAATTATGAAGGAATCAATAAATTGAATTGAAAATCAATTTTAGATATTTTCCAACTCCGTTGAAATTTGTCCTTAGTTTTTGTCAACACTGTCAGAAATGAAAAGAATGTTTAAAAAAAATCAGGCATTATTGGGGGCACCAGAACCTCTGAGGACCCATGACCTCTTCCTTTCTCTTCCTTTGCTAAGAGGCTAGTTAGCTCTGGTTAGCTTGTTATTCTTCCTAAGTTTTTTGTCACAACCATAATGTGTCATACAATTTACAAAACTTTGATGAAATTTTGTGAAATAAAAGCTTAATTTAGGTATATTGTAAAGATTTCATGGACCTGATGAGCTACAATATGGCCGCCTTCAGATTAAAGTCATATAAATTGAGGTAGTTTGGCTTTTTGTCACCTCCGTCAGATGTCAACTCCATCAGAGTTTTTGTGACTCTTTCAGTGAAGTTGTTGTCAAATCTCACTTAAATGTGCAATTTATTCATTTTAATGTATTTTACATAAGTTGCATTACTTCACATGTATCAAGTTTTTCATTTTACTCACTAGTTTCTCACCACCTTCAGTTCTGTCAACTCCGTCAGATGGACTTTTTGCTATTTGTTTTAAATAATATTTATATTGTTTCTTGAGAAGCATTTGTCTGTAAAATTAGTAAAAATATCACTACTACGGTCATTAAAGAATTATTTTATACCAATTTTGGTCAGATGGTGATGACAAAGTTCTGGGTCAGGTCGACTAAAAATGTAATTTAAAAAAAATAAATGTTGCAACAGGGAGGCAGTACTTTAGCATCTTTACATTTCCAAATCATTAGTTGTCATATGTACATACATAAGGTTGAGAAATAATAAAGAAATTGGGGAAAATTAAAACCCATTTTGTCCCTATTCTCTGTCTCTTGGGTTTCTAGTTGTCCTGATTTAGCTCATATTCTGTTTCTGGAGGAAAACTTCCAATATTATTACTTTCTACCAATCAAATCATTATTATTATTGCCATTTTCCTCCTGTTCACATACCTTCTGTGCTGATGCAATGCTCTTGCGAACCACCTCCTTGATGTGCGCGTGACCCTCGGTGGGAGGCTGCGTGTACACGGTCACGCGCGTGACCCCTCGGTATGAGATGGCGTCAGGCCAACCCAGGTCCAGCTCCGCCACCGAGGCTTCGGACCGGTCTGGCCAATATGCGAGGGACACATCCCCGTCCTCCGCTTCCTCCCCGGACCCGGGGGTCAGGTTCCCCGGCCCCGGAGTCTCTGGCCTCGGGTGGTGGTCGTACCCGGGTCGGTGCGTCTCCGCGGTGCGACAGACCCGCTCCAGCTCTGGATCCGACAGGAACTCCCGGACTTCGTGTTTCTGGATGTAGTCCTTGAACGCATCGCGGCCCTTGGTGATGAGAGCCTCGAGGGCCAGTCGTTGGTCCTCGCTGTAGAAAAACTCCGGTTTGTTCTCGCTAATGCGCCAGTTGACATGTTTGTCATCCAGACACTGGATCTGAGACAAAGCCATGACCTCCCAGTGAAAACCAACAGATAAGCACTAAGACTAGTCTGACCCAGACTAGTTTGCTCCAGACTTTCTAAACTGACCCATTTAGGAGAATTTTAATAAGCTATCAGCTTAACCCGGACCGCTGGAGTAACTGAATCTCAGTCAGGTGTCGGCGGAACCAGCGGTCCCTCCCAGAGCCACGCCTTTCACCTGAAGGGGCCGGAGAACCCGAACCCGAACCCTTAACCCTAACCGTAACCCTAACCTTAACCCTAACCTTAACCCTAACCTAACCGTAACCCTTAACCCTTAACCCTTAACCCCGCTCCTCGCAGCGGCAGATGTCCTGGTAGATGAGCTTGAACTTGTCGGTGAAAACAACGTCAGACAGACAGAAGTTATTAATCCCCCGCAGCTAAAACTGCGTGACTCAGACTAACTGTTGCGCTGACGAGTCTCGTTTCCTCTTTGTTGTCGGAGCTCCGTGAACGTGGCACTAACGTCTCAGATGTTACGACTGTATCCGGGTTCACAGCAGTTCTTGTTTCTAAACTTTTTAGAAAAACCCTTCAAACTTTATCTAATTGATGCAGGAAGTGTATCTTAGTCATTGAATCCGGGAACAGAAGCATAAGGGCGGAGTTAACGGCTCGGGAGTCGGTGAGGACAGAGAAGAGCTGAACTCCACCCTCCTCCAAACCGGACGGAGAAACAGATGTGGGTTTTTTCTACCTCAAATCAGCGACGCTAAGACATCGAGGTGGAGCTGCAGCTACACCCACCAGGTCAAAACATCCAGCAAACCGTCTTAGTGGGTAAAGCTGCGTTTGTACCGATGAAAGTCTCGTTTGTGCAGCTTTGGTTTCTGAGATATTAAAAGTTATTTTCTAGGTCACCGTCCCCCATATTGCACTTCGTTAGTGCAGATTTGTGCCGTTGAAATTTGCTCCAGTATTGTGCAGTTTTCGTTTTCGAGATATTCAAGTTATAATTTTGGCCGATGACGTCACTAGCCCAAAATGCCATAAATGAGGCAAACCTGGTTTTATTCCATACTACTACTTTTTTCTTCAATAGCTTAGATCTTTTCACACTTTTTATGTAATTCTGCATGTAAGAAATACAATTGTTTTTTTAAAGCTTACATGTCCCACTGATGAGGAATATAATGTTTAAATAATGTGCCTCATCTTCACAGTAGAACAATTCCACACTGATTCAGCGTAAATGGGTCACATGATCCAGAAGCTATAGAAGAAAAATACTAAATTTTGACCAAAAAAATGCTAAAATAACATCAAAAATGTTCAAATGCAATAAAATGAGTGTACCTCATCTCTCCAGTGAACAGTTTCACACTGATTTTGAGTGAATAGGGCACATGACTTGGAAACTATTGAAGAAAAAAATATACATATTTTTAATATTACAATTATTACAAATGTTGAGTATGAGTTAAAAATTCACTAGAGAACAGTGCGTTTCATGTAACAGCATGAATTTTGTGTCAGTTGGTCACAAGTCGAGATATATTTACATTAGTTTCTTAGGAGTGTTTAGTTTTAGTGGAGGATGTTCAGAAGATGAAAATATGGACACAAGATGGGCTTGGTTAAGTGGAAAACCTTAAGTTGATTTAAGCTTATTGGAAAAAGGCAGACAAGTAAAAAAAAAAAGAGGTGGAAAGGTATATACTGTAAATAGAGAATATGCTGAGTATTTACATACAGATGCTTCTAAAATGTTAAATGATAAAATTGCAATAGCATTTATAATTCCGGACTTAAATATTATGAAAAATAAAAGAGCAACAGATAGAATGACAGTTTACACAGGTGAGCGAATGGCTATATTAATGGCTCTAGAATGGAGTGAGGAAACAAGAAAGAATGAGATATTGATTTGTTCAGATTCAAGTAGTGCATTAATAAGTAATTTAGAACAGAATTCAGAAATGAGACAAGATATCATAGCGAATATTAATCAATCAATTTTTAGAATTAAAAAATATGGATCCCGGGTTAAGTTAATTTGGATTCCTGCTCATATTGGAATAGTAGGAAATGAGTTCGCAGATAAATTTGCTAAGAGTGCAGCAAAAAGGGATAGTGTTGAGGTAAATATCAAAATAAGCAAAAATGAGGTCAAAAGTGTAAGTAAAATATATATTAAAAAGAAATGACAGGAATTATGGGATAGAGAAGAAAAGGCAAGATTTTATTACACAATTTAAAAAAAAGTATGGGAATGTAGAGAAGGTAATAGGAATAAAAAAGAAGAGGATGTTATATCCAGATTAAGATTTGGGCATACAGGGCTAAAGAGTACTTTGAAAATAATTAATAAACATAGTACAGGTTTGTGTAGTTATTGTGGAGAGTTGGAAACAGTGCCGCATATTTTTCTAGAATGTAATAAGTATAGTCGGGTAAGAGGTGTTAATCAGAGAGTTAAATAGAAATCAAAATAAATTAGATATTAAAAATATGCTGCAAAAATCATCTGAGGATATAGTATTTAACAGCATTTTTAGTTTTCTTAGGAAGTCAGTTATTATGTGAAGATTATAGTGTTAGGACATCTAATCTATACTCCAGTCTGGAAGGTGGCGGTAATGCACATATAAGTTGTTTGCCAATCACCTTAAAACAAAAAGAAGAAGAAGAGTTTTAACAGCACAAACCTGCACCAATAGAACTAAAGAAGTAGCCCACTTTGGGTTTGTTTTGGAGCAAGATGGGGGGCTGGTGACGTTATCGGCCAAAATGATAACTTTTAATATCTCGAAAACGAAAGCTGCACAAACGAAAATCTTAACGGCACAAGGCTGCACTAACGAAGTAGCTCACTTTGGTTTGTTTTGGGGGAGTATAGGGGTGGTGAACTCTGGATGACCTAAAAAAATAAATAATTCCTCAGAAACCAAAGCTGCGCAAACTAAATTTTTAATGGCACACACCTGCACAAGAGCACTAATCACTCAGACTATTGCTTTTTTTTTTTTTACGTGGGTGGGGTGTCAGCTTCACACAGCTCCTTAAGAGAACGTAACAACAAACTCGCAAAAAAGATTAACTGACTTTGAGGAACGTTAATGGATATGCGTTAGAAAAGTTTAGTCTAAATGAGCCAACTGTCAACTCGTTAAAAGCAGTAAGTGCAGATTCCTCTGTAAAAGAAAATTGCTGAATAGACTAGATGGCATAAGTTTAAAGTGTCTACTGTTTTTGTCTTTTGTGATAAAACATAGTAAAAAATGTTTTTATTTAAATTTGGTGTTTGGAGCTAGTTTTCTGGAATTTTAGGTATTAAATGTAGAAGTTCTTAGGGTTTTGTTATTAAGTGTTTTTTGTTATTGTTTTTTGTATTAATAAAACACATTAAGCTCTACATATGACTTATCTCATGAGAACATTTATAATATATCTATCATGTTATAAAGATACCTACATTAGACCATAAAGGTCATTTAAAAAATTGTTTAAGGAAAGTAAGTAAGTGTTTGATCTGGCTTGGTCAAAAAATTGGCACAAACATGTAGAGCCCTTGTGACGGCCAAATCCATGGCCCACTCTGAAGTCGGTAACTTTCATGCACAATTTATTTTTCATTCAAACACAACGCTTTAGTTTCAGTAAAACATTTATTAGTTGATTTGGATACATTTGTTCTTTATGTTAGCGCGCACATTTAGTTAACATGTGTATTTATATCAACTTTAAAGTTTGTTAATTTGCTTGCATAATATTAACTTTGTTTTCTTTCCCGGTACTTACCTTCCTTGGAGTGGCCAGACGAAAGATCTCAGGCCTCAGCAGCTTAAATGCTGATTGGCCTGCACCACTAGTTCCTGCTGGCAGGGGAAATTTGTAGTTTCTTTGTTTAGATAAGTTTAATTAAATATTAGTATTTAAACTTTAATAATTTTGATTTTCATTTGTTAATCTTTAGTTTAGCCAAACTTAGCTGTACTGTTATTTGTTTTGCGTTTGTAATTGTATTCTGTTTAGTTACCCCTATTGTGTCTTAATTGGTCTGATCAGCCCTGTGTGTCATTTCTTTGTTAGGTCAGTTATGTTTGTTTGTGCAGCCAGTTTGTTTGCATTTTTGCCTGAGTTCAGTTTTTTTTTTCTTTGACCTCTTTTATGAGCTCAGTTTATCTTTTGTCATTTTATAATCTTTGGGTTAAAATAAAAACCCTATTTTTCAAATTAATATCCTGTGACTCCTCCTGTTTTAACTTGGTCCATCACAGCCCTGAAAGTATTTTAGAAACTTGATAATGTTTAAGTAATAAGTATATTGATCTTATTGGGTAAGCATTCATTTCATATAATATTTGGTTAAAACAATTAATTTGGTTTATGGCTAAATCTACTTTGGTTTTTTATTTCATAGATTTCTTTTTTTTGTATATTATTTTTATGGTGTTTTATTGGCTCTAGTGGCCTCCATTTGAAAGTAGGCAGACAGGAAGGTGGATATTGAGAGAGAGGGAAGACATGCGGTAGGTGAGGCACAGTCGGGAGTCGAGCTGGCGACGGCCGCGGTATGTGGGTTGTGCCTTATCCCGTTGTCCCACCACGGCACACGCTATTTCATAGATTTCTGTCTTAATAATACCCCTTTGAGAACTACCCAATTCATGATGGGAGTTCAAAGTTCACAACCTGTGAAAGAGAAAACTACATGCGCTGTACGCTCGAACTGTGGAATTTGTTTCATAAAGTAGCACAAAAGCAAAAATCTGAGTTTATAAGTTATTTTTAAGGGTGCAACAAACACAAATGTGTTTTGAAGTCTCAGCTAATCTTATTTGCTGAAACCTTTTTTTTTTTTACTGTGGTTAGTGATAAAAAATATGGTCTCACAATCTTTTATCCACAAATAGTACATCAAATTTGTGTAGCATTATTTCTACACAAATAAATGCTACATAATGCTACTTATTTGTATTATAACTTGCTACAAATAATAGACCAACTAATGAAATCTAGTTAGTATAGATTTCCACAAATACGTAGTACACAGGTTTTCAATAGATATATGTTCTGTGGAGTCTCATGGCCACTAGTCATACATTTTAATATGGTGACTCTTGATTTGCTCAAGTCTTAGAATAGAAAATGCCTTTATTTCCTGCAATGAGGGAAGTCAGATGTAACAGCAGCGTCAGATACAAAATATCTGCTCTCCACACTTGTCCTTCCTGCTGAATGTCTGTCTTTAATGACATTCAGCATTAAAGACACTTCTTTCTACTTAGAAAGAAGTGACTCCATAGCTGCTGTTCCAGAGTCATCAACTAAAAGTCTTAAACTAACTGTATATCCATTCACAGCTGACTCTTGTTGAGCCCTCTTTGACATCCTGAATCCTACAAATTAACCTTCCATCTGGAAATTCATAATCATCTAAATACTTTTTTCTTCTGGCTAAGAATTTGTAGCAGCAGTTTCCTTACATGTGGCAGCAATTTGATGACGATTTCATGCTAATCTTTCAGCTTATTGCAAATGCAAAAATATAGATGTTCCAGGCTGTTATAATATTATACAACATATAAGTTATCTGCCACTGCCTTTCAGTCATTCCTGCTAATAAAGCTTGCTGCGATAAAGTATTGTGCAACTCATCAGTCTGCACAATAAACAAATAACAAAATGCCCACAAATATTAAAAAGTATTAAATATTAAAAGTGCCTTTGGCCATGACTCGACACCTTAAGAGCTTCCTGCTGGGTGGAAAACGAAACAGGTTTTGTTATCCTCTCTGTTTGCGAAGATATTGAACTATTCTTCATATTTCAGACACTGTGGGATGTGTTGATCCAGAGGAGTGTGTAAGGGTGTGTGGAGCAGAGGTTGGATGTTCCAACATTGCCTTTCCCAAACTGGTCATTGAGCTCATGCCAAGTGGTAAGTTTTTATTCCCCTATGTAAATTTCTGAATATTTCAATCACTAAGTTTTTACCAGCACACATCTCTCCGTATGTGTGTGTTTGGGCTGCAGGCTTGAGGGGGCTCATGATAGCAGTAATGATGGCAGCTCTGATGTCGTCTCTGACCTCCATCTTCAACAGCAGCTCCACCCTTTTTACCATGGACATCTGGAAAAAACACCGCCCTGGAGCCTCTGAGAGGGAGCTGCTGTTGGTTGGCAGGTGCCCTACATTACCTGTACACTTCATCATCAGGATGCTGTTTTACCATGTAGTGATCCGTAACAGATCAATAACAAAATATCTTTGGATTCTGTTACTGCTAATGTTTGCCCAGGATTGTCACTGTGATCTTGGTGGTGGTGAGTGTGGTGTGGATCCCAATCCTTCAATCAGCCAATAGCGGCCAGCTCTACGTCTACATCCAATCAGTGACAAGCTACCTGGCCCCTCCAGTCACAGCCGTCTTCACACTGGCAGTCTTTTGGAAGAGGACCAATGAGCAAGTATGACTTTAGCACAAACATGTTCACAGTTTGTGCTTTGCAAAGCAGATGTTCGCTTTAGCAATAAGTTATCACATGCTTAACATTTTTCACTTGTTTTTATATCTAATTTTGCAAAGTTATTATAAAATTTGAATACCTATAGAAGAGAAGCAATGTGTTGCGGGAAAATATATTGACCCATAATAAGCTGCAGGGCAATATGTTGCAGCACAACATATTGTATCCAAATTTTATAATAACTTTGCAAAAATAGATATAAAAACAAGTGAAAAATGTTACGTATGTGATAAATTATTGCTAAATACTCAGGGCTTAATAATCCTGCTCTCTGAAATGGGACCCTGCTCTCACTCCTTCAATTTCTTGAATTTTGCAGTTCAAGAAATCTTCAAAGTGGGTGAGTTTCCTTGGAAATGAACAAGAATTAACAAAAATTTATGGGCGCAAACATGATTTAAAATTACAGAGGTTTACCTTGGTTGTTGGTATAATCCATAGGCAGTTCTCTAAATCTGTAAAACAGTGCCTGGTAGTTAAATAAATCTGTGGTCATATTTAGATTAATAACTGATATGTTTTTAACGTTCTCTTATGCAAAATTTTTGATTTTCCCATTTGAAACCAAGTAAATCAAATCCAACACAGATGATAACTAGAATATTAAACTATTGTGGCAACATTTTTTGTGGTTCTCACTCATTTTATGAAGTGTATTGTCTATTATTTCCTGTGTAGAAAACAGCTTGAATGAAGTCTGCGCTCAGATGAAAGAATACAAGTCGTTGTTTTAACAAGGTGTGAGTGAAAGTTTAGAGCTGCAACATAAAGACAAAATGTAGTGACACAAAGGAGATAACAATGATGCCGTAAGATTGTGTGCTCAAAGATACTAGTGTGTTGAAATATTGTTTCCCTGCATGTAAAGACCAATCTGCTGCAACCGGCTTTCTAATAGAACACGTTCTGGGTGTGTCTGCTGTCCTCTGGCATGCAGCTCAAAAACTCAAACCAAGAGAATTTTCTCAAGAACAAGATTTCTCTGTCAGTGATCTGCTAAACATAAATAAAGGCATGCACCACTTCAGGGAAGCAAAGACTATTTGGAGTTTACCATTAGCTTGTCTGAGGTTGCATTATGCCATAGTGGTTAAAGGGCATTTCTGTTTTCTGAATCCCTTGTGTTTCACACTAGCCTCATACAGTGGGGAGAACAAGTATTTGATACACTGTTGATTTTTCAGGTTTTTCCACTTGCAAAGCTTGTAGAAGACTGTAATTTTTATCATAGGTTCTCTTCAACTGTGAGTGATGGAATCTAAAACAAAAATCCAGAAAAATGCAATGTATGATTTTTAAATAATTTCCATTTCCTGTACAAAATAATTGATTTAAAATAATTGAACTGTTTATGTTGCTATAAAACTTTTTAATAATCTTCATAAATGACTCTCAAAAACCTAAAATTTTTAGTGTTTGTTTAATTGAGTCAAATGCTTCATAAAAGTCAAAGCAAAACATCAAAGCACTGGAATTTATAAAATAATCTATTTAATTGATTTTCACTTATCTCTTTTCTTAGCATACACCAGAGCTAACATTTTATAATCAATATTTGAAAGTCAGACAAGTCTCCAATTTTCTATCTTTAAAGGATCTTTGTCAGCCTTATGTATGAGAGCTATTAGACCCTATTTCATGGTTGTTGTAATTTCTTGCTTACTTATATAATCTTTGAACATTAGTAAGAGATGATCATTGATTAATTCCCACAGTCCCCATGAATCCTAAAGATGAAAGTGCCGTATCAAATCTGCCTTTAAAGGTTTCGCATAACAGAAGTGTAGGAATTCTAATTCTAATGTGATTCATAAAACTGCCACACTTACTTTAGTTACATTTGAAAAATATAAATTGCTATAAAATGAGCAATTTTGGAGATTTTTGCCGATTTATGTTTTCGCATCCACCTGAAAAATGTGTAGTTGCGCCACTGACTGCAAACATTAGCGATTTTGAAGAAAAACTCATCAGAATTGGTTAAATGACAAATAGGCACTTTTTAATACAAACCACAGGGTAAAATAGCAATATAAATTATTTTATCAATATTATTTTTCCACGATGACAGGTGGCTCCCCTGACTGCACGTCACTAGGATGCAGGTAATGTATGAGAAGCCCCAAGGGCCAAAACAAACTCTCTCACATTCATTCTCTTACAGAGAGTTTGATAGTGAATGTAAGAGAGTTTGTAAGTTTTGGCCCATGGGGTCTCTCATAGTAATGTTAGCTAAACGATGACTAGCTAATATCAACATAGCACCTTAAGCTTAACAAGTACCATACCATACCATACCAACTTTATTTATAAAGCACTTTAAAACAACCACAGCTGATACAAAGTGCTGTACATTAAAACACATTTTATTTATTTTTAATAAAATAAAATAAATAAAAAAACTCTTAAGTTTAAAAACAAAAACACACTTTAAGACTAGATCCTGCTGAAGTTAAAAGCCAAGTAAAGTAAATGGGTTTTAAGACGAACTTTAAAAGTGGACAGTGAAGGGGCCTCTGACCTGCAAAGGCAAGTCATTCCATAACTTAGGCGCAATGACAGAGAAAGCCCTGTAGCTCTCTAGGCTACTGACAATGTTGTCTATGTAACCAGATCCTTGTGCTGGTTATCAAGTGAATGGACCTTGACACAGTTTATCTTTTGAACGGATGATTCTCGGTTTATTTCTGACAAGAATACAAAGACAAAACAACCGTGTTAAAGGCTGCCCGCTCCAAGTCCTACACCAAAACAAAAGTATAAAACAAAAATTAGCTTAATAGATCTATAAATAAACTGAATGTATTTAGATGGAAGAATAAAGTGCACACCTCTCCCGCAGGACGACATGTCAAAAGGGGAAAGCCGATGTGACTGATTAGCTGGTAAAAACCCTTGTGACCACCACGTACATAATAAGCTACCTAAGACCCACCTACTTATACCGTGAAATACCCACATCCCAACCTGAAATTAATTAACTAATTAAGTGAATTACTAACCAAAAAACTTATTCTAAATAATAAAAATAAAAATTCTAATGATAAATCAACTAGGAAAAACAAACAAATGCTAAGAATAAACTAAACAATTTAAATTCTAAGATTTAACAAAACAATGGGAAAAATAGCTCCTACAGTCACTTAGAAAAGTATCTCAAAGAAGATAAGCTCCGTTGACGTGATGTTAGCAAAGCTAGTTGTACAGAAACACATAAGCATTGTGATGAAAAAAGTCACTCACTGCACTTAATTATTGTGCGGAGATGTTGACTGACTTGTTGCACATATGAGACAAGCTGTGTCCAAAAGTCTGCAATGTAGTGATGCAACATTCAGGAGCAGAACGATTCTTCTGCACGGGTCTTATTAGATAGGACTGGAGTGTCACTGAGAGCCATTGTTCTATCAGATTACCATACGCTATCAGAATAGATAGATGAGAGGTTCCCAAACTGTGGGGCGCGCCCCCTAGAGGGGGCACCGTGCCATTGCGGGGGGCTGCAGGGGGCGAAGCCGTCAGGATGACAAAAAAATGAATAAACATGAACGCCGTATGCACTGGGTTTTTACCTTAGATTGGCCAAGTCTCTGTTATTCCTCTGTCAATTTCATACAGTAGGGGCTTCAACACTTCCCATATCTGTGTCCTCTGTCACTTTTATCAGCAGTTAAAACTATTTAATCCATTGTGTGTCCATGTGATAAACTGTTTTTCTGAGCTGCCTTTAAACGCAACATGAGCACTACTATACTGGGTTTACATCTGTGCGGCAGTGAAAGAGACCTGCTGCTGCTGTGCGGAGCTACAGTTGTGTTAGAATCATGGCAGCAAACCAGCAAAACGCAAATAACTTTTCACAATTTTCCCCGCAAACTAACAGATTGTTTAGTAAAGCTGTTTGATGCAGGTAAAGTTAGCTAAAAGATGACTAGCTAGTTAATATCAATACATCACCTTAACTCCTGTTGTCCTCATTTTGTGGCTGTGGCAGATTTGGCTGTGTTCCTCGGTCATTTTGACCCGAGGACAACAGGAGGGTTAAGCTTGTTAACAAGTAGCTTATAGGCTAAGTTGTTGTCTATATTCAGCTACATAAATGAAATGAAATGAAATTTTATTCGAACATGATACAAGTATAAAAATAAGATAGTGCACAGTAACAAGAAGTACATAAAAAAAGAAGAAAGATACAGTTTTTGTCTCAGTATCATGGTCGAAATGGGGTAGGAAAAAGTGAGAACTTATTAACTCCGACCCCCTAAGCACATGAAAACTTTACAGTCCTACCATCAAAGAAAAAAAAATCAAAGTCAAATCAAAATCAAAGTGGCAGTCAACAGTTACTAATATTTACATATACATTTTTCCTTATTATGCTGGTTTGTCTTTCCAAACCCTTACACCAAATTGTTATCTTCAATACACACATTATTGCTTTCTCTCACCCATATGTCTATATCTGCTGAAAATGACCTCCTTGTATTTTATTTTGAATTGTATTAAACTATTGCTTTGTTTCAAATATTCATTTAACTTGTTCCATAACTTTACACCTTTAATTGAAATACAGAAGTTTTTTCTTGTTGTTCACAAACTGCGGATCTTTAAGTTTGAGAGACCCCTTAAGTTATACCCCCTTCTCTTTCAGAAAACATGCTCTGTATGTGCTCAGGTAGCAACTTTTTAGATACTTTGAACATAAATTGAGCCATTTTAAATTCTACAAGCTCGTCAAATTTGAGAATTCTGGATTTTATGAACAGTGGGTTTGTGTGCTCATAATAACCAACATTATGGATAATTCTAATGGCTCGTTTCTGTAGGATGGTTACCGGATGTAAAGAGCTCTTGTAAGTAACTCCCCACACTTCACAGCAATATGATAGATATGGTAAAATCAGAGAGTTATATAGAATATGAAGTGATTCAGCATTCAGTACATGTCTAGCTCTAGCCAGTATGGATATGCTTCTGAGTTTACTCTGTAAATGTTTAATATGAGGTTTCCAACTGATTTTGTCATCTATTATTACACCGAGGAACTTATTAGCAAAAACCCTTTCTAGAGTTACGTCCTCTATTTGAACTTGGATTTCAGTATTTTTGTAACAGTTCCCAAAAACCATGATTTTAGTCTTGTCCAAATTTAGTGATAATTTATTATTGTTAAACCATATCTTTAACTTACTGATCTCTGAGGTGACTGTTGAGAGAAGATGCTCTAAATTTTCACCAGAGGCTAGAATATTTGTGTCATCAGCGAATAATATGAATTTTAATACATTAAACACTTATATCATTTATATAAAGATTAAATAGAACTGGTCCCAGTACTGATCCTTGTGGTACTCCACAGACAATCTCCAGCCAGTCAGATTCCACATCTCCCAATTTCACACCAGTCCAAAACTACTCCCCTAATTCCATAGCGTTCTAATTTTTTAAGTAGGATTTCATGATTTATTGTGTCAAAAGCTTTCTTTAGATCTATAATATCCCTACTGCCAGTTTCTTACTATCTGTTGCATTGGTTATTTCTTCTATTAAGTCAATTACGGCCAGCGATGTTGACCGGTTTGCTCTGAATCCATATTGACTGCTACTAAGTAGCGAATGTTTTTCTATGAATTGTTCCACTCTTTTCTTAAAGAGTTTTTCCAGGATTTTAGAAAATTGTGGGAGAAGAGAGACAGGCCTGTAGTTAGTGAAGAGGTGATTGTTGCCAGTTTTATACATTGGTTTGACCTTAGCTATTTTCATTTTGTTGGGAAATGATCCCGTTTGAAATGATAAATTGCAAATATAAGTTAATGGTTTAGAGATTCCTTTGATTACTATTTTAATAGTTTTCATGTCCAGATCGTCACAGTCAGTGGATGTTTTATTTTTACATTTATTCACAATGTCTATGATTTCTTCCTCTAGTGCAGGGTTGAGATATATGGACCTGGGATTATTCTCAATTTGGTATTGCTGAGTTGCAGTTTTTGTAGTCGGTATTTTTTCTGCTAATTGAGGTCCTATATTAACAAAATAACTATTGAATTTATTGACGACACTTTTCAAATCAGTAATATTCTGTTCATTATCTAGAAAATAGTGTGGATAGTTGTTATTGTTAGAAGATTTTCTAATAACTCTATTTAAAATATTCCATGTTTCTTTAATATTGTTTTTATTACTATCCAGTAATTTATGATAATAGTCTTTTTTACATGTTTTTATAATATTAGTTAACTTATTTTTATATTTCTTATATTTGATTTCTGATTCATACGTTCTATGTTTTAGAAATTCTCTATAAAGTTTGTTTTTCTTTTTACATGCCTTTTGTATTCCTTTTGTGATCCACTGTTCATTTTTTTGACTGCTTTTCCTCTTATATTGTGTGATTGGGCAGTGCTTGTTATATAGTATTTTAAATGTTTTTAAAAATTCTTCATATGCTGAATTCACATCATTCATTCTATATATTAATCTCCAATCATAGGCCAATAACTCAGCTTCTAGAGCTTTTAATGTCTCTTCAGACGTAACCCGTCTGTAATGCGTCTCTATTTTTTGATCGTCCTTTTTGCCCCTACAGTCGTAGACTATGAATACTGGTAAGTGATCAGTTATATCATTCATTAATAATCCACTAGTTAAAATTATGTTCCAGAACATTTGTAAAAATATTATGAATTAAGGTAGCGCAGTGCGATGTAATGCGACCGGGCCTGGTGATTTTAGGATACAGGCTTAGACTGAACATGGTGTTAATAAATTCTTCAGTCATTCTATGTTTGTTTGGATTAAGAAGGTCAATGTTGAAATCCCCACAGAAAAATGTTATTTTTTGATTAATTGTTAAAAAATTTTCTTCTATCCAGTTGTTGAGTACTTCAATATTTGATCCAGGGGTTCTATAAATGCAACTCACTAAGACATTTTTCTTTTTTTCCACGAGTATTTCTATAGTCACACATTCAAACATGTTGTCCATGACAGTTGACATTGTTTCGATCAACTAGCTTTATTGTCAACAAATAAAGCTGCTCCTCCTCCATTTTAGTTTTCTCTGTTCTTACAACCATTTCATAACCATTGATTTCAAAGTCTTATGCCCTTGTCACTATTGAGCCAAGTTTCTGATAAGGCAATAACATTGAAGGTCTGTGAAAGTTGCTGTTTGATGCTGTCAAAGTTTGCATGAAGGCTTCTGCTATTAAAGTGAATTATTGACAGCTTTTGTTCTGTTTTAATCCTATTGTTGAACTGATCATCGCTGTAATAGTGACAACTGTCATTGATGACATTATAGAAGTTGTTATCAGGATCAATGTCATTTTCAATATCTTGCTGATGATAGTTTCTGTGTTGGAATACAGGTAGCTCTATATCCTCATAGGCCGCGATCTGTTGCATGTTTGTCTTTCAGAGGTGAACGTCAGCTGTGTCTGGTTGTCTGTCATACATAGTTGGATTATTTAGGGGTACTAGTACGAGGATGGGTGATCAACTTATCATAACGTAGGTAAGCAATGTCTCCTCTTTGACGTGCTGCTTTTAAGTCCGGCATTAGTTCCGCCCTCCTTTTCCTTACCGCCTCTGTTAAGTCTTCATTAATGAAAATCTTAGATCCCTTAAGGTCCTTGGTGCGCTGCAGAATAGTTGATCTGTCCTTGTATCGTAAAAACTTGACAACAATGGACCTGGGTCCGTCTCCTCTAGGTTTACCGGTGCGGTGAGCTCTCTCCATCTCAATCTTATGTTGAAAGTTTAGCTTTTCAGTTAGAATAGTTTTCACTTTCTCCTCAGTCTCAGCCCAAGTCTCATTTGGTGATTCAGTAATTCCATCAAAAACCAAATTGTTTCTCCTTGATTGCCCCTCAAGGTACTCCATTTTATCAGTGATAGTCATCATGCCCTCACATACTTTAAATATGTCTGACTGCAGCGTGTCACTTCGGTCCTTGTGCTTAGTACTTTCTACTTTAATATCGTCAACTTCTTTCTGTGTAAATTGCAGGCTGGTTTTAATGTCCTGTAGTTCTCGTGTCATTGCGTCCATTCTGGTGTTAGTAGTGTCCACAATGATTTTAACAAAACCTTTAAAATTGTCCTGTTGTTGTTGGAGTAACTCCATGTACATTTCCTTTTGCTGGCTCAGCAGCTCTTTGACTTGTGTGAGTGATACTAGGCCTCATCTTGTCTCCCGTCGGTCTTGGATCCTTTTGGAGGCATTATTTCATTATTTGGCTTGTTTTTGCCGGTCGCTTCCTTAAGGCTCCTGCTCAGCAGTTGGAGGCCTCCGCGCTGTGGCTCTGTGAACACAGATACTCTGGGCCAGACGCCTCGTCCAAGCACAGCCGATCTCTCACAGTTCAGCTGCCGTTGATGGAAACGGTGCTTACGGACAAGGCAGAGTTTTACCTCTGCCTGCTGTCAATCCAACGTGTCGCTTTCCACTGGTTGTTTTCTCGGTTAGCTGCCGGACGTTGGCCTCGGCCCGGTTAGCAGCCGCGATGTTAGCAAGCTAGTTGCTTGTCGAAGAATCAGCATCTGATCCGCAGCAAAGACGCGTCCAGCCCCCGGAAGGCGCGTCCAGCCCCCGTCCTCATTGTCCTTGCACGGTGTTTTCTGACCCGACTGTCCACAAACGTCATGGCTGTGTAGCGTCCCGTCAGTAGCCAAGATGGCGCTCCCTTTCTGTCCACAGCAGAAGAGTCCAGATAATTCCTCTCGGTCCACTTTATTTTTGCTTGTTTAGTGAAGAATGGCCGCTGACCACCGTAAAAGAACAAATCTCATCCAAAACAACAAGGTATGAAGGTGATATCAGCTTAATTTAGAAACTCGCCGGGATTACGATCCGCCATCTTGGACCCGATCCGCCATCTTGGACCCGATCCGCCATCTTGCCATAGGCCTAACAACAACATACATCTTTGGACTCCAGCCAAAGATGTATGTTATTTTTGATTCATAGATTCATTTTGCCCCCCAAAAAGTCGATCCCCCCCCTCAAAAACACATTGTTCAACCACAAAGCTATTTGAAGGGAGGGGGGGAAGAAAATGTTTGGAAACCACTGGCATACATGTATCTACTTCTTGTTTGTTGCTCCTTGGTCAGTGTTCAGTTGAGCTTTGCCTCAATTGCTTTGTTTAATGGTGCAGACAGTGGTGGTCTGCACCACCAGACCACCACTGGTGGTGAGCAACATGGGTAAACACCCAGGGCGTTATCTTTTTGGGGATGGCACAAGACCACCGCAGATCGTAGCACAGAGATGGAAGCAAAGCAGAACAAAGAGTTTGTTCAATTTAATATTGGTTAAATTTATTAAGTATTTAATATCTATGTGTTTTTATGAGAATATGGATCTTTCAGATCAATTTGAGAAGTAATTTTGATCATATTTCACATTTTATCATAGAGTGCGGCGCTGGTCTTGGTCTTGACTTGGTCTCGGACCCTAAAAGTCTTGGTCTCGGGTTACGTGGTCTTGACCACAAAACTTGAATTTGATCATTTGGATGGGTGATCAAATACTTTTGGCAATATAGTGTATCTTTACACATCCATAAGGAGTGACGTCGGACCACTTTGTTCAGTAACAAAGTAATCTCACGCGTTGCTATTTCAAATCCAGTAGTCAAACTACAGTTAACGAAATCACTGTGCATTACTATTTTCTATTTTCTAAGCTTTGGGCTTGTTTGGTTTCTAAAGTCACTTGCAGATTTAATGAGTGGCGGTTTGCGGTTTTTAGGCTTGCAAATAGCAGGCATAAATTCCAGAATTTGTCTGACATCCAGTTAGTTTTAATCAGGTTCTCCCTGTCCATCATTTCCCGGATGATCCGTCTGTTTCTTTGTTAATGTTAATATTTTACCTCTGAATGAGGTCGAGCTTTGCATTGCGCTCCAGAAAACTGCAAACATCGAAACTAATACGAACAGCGCAATTAACGTGAAAACAGCCGTGAGTGAACAAGTCCATAAAGTTGTGCAACTAAACCCCATTATAATTATTAATATAAAGAGAAGTGTCACAAATCTGTGCAGCGGGACATGTGAGCTGTGGAGCTTAGCTGCAAGAGGACCTCTGTGTGATAAAAGCTGGTAGCTCTTGCATTGTTACAAAATAAAGCTGTATTTCCTCCCTCAGCCCACTGGCTGCAATGTTGACACTTTGAGATGCCATGAGACTTAAACTCTGAACATCATGGCATGGATGCATCCCAGTTTTCCATGTCTGGCATATAACCATTCATTTTAGCTTTTAAACTGGTTCTATTGATCCTGTGTCCAGACAGAGGGATAATCAGTAGCCCAGCATCATGACCTGTTTGTTCTGAAGATCCTTCAGCTTCCACTTCTCTTCCTAACATGGCGCCTCCTCATCCTGATTCTCATACTGACAGGAGGAACCACAGAGTCTGTTAGGTTAAAGCTCATCTTCTGAAGTTGGGATATTTTTCCTCTAACAGGTTCCAGAGGAATCACCTCAAACCAGATGTTGGACTGGATTTTATTTCAATGTCATTTGTGAATGTTAGAGGATCATTTTCAACAGTGGAGCTGTAAAGGTTGAAAAATGTTATCAAGTCTCATCAACATCAATATTTCCACTAAATAAGAGGCAAAAAAAATTGCTTGATAAAGGAAAAGCCTTTCAGATTCTGAGCCCGACAGCAAAAAACTATTTTTTTATATGTGAATTATGTGAAATTAATTTAATTTCACATAATTATCGCGGTAGAAGCCATTTGTTTGTTAAATAGTTAATGAAAAATATATACCGTGTTTGATGTTTGTTGTAAATGACTTATACTCACAAAGAACGAATAGTGATGCGTCACAGCAAAACAAAGATAAAACAACCCGAACAGGTGATCAACTCAACCACTCGCACCCTTTTACTCCATCTCTCTCTGTCATTTAAGCACACCCGTTGCCATGGCAAGCTCCACAAGCCAACCCGAGATTATGTTAAAACCATAACATTCAGTCCGTTACGATATTAGGCTTGCAGGCTTGACATTTATTTTGCAATCATTAATGAGCCTCTCATGAACACAGCGGTGGTTCATTTTAAACTCCTGCTCTGTTTGTTATTTTGGTAATGGAACCGAAACGCACAGAATTGCCCAATGTGGCAAAAATTAGGCCTGATACACGGTACTCAATTCTAGCGTGGCTAACACGATTAGCGTGGCTAACACGATTACAGTTTAGTAAAAAGCATTTTCAGGTAAAATAAAATCTTTAATGTATGTCAGACACGGTACACATTGCATATTGATCTGTTCAGCTAACGTAAGGCTGTAACAGACAGGCTTCAAGGTGTAGAAGTTTTATCGTTACTGCCATTATGCTGTACTTAACTCAAAGGTTTTCATAATGGATGTGTTTATTATTGACTTTCTTTTTTTCATTCACTAAACACAAAGAAAGCAAAGCAATAATACTTACACCAGCAGAGAATCCTTTATTCTTATTGATCCTACTACGGTTGAGCTCCAAATGCGGTCGTGCTCAAGCTTTAATCCAAGCAAGACATTCTGTTTCAGATTTTGGAAATCTGTGAATTTTAGTTCCACAAATACGATCAGGATACCTGACATCGCCTGTACAGATACCCCACTGATGGTGGAGAACCATTCTTTTAGAGTCCTGACGCAAAAACTTTCTGCTGGTCTGCTAGTCCACAATGTTCGTTAGCATGTGTTTGCTACTGTAGCTTGTGTTTATGAGACGGTCACGCACGTGGGAGCTGCGCTGACTTAAAATTGGCATTAGCCAATGAAATGCGGCCCCTGTGGTAAGTAGGGCTGTCACGATAACAAATTTTGCTGGACAATTAATTGTCTAAAAAATATTGCGATAAACCATAATATTGTTTCAAGATCTTTTGACACTAATTTAATGGAAATCACTAATACATGCAATTTCCTGATAGATACACTTTATTTTAAAAAGAATACATAACACTGGAACTGATAACTAAATAAACAAAACAACCAAAAACAAAAATAAAAAGGATTATCACTCCCCATGTCATGATCTGTGTTTCTGTGTGTTTATTTTTGAGTTCTCTGTGTAGTCCTGTTGAGTCCTGTTTCTTTGTCTTCCCCGTTAATTGTTTCCCAGGTGTGTCTCGTTCTCTTGATTACCTCTTGTGTATTTAGTATCCCCTGTTGTCTCTGTGCCTCGTTGGGTCCTCGTCAAACATACCTGTTAGCTCGTCCAGTTGAACTGTAAAGTCCTGGTCTGCTAAGCTCTTCGTGTCAGTCCTTTGTTAAGTCTGTTGCTACCGGTGCTGAGCCTCTGTGTTCCCCGCGCTGCCGGCTTGTTTGGACTGTGAGCTACAAATAAATTCACCATTTTCATCATCATACCTGGGTCTCAGCGTCTCTCCTCACCACCTACAACCAGCGTTCCTGACACTCCATTAACAAAAAACTTACTTGAATAAAAACTAAACATGAAGCCAAAGTGGAAATAAATACTGCATTCAACTAAAAGAGTGCAGATTATGAAGTCTGTATACTACATTGTCCTTCAGTAATCTCTAGATTTAAATAGAGAAGATGAGCACATCCGACTACCTAATGCAGGAGTTCATACTACACCATTTTTTGCCGCTATTTTCCCCTTATGACAATCTTAGATCGTTGGCCGATCTAACCGATCATCCAGTGTGTTACGGTAGATCCTCATGGCCGCTCCGATCTAAATCAGGGGTTTTTCACCGACTGGGAGTTTAACGCTGAATGTGACAGGTAGCCAATCAGAAAGCGCAGATTCTCGTCTGCGCTTTCTGAGGTAAATAATGAGGAGAATCCCAAACAGCTGAAACGGCGCAACCCGAAGTCCAGCGGACATCAGAGATGATATGTGGAAACAACATTAATATTTATTCAACATTTCGTGCAAAGAATATAGAAATAAACAGGAGAGGAGTTGGAGCCAAATTGATCAACCCGGCAGGTTTTCAGCTGTTCTTCATTAACATGACATAAATAAATAGGTTATAATGATTTTCATTCAGTCAGGACTTTACGCTGACTAGCCACATGCATCACAGGTAGATTCTAGTAAAGCATTAATTAATGTCTGGTTTTAAAATTAGTTAACTGGAATAGTAGCCGTTATTTTGTGCCCATGTGGCTGGACACCACACGGCACGAAGAACCCGATCGATCCGTTATACCTGGATTTATGTGGCTTATGTGTCTCTCAGGGTTTGAAAATGGGCCGACAACTCGTGTCGTATGAGCTGAGGAAATGAGGAAGGGAGGGTCAGTGGAGACACCGGAGCTCAGCCTTTTTTCATTTAGTGTCATCAACAGAAAGAAAAAAGGCAGGAAAAGACGATAATTAAAATGAGGTCGATAAGTTTAATTTATCGTCCGATTAATCAATTTATCGTTTATGGCAACAGGCCTAGTGGTAAGGTCCATTACATTTTTCTCAGATAATCAAATAATCTCTGATTAACTGTCATGATATATTGACAGTTTTAACAAATATTTAAAACAAATTTATATAAAAGTTACATACTGCAGCTTTAATATAACTTATGAGGGGACAGGCCCGAAGGGACATGGGGATAAATATATGTAATTTAAATACAAGCTAAGGTAAAACTGTGTGGACTGGCTGCAGTTCAGACAGAAGGCAATTTTTTATTGTCACCTTATAAAGATTGTTTGAATTTTTGTCAGTAATTTATTGTTTTTGTTGTGTTGTAAAAAGAGCAAAGAGAGAGAAATTCCTATAGATGCCCTGGAATGATGCTTTAGCTTGTCATTGAACACAGTTGCTCACCTTTTTCACTGAGACAGGGGTTAAAGGTTATGGTGGTATCGGGGGTTAGAACTGCTACTGACTGACTCACCTGTTAAGGGTAGTAAAAGGTACAGGGGAAGTTAAATATGTTGGGGGGGGGGGAATGTTTCTCCCTTAATTTGTAAAAAGTCTTTTGTATAATCTATCAGGTTGTCTTCCTTTTCAGTCCTATTTGTAGCTTCTTTCATCTTCACATAAAATTCCATCATGTCTGAACTGCACAAAAGCATTTCAACAGTACAGTATCTATCTATCTGTCTGTCTGTCTCTCTCTTTCTCTCTCTCTCCTCTCTAGTTCAGAATGATATGTGGAATTGTTTTTTTCTTTTTTTTGCCACATATGGCATTTTACATGTTAGCCCAAAAGTTTAAGTTATAAAGAGGAAGATTTGCAAAGTACAAATACATATGATTACCTGGCATATGATCTATTAACAGATTCTCTCTGAGGATCTCTGCTGCTCCGGCAGGGCTAAATTGGTGGGCATCTTGTCCACCTATCAGGGATTTCTACCTAACCTCTCAGGTTAGGTAGAAAACAATATCCTGCACTGGGGCCACACTCGTTCTACCTTCAGAGCTCTGTGAGATGTTCACAGTTTGAGTAAATATCTCACAGATGGAAAATGCACACACTATATTCTGTGTGTCTGTTGTTGTAGTTTGTGGTTTTAATGAGACAAAATAAGAAAATGGTTGAGTGACGTAGATACTTTGCTAGAGAATTCTTATCTGACCAGGGTGGTTTCTGTTTTTTCAGGGTGCATTCTGGGGCCTCATGGTGGGTTTGGTGGTAGGCGTGTGCAGGATGGTGCTGGAATTCGCCTTTCCTCCTCCCAGATGTGGCGTTGTGGACTCAGCTCCCCTGGTGTTACGTGGTGTTCATTATCTTCACTTCGCCATTCTGCTCTGTGGACTCACTGCTATCGTCGTAGCTGTGGTGTCATTTGTCACACCGCCACCCAGCCACGAACAGGTTGGCACTCTTGTAAGCGTAAAACATCAGGTCCTCCAGGGAATGGTTATGTTAGTTGTTTTACGTTTCATTTTAACAACATGACCTAATTTGTTATATCTTTTATTGCTCAAGCAGCCCGTGTATAAACTCAAACGTCATCTTTCTGAACCAACGCCCTGTCTTAGCAGGATTTAGCAGATTTAGCCTGATTTGTGCAAGTCATTCCTGTCTTATACAACCTTTATGCTATGTGTGTAAACTACTGCAGAGTCTTAGGTATTCAAACTGTGACACCACAGTACTTGCAAAAACTTTAAACATATTTGCATCTATAATCTCTTTACACATATAAACCATACTACTGTCCACACCTTAACCACAGTCATCTGTATCCTCCCTGTTCCTTTAGTTATTCACTGAGTGGGTGAGTGCAACAGTTTTATGATAAGAATGATTGCCTAAGAAAAAGGTACAACAATATAACAGAAAAACACCCATAGCACCCACAGTGGTTTCCATTAATAACAAATTAAAACACAAACTGTCCACACTTTCTGGGGGAACAAAATTTAATTTATATATTTCTCCTCATACATTTTAAGTCTATATATGGCATGTACTTGTGTTTTACTTTAACTATGCAATAACTTAAAATTTATTCTAACCATGCCCTGTTCAAATAGGTAGCAGCTTACAACAGCACAACTGTGCAAGATGCATGAAAGTTTTATGCATTTCACACAAAAATACCCACTGACACATGAAAATATGTAAATAGAGTCAAATTGTCATGATTTAGGTTGGAAAATAAAGAACCAAATGCAGCACAAAGATGTGGTTTAAAAAAAAGAGTCCATGGAAAACGAAAAGGGAGCAGGTCATGGAACACGGAGCAATCAAATGAACAATGAGGGCCAGGAAGCTTAAATACTGAGGCATCGGGAACCAGATCAACTAATCAGATGAAATGTAGTACAACTGTGGCAGGGAGAATGGAGGGAAAGTGATGGAGGAGAGTAATTAATACTGAGGTGTGTATCAGTATTAACTTTCAGTTTCAGGTGTGAAACTGAAAGTCAAACTGCAAACCATGAGGCCTGTCTCTGGGTTGTTCACTGTCTTTCCACTTCACTCCTCAATTTATAATTGGTGCCTGCCATAGCAATGCATGGCAGGAACCTATTGTTCTACACCCAACAAGCAGTCTCTTTATTATAGTTTATTTATTTTTCTTCCATCACGGTTAATGCGGCCCAAACCGCTGCGTGCACCCCCACAAAAGTGGTATCAAAACGTTCATCTTGATCCCGAGAAGGGACCTATTATTTTTAGTGGGATTCTGAGTTAAAATGACGACATAAATTGAGAAAAACTAGAAAAATCGAGTCTGAGTGTCTCACAGAATCAGTAATCTTTCTCTCTGATACACACACACAGCACAGTAAAGGTCTGACTCCAACACTCTTTTTAACTCCCTCTTACAGGCACAAATATTAGCCAGCCTATTGGTATAAAAGTCGGTCATGACATAAAGTCGGTTATGACTTAGATAGATGCCTGCTCCTGTAAAATGTTTTAAAAATGTTGCAAGAACTTATGGTTTTTTGTCAGAGTTCTTGAGACTGACGCTGGGTGTCTCACACATAGACATAATATAAGAGCAGACCCTGCATTGGCTGCTCCAGCGCAGGAAATACGGTGGCCATCTTGTAGTAGTCGTCCTCCTACTTTGCTCAACCAAAACAGCAGAAGATGCCTCAGCACTGAGGGATATTGTTGTTCAGATCCATGGACTATTGATGTGAGGCTCCACAAACAACCTTTCACAAGTAAGATGGACATATTATTGTGTATATATTGTGATTAGAATATTACTTTACTGTATTTATGGCCACCGGCGAGATACCAGCTAATATTAGCTACAGTGCTTTGGTGTAATACGGGTTCAGCCCCGATATGAAGGATAACTGAGATTCTGTAAATCTAAAACATTAATTATTCTCTAACATTGACTTAGATTATCTGACATAAGAGCCTATATTAGAAATGAAACAATGTAACATATCTTATAAAACTTATATTATGTGTTATAACATTAACTAGCAAAGTGGTAAAGACTATTTATATGTAATTCTTCCACTCTGTCAAAAGTAAGATACATCCCAAATCTTCCATTTTTGTTTTGAAGGTTTCATAAAGACACGATGTGAGGAAGAAGAGAGAGAATCTATAAAGAGAGACGGATTCACTGCAGCAGGATGAATCTCACATAGGATTTTGGACTCAATCTCAGCTGCTGAATCTCTGAAGATAGAACTGTTGGCTGGAAAACATATACATTTATCAATATATATGTACATATACACATACATACATATAAACATGTATCCAATATTATTTAGTATTAATCATTATTTATTTGTGTTTGTATAGTTTTATAAATATGTATTAATATTATTAAATAATTTATTAAATAAATGATGAATGGCTGTGTGCTTTGTAATATGCTCATCATACATTAATATCAGAATATTCCATTCCTGTTCTATTGTTATAGCCACTAATCATATTTAAATATGCTGAACTACGTATTAAAAACATACTTAAATAATACAATTGTTTATAAATGTAGCTTTGATAGATGTTTGAATATGTTTTCCAGTAACAAAAATGGTGTTATGATCGATTGAATACACTGATATGTCATTTTGCTGCTAAACACATAAGGCTGAGTTTAGTGGTCTACCGCTCCAAGATGGCCGCCCTAAATCTCATCAGCGACAACAGGCAAGAGCGGCCATGAGGGTCTATCCTTAAATTATGTTTATGGTCTCACAAGTATAGAAACTCAGTTGCCGCAAAAACCGCTGCAACAACATTGGCTCAGCATACTGTCTGAGACAGAGAGCCAGCCCAGGTGCATATAATTAATTACCTTAGCAACGGGGTCCAGATAGAGGCAGTGAGTAGTCTGACAAACAGGCGCAGAGACAGGTCTCACATTGCATTGTGAGAAGAATAAATATTTCCTGTGACTATTCATATTTGGCTTAAAGAAAATTATTTCTCTGAATTTTTGAGTGTGAATTAAAATCCTTAGTATGAAGGATGAAAAATTTCGAAGCATAAACATTTACCCACTGCCTTTATTTTTTTTATTCCGGACTGTGAGTGAGAACCACATGTGCAAAGCTCATAGTCGTTAGTCTTGGACTTAATTTCATTGTGCATGAGGTTTATCAGTTGGACTATTGCAGTGAACCATGTCAGCACTGATGTGCTTCTAGGAAAGTACAACTGTGCAATCTATAGCTAGAACGCCGGGTTCAACGTGATGGGCATACTTTTGCAAGCCCCAGTTAAATTTCTTTAGAAATTTTCTAGTTTATAATTAGGCTTTTGGCATGTTTACATTTTGATCTCACAACAAAGGTGAGCTCAAAATGTGAATGTGTACACATTTGCATAATAATTTCAGAAATCCTACATCAGTAAGCCAAAATATGAAACAAGAATGCAGGTGGAGGGAAACAAAAACAGCGAAGAGAATCAAGTCCTCACATGCTGGCAGACACCTTAATCCTAGATACACCTACTGCAGTCTGCATGTTTCAATCAAAGAAAATAGTTGAATTTGTTAAAATGTTCAATAAACTATAAAATAACAGGCCAGAAGTGGAATTATACAGATGATGGTCAAGAGTTCTTACTTATTCTCTTTTATGACTTTCATAAATACATTGAGGTTATCATTTAAGGTATCTGCCGGGTTTAGTTTTTTAACATTAGCCAGGAAAATTATTTCTCGTTTATATGAGCTTCCCAGAAATGGTTCATAAATCCAAACTTTCAGTGTTTGTTTTTATACAGCCAATATGAGATTAAACCCAAATTGTTAATACCTATTTCTGTAAACTGCTGAAGTCTTTCATGCATAAGCAAAGTAAAGCACCTTTGGACAGGTCACATTAATTTAAACGTTTTTCTTCTTTGTATTTCACCTTTCCCAGGTGTGCAACCTGACCTGGTGGACAATAATTGAGGAACCAGAAAGAGAAATTCCTCTCCAGAAAGTTTCCTCTGTTAGTCACCGTAACTCGCAGGGTAAGAGTGTGAGAAATATTTCAGCTATCGTTTTCAGCGTCATATATGTAACCATGAGCATGTGATGTGTGTGATGCAGGATCTGAACAGGCTCGCCGGGCGATGTGCGGACAGGGAGCAGGATTGTGCCTCTCAGTGATGCGGCGCTCAGAGCAGATTCCCAGAGTTCCCACGATTCGGGAGAGTGTGTTCTGGTCCAGATTCTGTTGTGCCAATGCTCTCCTCTTAGTCTGCATTAATATTTTCTTATATGCATACTTTGCCTGAATGGGCTGCCAGGTTTGGTAGCGTTCCTCACCATGGCTCCTGCTGAACTCTGTTCAACCTATAAACTACAAACTAAAGTTTGTAAACTTCCAGTTTACAAACTGGAAGAGGTTATTCACAATACTTTTTTATTTTGTCTTGTTTACCTGTTAGATGCCTGACAGGTACAGGTCTGTGCAAAAGTTTTAAATCAATTTAATTTCTTTACACTTTGATCAAAATTAGCCTGATTGTTTCAAAAACCCTAAGATGTCTTCATCACATGGATGTATGAAGGTTTTTCTTCATCAGCTTATTTACAGTGTATCTCTAGCTTAAACTGGTCTGATTTAAATTAATATAAAGAAAAGAATTGCAACATTTAGAATTTTTAAGATCAGTATAAAAGCTCACAAACTGAGCTTCAAGGAATATGTGTTTAGAGGTGTTTTGTGGTGCTATGATCCAGACTGGATGAGACCAATTGTTATAAATTTAGAACGAGAGTTGATTATAGTGGGTCCAAATGCAGCCAGAGCAGCAAAATGCCCTTTTAGCACACTGGTCAATCAGAAGCCAGCTTCAGCATTGTCCATTTACGATTTGCAGAACATGCTGATGCCATTTAGTATATTTTAATATTGAGAATTGGCCAAATAATATTTTATAAAATACTCATGAGTTTAGATCTTGTTTGATCTAAAGTCAGATATTGTTTTCTGTTTTTGTTTAAAAAAAATGCATTTACCATTTTTACATAACAATTTAACATTACAGGAAAGATTTATTAGACAACAGGTTCTCAAATAAAATCAAAAACTTTTTTTAATGTCTCATGGTATTAACTTTTAGAGATGTTTTGTGAAATATTATTTGTAGAAAATAATTAATATTTCTTTGTTTTTCATTGGTATATGTTAAATAAACTGAAAGATAGTTGCACAAAAAAACAAACATGGACACAATGAAGTCATGACTGGAAATATTTAGCAAGAAGAAAAAATGTAAGATTTACTGCTGTATTTGGACCCAGTATATGCTGATAACAGGAGGGTTTGTGACCAAAGACAAAATAATAAAACAGATTAAAAAATAAATGTCTTTCTAAAACTCTTTATTTTAACAGGTTACATTGATTTACTGGAAAACAGCAACACCTTTATTAAATTAAGAGGGTAAATCTCATTCTTGTGATTAACTGACAAGTTAATCATAATGCCCAGAGATCAATGTGAGATCTTCAAATTGCTTAATCAAGAACAGACAAATATCCAAATATATTGACAAATTACTAATGTGAATCAAACAACCACGTCTGATACAGTTTCTAAGATTTCAGAACATGGATTCTGGTCTGGCATGAACAAATATCCATCCATCCATTTTCCTACACCCTTGTCCCTTGGTGGGGTCAGGAGGTGCTGGTGCCTATCTCCAGCTGACGTTCCGGGCGAGGGGCGGGGTACGCTCTGGACAGGTCGCCAGTCTGTCGCAGGGCAACACAGAGACACACAGGACAAACAACCATGCACACCTAGGGACAATTTGGAGAGACCAATTAACCTAACAGTCATGTTTTTGGACTGTGGGAGGAAACCGGAGTACCCGGAGAAAACCCACGCATGTACGGGGAGAACATGCAAACTCCATGCAGGAAGGCCGGGGCCGGGAATCGAACCCAGAACCTTCTTGCTGCAAGGCAGCAGCTCTATCAACTGCGCCACTGTGCAGCCACATGAACAAATAGAAATATGGAAAAGCATGAAAACATATGTTGGAGTGGACAGCATCATCTTATTGAAATCTGAAATAAATTTTAAATCTTTGATGGCGTCTACTAGAAATCTAAAAATGGGTCATCATTGGGCAAATAAGCATAGAAACGGTTCAGCAGACACTAAATCAGTGTTTTCCCATGGCCTCTCAGTGGCTTAACCTAAACACATACACGGCACACACATACCCTTGTTTTTCATTCATACTTGTATTACAAGTATGAATGGTTCTACTTGGGTTACCTTTACATGTGCTTCAAGAACATTATTGAAAATTATTTACCTTGTAAATGGTAAATGAAGTCAGTTAGCTGTAGAGCTAATAAGCTAATAACATTCAACAGCGTAAGTTCTGTCCATCAAACATACACTTCTCAAAAGTTAAATGCATTGCAGAATAGGTAGATAAGCATAATCAAAGCAGATGACCAAGAACAGGTGATTCTACGTTGCATTTTCCTCTGAAGTTGTAACCTGGATCTAGAAATAGCATCAAATTAACTTAAATCAGATTTTATTTGCAGCTTGGGAAATCTGTAAGGTTTATTAATTATTGTGCACAGTGACCAGGCTAAGAACTCTTAGCAATACAAGTTGTGATCAAGGTAAAGTTAAACCCAATATTATATTTTCATTCAACAAAGAAATGTCTTTCTGACAGGAAATGAGATATATATCTCTCAAATGATAATAAAATGATTATTACATGTCAAATAATATTTATATCCTTCTCAATAATCAGTGGGGAAATCTTTGTTGGTGCAGTGCAGCTATCAACCTCTTCTTGTAATTGCTGACCAGCTTTTCATATGTTTCCACTGGTGTCTTGATGCTTTAGCTTTGAGAATGATTTCCAAGTCTTTGAGTTTAGAAGGCTTTTATGCCATGACCCTAATCTTTATCTCCCTCCACAGATTATCTATCAGATTCTTATTGAGAGTCTGGGGGTGGAGGGGCTGCTTCAAAACGTCAGTATTACTAGTCAAAATAAATAGTGTGGAAAAACAAAAAAAGTACAACAAATGGGAGAAGTCAACATTCTGTTCTAGTTCTGCTCCAAAATGTTGAGTGTTGCTTGGAGATCTTTGTATTTACTGAAGTGGTTCTTGTTATTAAAAGCTTAAAAAATGGAAGACTTTGGGCAAAGAGGAATTGCAAAAGATCTCCCACATAGTCCAACTTTGGCTAATGTTTGGCTAATGCTATTGGCATGAAGTGGACATACAGTGTGTTAACACCTTCATGTCAGTGTTAACAGGAGGTTTACCTTTTGAAGTGTGGTATTGGTAATGAAAAAAGTAATTATTTCCAAACATTTTATTCCATTTTTTATACATGTATACAGTTACGCTGCTGCAATCAAGGTTAATTTATTATTTATAAGCTTTTTTTATAAGCTTTAATACATTTTTACAAGAGTGGTCAAATGTTGAGGATATTGTATCGTCATACTGGTTATGCATCTGTTTGGATGTATTCATCTTAAATAAGCACCACGTTTTGCATTCTTTTGCAGGGACCAAATCCATTCAGTTCCAAATGTACAGTGAAATAAATCCTGCTTTTCTTGCTCTGGACTGACTAAATGTTTGTTATTCAAAACATACCTGGCAAATACTTCTTTTAACAAGACAAATCTGCAAAACCCTTCTTAAGTTTACACATTTCTTTCCATCAAATACTGGCTACTTCATTTGTTTAATTAAACTATTACATTATGAGGGAGGTAAAGAACACATCACAATATAAGTTTTTATTAACAATATAACGTCTTTTGCTCCTTATGTCTGTTTGACTTGACAATTTTAACCCACGTGACAAAAAGTGTTGACACCCCTTTCTACAACTACTCTTGAGAGCTGAACTACGTAACTTTAAAAAGAAATATGTTTTTACATATTTGTTAAAACTGTCATGTGATGCCAGCATAATATGAGATAGATGATCTGTGAAAAGATCGATCTCCTCCCTGTGCTCTATTTCTATCTGACCAAAAACAACTAATCAGAACCAGAACGAGGGTCTTGGTACGTACTGCTCAATATGATAATGGCAGAGAAGCACCTTGTTTTTCCAGGAAAACCATTTATTCTCCATCAAGATGAGCAGTGCATACACAAGCTTGATTGACTGCGCCAAAACTCTCCTCCTGGCTCTGATTGGCTGTTTATAGTTAGAACTGGGAGAAGGCAGAGGAACTAAATTTTTTCACATATTATCTGTGTCCTACCATGGAAACGGTGTGTTAAATATTTAATAAATATGTGTCTATCAAAGCTTCATCCTGCACCTTCAAAGAAATGGAGTCAAGTTAATGTAGGTGTAACAGTTGACAGTGGGGTATATCTTGACCAGTGGTGCTTTTTGATCTGGGTCTTAGGTCGGTGGCCCATGGCAGCAGTAGAAAGAGAAACCACAAGCACCAGAATAAATAACTAATCTGTCCAAGCACTTTGGGCAAAGTTTCTATTTGCATTTATGTGCTTGCTGCTGTGCAAAGGAAGACTATCTTACATACCTTGTGTGGTACTGTAACGCATTTGATCTTGTCCCAGAAATGCATTTTCTCTGGTTGGGGATGGCAAGAAGGGGGCTGCCCAATTTATCGTTCATGCAAGAACCACCACCAATCCTGACTGAGAAGATTCAGAAACATGAACATCATAGACACCAAATATCTGATATGGAGTTAATGGAGCAGTGGTTGGACCAACTCTGGAGGGAAGATGCCCACTCTGCCGTGGCAGCGTCCCCTCCAGCTGAGGGAGCTGGAACAATCCAGTAGGTCAATGATTTCATCGCGCTGGAAGTGGAGGTGGGTGGTCTGTGAGGGGGTGTAGTCACAGAGAGCTCGGGCCACCCGAGGCTTCTGCTGAAAGACAAACCATAGTGTCAGACACACAGGTGTGCAATTATCAGCTGGTGATGAGAAGAAGTGACTTCTTGTTATGTGTCATACCTCTAAAACAGGTTTGAGTGAATGTGCAGAGGTCTGCCAATCTCTGGGAGACGGGTTAGGGCAGCAGTGGGTTGAGTGAATGGACTCTAGCGAGTTGCTGTTATATGGGTTGGGGTAGGGGTTGCGTCCAAGATGCGAGTTCAAGTGAAGGGAGGAGGGGTAATCCCTGAGGTGGACCACTTTCTCCATGACAATGCTGTGTGCTCTGTAGAACTCCACTAGGCGGTTGAGGGAGCAGAATGCCTTATCCCAGATGTAATACTGACCACCGCCCTCCAGGACCCTGAAGTGCTCCACCCTGTCACCATAGCTGCCAAATGAGAGAGGAGCATAAGAGTCAGGTGAAGAAAGGCAGGTATGTGTGCTTTATTCTGCGCCATCATCTTTTTTTCTTCGCCTTCATTCCTGGTGTCTGTTTCTTTGTTTGCAGGAATTCACTAGAGAAATTCTGTGAATTCCTGCTGTGGGGGGGGGGGGAGAACACAAACCTTTTATGACAGATCATTACCAGTATTGTTTTGTTATGTGAAGTGTCTTGAGAAACATTTGCTGTGAAGTGGAACTTTATAAATGAACTGAATTGAATCTATAATCCACAGGGTGATGTGAAAAATGCCAAGACATTAATCCAGTAGCTGGTAAACAATTTCAGCTTCTAAAAAGGTAAGTCAGTCATTCAGTCGCTACAGTGGTTGAGTGGCGACTGAAAGACTGTTGTCAAATACTTTTTGTTTTGTACGCATAATAACCTTAAAACTAAGCAGTAATGTAAATCAGGTTTAGCCTTTCAGCTATAAATTTTCTAAATGCTGTGGTCCCGCCTCCACCAAGTAGGTAGGGCAACTGCAGTCACAAAGTCAAATGTCACTGGAGCTGCAGCAATGGAGGCACAGAGGCTGAGTGCTGAAAACTTCATACAAACAAACAGAAACTTTAATCAGGAAGTAAAATTTATTTTAAGTCATATTTGATATGTTGTCATGCTTTAGGGAATCTGTTTAACCCACATGTAGAAGCACCATCAGGAGATCGGAACAGTTCTTTAGCTTTATACCATACCATACCAACTTTATTTATAAAGCACTTTAAAACAACCACAGCTGATACAAAGTGCTGTACATTAAAACACAACATAATAAAATAATAAAAAAAAAAAACTGAGAGCAGCGACTGACTGACTCCCAGATAAAGTGAGTTACAATAATCCAATCGAGTCGAAATAAAAGCGTGGATCACTGTTTCAAAATGCTGCCTGGAAAGAAAAGATTTCACTGATGCCAATCGCCTTAAATGATAAAAGCTGGACTTAACCACGGCTCTGATTAGGCTGTCCAATTTAAAATCACTGTCCACTTTAAAACCAAGATCTGTAATAAAAGGTTTAAAATATACCTCCAAAGGTCCCAGGTCAACAGAGGATGACTCACAGGAGCCACTGGATCCAAACACCATCACCTCTGTTTTGTTTTCATTGAAATTTAAAATGTTCAAGGCCAACCAAGCTTTAATATCACCTAGACATGCCAGGAGATGTGTGATTGAATGTACATCCTTCTGCTTCATGGGCAAATAAATCTGACAATCATCAGCATAACAATGAAAAGAAATCCCATGTTTCCTAAGTATAGGACCCAGAGGCAATAAATAAAGATTTACAACTAGTGGCAACAGTAGGATAATCCAGGTGTCCAAGACAGAAACAAAACCCACACAGGGAGCCTGGCTCAGAACACTGGGGACAAAAGAGAGACGTGAGTCCAGCAGGGTGCTGAGGCAGGATGGTGCCAGTGGCACTTATGCATGCAGGCAGTGTGACCCGCCAGGGAGGGGCACAAATTGGGTCAAGAGGAGGGTTGTCAGTTCATCCCGATGGAAGAGGGAAAGCGGCGGACCAGGTTCAGGTAGAGAGGCGGTGGAGTAGGGACCAGCCGGGGCTGTGTGGGGGTCGCTTGGAACCGGAGGGAGGAAATAACGATCTGAATGGAATCCCGAGTACCTAGGAGGGCAGAACACAAACATAGGTGAGCTCTAGACTCAAAAGACATCAGACGAGGATCTGAGATTCTGAGGGGCTGGAGTTGCCACATAGGCAAACACTGGCGTCGGAGGACCGGCAGCCAGCTCTTCTTATGCTCCATCTAATGACGGAAGATGAAGCGCAGGTGTGTGGGAGAACCTCACACCTGAAAGGCTCGGCTCCCATCCTGCTCTCTGAAGACATCTAGTGAGGGAAGAAAGGGACTTACAGGTGGTGACAGAGTTTCCCAAAATATATAGCATTTTGATAACTGCAGGTAACATAGTTACTTAATTGTGCTATGAAATGGTACAGTGTGTATGGAAAACACATAACACTGTCCCTTTAAAAAAATAGCTCCTATTCAGTCTGATTGTATTGGACTTTGACTGGTCCTATCAAAGACAAGGCTTTGATCTAATGTCTCCATCTCCAGATCTTAAGAGCTACTGTCCACCAACTTTAAATCCATTAGTGCTCCAATACACCTGGAACAAACGAATGGATCATAGATGATGATGTCATGACTTTGGAAACTTCTGATAGGTTAACAGATACATTTGAGTTAATTGGAGGAACACCTATGGATATATTTTAAATGATCCATAGGTGGATCCAACTGCCTGGCTCTTCCAGCCAAAACAGTGATGAGTAACATTATTAAGTCTTTTTAATTTGAAACGGAGCGCATTGAAACCGATCGGCTTGGTTCGGCAACAGCAGTTTCGGGTCCCAACTTTGTTCGGTGTTGGTTTCACAGTACCGGTGGTCTCGCTCCGATAGCACTGCTTGTCTTTGACTTTACTCCGAGGGTCTGTAGTGCTGTGTCCGGTTTGGCATCAACTGTGCTGGGAAGAGTCTGGTGTGGCGGTAACAGCGACACCGAACCTCCGTGAGTCCGGTCGAATCGGTGACGGCTATACGATTTGAACCGATACGGGACGCGATTTGTTCCGTATTTTATAAATGTCCGATAGAAACGCCTATCACACATTGTTAATAAGTGTAACAATAATGACCAAAATAAAACAGGAAATATTAAGGTCAGTCAAATTTTTGTTGCGGGCAAGGACCCCTGCTGTTGTCATGGTTGCCTGGAGACGGACACTACGCAGCCGCAGTGAACTGCTATCAACACGAATCTTTTTTTTTTTTCAATCTTTATTAGCAATCTTTGAAACATTGGCATTGTACACAAACATAAGAAAAGAAAGTAAAAGAAACTATATATATAAATTCTGTAATTCTCTCCAGATGATATTTTATTATAAATATTTTATATAAAATATGCCGAAGGAGGGGGGGGGGGGATTTGAAATGAAATGAAATGAAATTTTATTTGAACATGATACAAGTATAAAAATAAGATAGTGCACAGTAACAAGAAGTACATAAAAAAAGAAGAAAGATACAGTTTTTGTCTCAGTTAACATATCATGGTCGAAATGGGGTAGGAAGAAGTGAGAACTTAACTCCGACCCCCTAAGCACATGAAAACTTTACAGTCCTACCATCAAAGAAAAAAAAAATCAAAGTCAAATCAAAATCAAAGTGGCAGTCAACAGTTACTAATATTTACATATACATTTTTCCTTATTATGCTGGTTTGTCTTTCCAAACCCTTACACCAAATTGTTATCTTCAATACACACATTATTGCTTTCTCTCACCCGTATGTCTATATCTGTTGAAAATGACCTCCTTGTATTTTATTTTTAATTGTATTAAACTATTGCTTTGTTTCAAATATTCATTTAACTTGTTCCATAACTTTACACCTTTAATTGAAATACAGAAGTTTTTTCTTGTTGTTCACAAACTGCGGATCTTTAAGTTTGAGAGACCCCTTAAGTTATAGCCCCTTCTCTTTCAGAAAACATGCTCTGTATGTGCTCAGGTAGCAACTTTTTAGATACTTTGAACATAAATTGAGCCATTTTAAATTCTACAAGCTCGTCAAATTTGAGAATTCTGGATTTTATGAACAGTGGGTTTGTGTGCTCATAATAACCAACATTATGGATAATTCTAATGGCTCGTTTCTGTAGGATGGTTACCGGATGTAAAGAGCTCTTGTAAGTAACTCCCCACACTTCACAGCAATATGATAGATATGGTAAAATCAGAGAGTTATATAGAATATGAAGTGATTCAGCATTCAGTACATGTCTGGCTCTAGCCAGTATGGATATGCTTCTGAGTTTACTCTGTAAATGTTTAATATGAGGTTTCCAACTGATTTTGTCATCTATTATTACACCGAGGAACTTATTAGCAAAAACCCTTTCTAGAGTTACGTCCTCTATTTGAACTTGGATTTCAGTATTTTTGTAACAGTTCCCAAAAACCATGATTTTAGTCTTGTCCAAATTTAGTGATAATTTATTATTGTTAAACCATATCTTTAACTTACTGATCTCTGAGGTGACTGTTGAGAGAAGATGCTCTAAATTTTCGCCAGAGGCTAGAATATTTGTGTCATCAGCGAATAATATGAATTTTAATACATTAGACACTTATATCATTTATATTAAGATTAAATAGAACTGGTCCCAGTACTGATCCTTGTGGTACTCCACAGACAATCTCCAGCCAGTCAGATTCCACATCTCCCAATTTCACAAATTGTTTTCGGCTCTTTAAATAACTCCTCATCCAGTCCAAAACTACTCCCCTAATTCCATAGCGTTCTAATTTTTTAAGTAGGATTTCATGATTTATTGTGTCAAAAGCTTTCTTTAGATCTATAAATATCCCTACTGCCAGTTTCTTACTATCTGTTGCATTGGTTATTTCTTCTATTAAGTCAATTACGGCCAGCGATGTTGACCGGTTTGCTCTGAATCCATATTGACTGCTACTAAGTAGCGAATGTTTTTCTATGAATTGTTCCACTCTTTTCTTAAAGAGTTTTTCCAGGATTTTAGAAAATTATGGGAGAAGAGAGACAGGCCTGTAGTTAGTGAAGAGGTGATTGTTGCCAGTTTTATACATTGGTTTGACCTTAGCTATTTTCATTTTGTTGGGAAATGATCCCGTTTGAAATGATAAATTGCAAATATAAGTTAATGGTTTAGAGATTCCTTTGATTACTATTTTAATAGTTTTCATGTCCAGATTTTAAACATAAACACAAGAAAATCATCTGGAGAGAATTACAGAGTATTACATTTGTGTAAGACATTTAATATTTATTAAATTTATTTAATACATAAATGTATTAATTTATTTAAATCAATTAATAAAACATTTTATCAATTTAGCATACAAAAAGCACAATATACAGTGATGGCCAACATTTTTGAGAATGATTCAACTTCACCCTGACGCAGTGTTGTGTTCAAGACCACCTAACCCGAGATTAAGACAAGACCAAGACCAGCGCCGCGCTCTACATGATATGATAATATGTGAAATATGATCAAAATTACTTCTCAAATTGACCCCAAAGATCCATATTCCCATAAAAACACATAGATATTAAATACTTAATAAATTTAACCAATATTAAATTTAACAAACTCTTTGTTCTGCTTTGGTTCCAACTCTGTGCTATGATCTGCGGTGGTCTTGTGCCATCCCCAAAAAGATAACGCCCTGGGTGTTTACCCATGTTGCTCATGTCAGAAACCACCGTCTGCACCATTAAACATAGCATAGAGGCAAAGCTCAACTGAACACTGACCAAGGAGCAACAAGCAAGAATGAATCTATGCAGCTGAACATAGACAACAACTTAGCCTATAAGCTACTTGTTAACAAGCTTAAGGTGCTGCATTGATATTAGCTAGCTAGTCATCTTTTAGCTAACTTTACCTGCATCAAACAGCTTCACTAAACAGTCTGTATGTTTGGGGGAAAAAACTGTTAAAAGTTATTTGCGTTTTGCTGGTTTGTTGCCATGATTCTAACACACCTGTGCAGCTCCACACAGCAGCATCAGCTGGTCTCCTTCACAGGTGTAAACCCAGCATCGTGGCGCTGGAGATCAATCTGTCATGATTAAGTAAGAATGACACCACTGGATACTTTAAAAAGAGGCTGGTGCTTGGCATCATTGTTTCTCTTCTGTGAATCATGGTTATCTCTAAAGAAACACGTGCAGTCATCATTGTACTGCACAAAAATGGCCTAACAGGGAAGAGTATCACAGATAGAAAGATTGCACCTCAGTCAACAATCTATCGCATCATCAAGAACTTCAAGGAGAGAGGTTCAGGGCGCCCAAGAAAGACCAGCAAGCGCCAGGACCGTCTCTTAAAAGTGTTTCAGCTGCGGGATCGAGCTACCAGCAGTGCAGAGCTTGCTCAGGAATGGCAGCAGGCAGGTGTGAGTGCATCTGCACGCGCTGTGAGGCGGAGACTCTTGGAGCAAGGCCTGGTCTCAAGGAGGGCAGCAAAGAAGCCACTTCTCTCCAGGAGAAACATCAGGGACAGACTGATATTGTGCAAAAGGTCCAGGGAGTGGACTGCTGAGGACTGGGGTAAAGTCATTTTCTCTGATGAATCCCCTTTCCGATTGTTTGGGACATCTGGGAAACAGCTTGTTTGGAGAAGACGAGGTGACGCTACCACCAGTCTTGTCTCATGCCAACTGTAAAGCATCCTGAAACCATTCATGTGTGGAGTTGCTTCTCAGCCAAGGGAGTCGGCTCTCTCACATTCTTGCCTAAAAACACAGCCATGAATAAAGAATGGTACCGGAATGTCCTCCGAGAGCAACTTCTCCCAACCGTCCAAGAGCAGTTTGGTGATGAACAATGTCTTTTCCAGCATGATGGAGCACCTTGCCATAAAGCAAAGGTGATAACTAACTGGCTCAGGGAACAAAACATAGAGATTTTGGGTCCATGGCCTGAAACTCCCCAGATCTTAATCCCATTGAAAACTTGTGGTCAATCATCAAGAGACGGGTGGACAAACAAAAACCTAGGAATTCTGACAAAATGCAAGCATTGATTTGCAAGAATGGACTGATGTCAGTCAGGATTTGGTCCAGAAGATGATTGAGAGGATGCCAGGGAGAATTGCAGAGGTCCTGAAGAAGAGGGGTCAACACTGCAAATATTGAATTGTTGCATTAACTCATTCTGTCAATAAAAGCTTTTGCTACTCATAATATGATTGCAATTGTATTTCTGTATATGATGAAAACATCTGACATACACACATGAAAACCAGAGGGCAGCAGATCACGTGAAAATATAATATTTGTGTCATTCTCAAAACTTTTGGCCATGACTGTAGTAGTTATAGCGACTCTTTTCTAATCTGGAGAAGTATGCAGAATTCTGTTCACCTTCTTCCAACCATCTCTGGATCTAATGAAGGCCCCCTCTGCTCTTATTTTGTACATTTCATCTAAGCTGTTCTGTAATTCTGAAAAATCATTTCTCTCCTGATGTGACATTTGATCCATTGATTTCAGACAAAGGGTCGTTAAGTTTGAAATTATAAAATTTTCAGTTTGTTTCTTTATCTTAAATATATCCTTACCACACTTTCTTAAATATTTTCCTATTTCAAACTTCAGAAGTTCCTAATTTAACCCAAAAACATTATCCGTTTTAGCTTTGGACCAATATCTATCAAAGATATAAGGGAGTGAATAATATAATTAAGAGAGTTAATAATGAGAGTTGTTCAGTTTCAAAAATATTAATCTTTCTGCACTGTTTGATTGAAAGTTTAGCTTTATGTGAATAGCACAGTGATCCGTAAGGAGAGTAGGCAAAATACTACTGTTACATACAGTATTTCTGACAAATGGCCAGACACCAACCAGAGGTCGATATGAGATTGGGATGACCATTGCTCATTATGCCATGTATACATTCTTTGTGAGGGGAAGTTCTTTTTCCATATATCCACCAGACTAACCCGTTCTATAAAGGTATTTACATGAACTTTGAAGGAGGAACAGCTTATCCTGCTCTCTCTCGTCCTTAATGATAACTTTGCCTGTGAATTATTTTTAAAGTCACAATTTTTATAATTATATTTACATTAACGACATCATAACTGGATTACTTCAAACCTAAGGACCAGGAGATTTTCTTACTTTTATTTTTAACTTGAAGGACATGTTTTGCTGCTCTGTGTGATCAGTCGAAAATGGCTGGAATGGAAACCCACTGATTTTCTGTGATGGCTGCAAATTCATTGTCCACATAGCCTGCCCTGGAATGACTCAGGTGCCAAAGCCAATGAATCTGTGGTCCTGCAAAAAATGTGAATCCATAAACATGAGCATTATTATACAACGACTTCATTCTATTGAAATGAAGATTAACCTGCTGGAGGTGAACTTTGAGATCAACGCTACCTGTGGAAATGAGACAACTCTTCTTTAAATCAACGGAGAGGCTGTGCGTCCTGTACCAAGAGGCTCCCGCTGGAACGCTCAGAGTGCCAGGCCGAAATGAGAGTCTCGCACTGCGGATCCGATAAGAACAAAGAGAACCCTGCACCTTGCAACTTCAACACTTGCTCCGCCAAAACAAGCAGCTGCAACCGTAACGGCTCCACTGACCCCACTACCAAAGACAAAGCAACCAGCCCGAGCCTCAAAACATCCAGTCTCCATAGGAATCCCACTGAATGAGTGATTTTCTTCACTCAAGCCTGAGCCCCTGGGAGAAACCTCAGCTTTAAACATCAAATATGACGCAGAGTGGCCGGTTCTGAGCTGAAACCCACCTTCAATTTCAACTCCTACTCCGCCAAAGAATAGCAAACAAGCAGCTTGAACCAAAACGGCTCCACCGACAAAGCGACAGCTCAAGCCTCAAAACATTCTGACTCCTTGGGAATCCCACTGAAAAACAGATTTTCTGCACTTCAGCCTGAGCCTCGGAGTGAAACCTCACCTTCAAACATCAACAATGAGGCTAGACCAACACATCCACCCCCCAAAGTTCCACAGGACTAAGCAACCACCAGGAAAATGAAATGTGTGCCAAAAGTGCTTATTGTTTGAGATCAGGCAGTAAATGGAGTCAGTCATGTTTGCAATCCCAAGAAAACGAGAGTGGTTTCTTTTCATGGTGACACTGTATCTGATTTGACTCGCAAAGTTCTCTCTCTAACCACTGATCAGCCACACATGGAAACTTTAGTTGTGTATGTTGGAGCCAACGATCTGGCAAAGCAAAAATCTGAGATTTTGAAAAAGGACTTTAATATTCTTCTGAACACTATGGAAAATTAAAAATTAAGCTATTTCTCAGTGGTCCAATTCCATCGTCTCAATGGGGAGACGAAAAACATTCCAGGCTGGACATGATAAACAAATGGCTGATTAAAACTTGCTCTGCCAGCTCAGTGACCTACATTGATAACCTCTGGATCTACTGGCAGCGTTTTCACCTCTTTGGAAGAGGCGGACGCAATCTTAACAAACATGGGACAAGGCTGCTCACTGCAAACATTTTTCATTTTATCAACAAGAACAACAATGTGACCATCGCTTCAGAAGAACAGGCTCAAGGACGTCTGACTAGGATGGAATCTTCCGCTTATCAGAAAAAATCTATTCCAAAACAAACTGTTAAAACATCAGACAGAGCGACTGGTTCCCCTCCCCTTTACCCCTCCGTTAATATAATCAGTCGGTCTTGTAATGTTTTTACAACCATGAGTCAACAATGACTGGGGCAGCCTACTATATATCATCTACTGGGGCATCATTCTATGTAATTTTACATACATAATGCTCAACAAGAGAAGGCCCACCTTCTCCAGCTCTCATCAGACATGATAAAGGCTTGGATCCCTAAAGTCATATTCTTCCTCCCATCTGGCCCCCCTCTAGGCCCGGGTCGGGGGCCCGCCGCCCCCCCAGCCCCTCTACAGCTCTGCCCCTTAGTTTACGCTTTACAAGGAGTCAGAGTACACTCTAATCATTAGAGTAATGTGTTGATGACGCCATTGTTTGACATTTCTGCTCAAGCTATTTACAGATCTGTCAGGTTTCCGATATGCGTCTCCCCCCAATGATAAATTTGTTCCTTCGTCCTTGGTCATACTTCTAAGCCAGTGGTCCCCAAAATTGGTCCTCTAACTCCAGCATCCTGCGTGTTTTAGTTCTCTCCCTGTTGGAAGTCACAACCTTTTCAGCAAGTCAATGTTTTTCTTAGGCGTCTAATGAGTCGTAATTTGAACCAGGTGTGTTAAACCAGGGAGAGAACTAAAACATGGAGGATGCCGACCCTCCAGGACCCACTTTGGGGACCACTTCTCTAAGCTATTGTAGGCAGACAAATGTTTAATAAAACAATAAACGTGTGAATTTTTTTTTACATACACAAGTTGCATAGCATACCTATGGACAATTAAAAAGCTGCCTGGTGTTACGCAGTGCCCCGATTATTTAACACATTTAATTTATCCTCAGTGATTAAATGAGTCCCATGTCACTTTCCTGTTGACCCAAAAACAGCATTTCATCCTCACTCTGTGCTTAATGTGTGTGTCAGAGAGATATTTTTGGTGCAATGAGTTCTCATTGAGCACATTTAAACTGTCCCTGCTCTGATGGGCTTAACACACTTTCAAGTACTGGTGAATGTGTGTTACATGTGGATGGAAAACAATCATCAGACTATCTGCACAGTAAACATGAGATTCTGACAGAACTACTGTCTGGACTGTTTGATCCATTTACAACTTGTCTTCTGACATTTCAGACTAGCTCTTCAGGAAAGATGACCACTTTTTTCAGGTGTAAAAACATAGATTCGAAATGGCAACATAATTGACAACATTTAAAACAGTAGGGGTTTCAATAGAGACTTCAACAGATAAAGAAAAGCAGACTCAATGACAACAGTTTGAGTGATGGATCTTTAGAAAGATTTCGACGTTACTTTTTGGATATGACAAATTGCTCATATCTAGAAGATTTTAAGTTTTTAAAAGGAGTCCTCCAAAGCAATTTTTTAATATAAATAGATATAGACAAACAGAGAGACAAATGCTGCTGCCCCAGCAGATGACAGCAGAACAGATGATGCTCTCAACAACAAATTTATAGAAGAAGATCTGCAGCATCTAGGTGCAAACCTTGAATAATTGTATCTTCCTCATTAAGTACAATTTAATCTGTCCCTTAGGAGGCTTCACTAATGCATCTCCAGTCTAGTCTGTTGTCCAGATGAACACCGAGGTATTTATATTTGTCAACCACCTACACTTATTTTTCCATAATGGAAATAGGGTTTGATGGAAGCCTATTTCGAGCAAACAATCATCTCCTTTGTTTTGTTTGCATTCAAGTTGAGATGATTGTTCCCACACCATGACACAAAGTGGTTCACCAGCTCTCTGTGCTCAGCTTCTTAAAAAATAAATAAATAAATAAATAAAAATACAACCTAAAAAATACAACCCGACCTGAACCGAGTGAGTCCATAGACATGTCTGAGCTACGTTAAATCCAACTGATTGACTTTAATTAGAGGCTCTAAGTAAACCCAACATTTTTTTTATTGGAGCCTGCCATAGTAATGCATAGGAGAGCATTGCACTATTATTCTTCACCTAAAATAACTGCCGCTTTTGTTTACCCTTAATGTGTGCAGCGTGCAGCCTCACAATATATGTCAAAATGTGCAGCTTGATCTCATGAAGTGCACTATTACGACTGTTGGCATTTTAAGTAGCCATGACGACGTTATTAGGAGAAAACAAACCAAAATCAAATCAAGACAAAATCAGAAGGTTTGGCCAAATTCAAGGTCTGCATCCTTTGAAGGATCGGTCTGCATAGACCGAGTCCTTCCAAGGCTGTGAATAAACTCAGACCGGAAGAGAAAAGCTGTGAATTCGGACAGGTCTACCCTTCACCAACGGTCCCCACCACCACCTCAGTGTAACTCATGTTGCCTAGCAACTGTGACAGCATGAAGCAGAGAGCAGCGAAGAAAAAAACAACAAAGCGGAAGTTTGCTTTTTGGTCTTTAAAAATAAGGGTGTCCCTTTTTTTTTCCTGACAGGTGGCAACCCTACAGCGCTGCCAAAACATATGCACAAAAATCCTCAATAAAACATAAAATATTTGAAAAATCAGACACCGGACAAGTGAATGACAGCAACATCATCAACCGGTGTAACGCTGAACTGATGGTAGATGCGGTGAAGCTACCAGTAGCAGGAGCATGGAGCTGCGCCAATAAGCTGAGGAGAAGAAGAGCTGCCATCAATGCAGTTGCAGCCAGGCATGCTTTAATGTTGCACAATACAGTTTTTGGGTGCAGTGTGTGATGGGAGGTGGCTGAGGAAGGGTGCCCTTGCGGTCCGATCCTCAACTGCAAAAGCTGGCTCTTGGGACGTGGAACGTCTCCTCTCTGGTGGGGAAGGAGCCGGAGCTAGTGTGTGAGGTTGAGAGGTTCCGGCTAGAAATAGTCGGTCTCACCTCGACACATGGCTCTGGTTCTGGAACTAGTTTCCTTGAAAGGGGCTGGACGTACTTCCACTCTGGAGTTAGGGTGGCTCGCCCGCAGTGAGAGGCGCCAGGCAGGAGTGGGCATGCTTGTTCCCCCCATCTCGGTGCCTGTATGTTGGGGTTTACCCTGGTCAACAAGAGGGTAGCCTCCCTCCACCTATAGGTGGGGAGACAGGTTCTGACTGTTTGTGCTTATGGGCCAAACAGTTCAGATTACCCACCCTTCTTGGAGTCCTCGGAGGGGGTACTAGAGAGTGCCCCTCCTGGGAACTCGCTTGGTCTGCTGGGGGACTTCAACCCTCATGAAGGCATTGACAGTGAGACCTGGAAGGCCATGGTTGGGAGGAACGACCCCAAGATCAGAACTCGAGTGGTGTTCTGTAATTGGACTTCTGTGCTCATCACGGATTGTCCGTAATGAACACCATGTTCAGGCATATAGGTGTCCATATGTACACTTGGCACCAGACACCCTAGGCCGCATCCGATGACTAACTTTGTTATCGTTTTGTCAGATCTGTGGTCGTATGTCTTGGACACTTGGGTGAAGAGAGGTGCGGAGCTGTTCATTGACCACTACCTGGAAGTGAGTTGGCTCTGATGGGGGGTGATGCCGGTCAGAACTGGCAGGCCCAAACATGTAGTTTGGCCCTGCCAGCAGACGTCTGACTCTGCCAGACATCTGCTGGGAACATCTGGCAGAGTCTCCTGTGAGACGGAGCTTTAACTCCCACCTCCACCAGAACTTTGAACACATTCCGGGGGAGGTTGGGGACATTGAGTCTGTGTGGACCATGTTCCATGCCTCCATTGTTGAGGCGACTTATCGGAGCTGCGGCCATAAGGTTTTCAGTGCATGGCGGCAACTCTAGAACCCATTGGTGGACACCTTCGGTGAGGGATGCTGTCAGGCTGAAGAAGGAGTCCTATCAGGCATTTTTGGTCTGTGGTACTCCAGAAGCAGGATACCGGCGGTCAAAGCGGCATGCTGGTTGCTGAGGCAAAAACTTGGGCGTGGGAGGAGTTTGGAGGAGTTCCTTAAGGCTCTGGATGTTATTGGGTTGTGTTGGCTGATGCAACTCTACAATATTGCATGGCCATCGGGGACAGTTCCCCAATGGCCATGCGTCCCTACAATTAGGGAGCATTGTAGACCAGTTTGGCTACCCCTATCCAAAATTTTTAGTTGGGGGACAGTTTTGGGTGACATTTGGTGAGTTTTTGAATATGTTTAAGGCGCCAAAAAGCTGCGTGCTTTGTTGGAATACTAAGAAATTCTGCGATTACGATCTTACAGATCACAGTGCTTCGCTGCTTGGGCCTAGTTAATAAATTCTGTCTTTTTGGAAGAAAAACATAAAAACAATGACATAAAACTATTTTAGCACCACTGCTTTGAGTTAGCCTTAACTGAAGAGAAAATGTGTGGTGCATTCACTGACCTAACAGAGAGAGAGAACTCTCCTGGAGCTGATTCGCTTTCCCTCACTAGAAACACTCCAGTATCCTGACAGCACAGTCGTTGTTCAGCCTCCAGTCTTGATATTGCTCCTGCAAACCAGCTAAAGAAACAAACAGAAACTATTAACTCAACTAGAGATGATTCTTAGTTAAATCATGTTTAGTTTTAGTGAAAATGATGGCTGTGACACATCAAATCTAGAAAATCATCATAAAAAAATTTGTGTTTCTTATTAACACAATTTGGATAATAGATTATTTACAGATGAGGGTGCAGAGAGATGTAATTCTCAGGTATGAATCCACGTTTCCCCTCAATCTCAGCTGTGAACCAGAAAGAGTCTTCCTCCATTTCTACCACCTACAGTGCAAATCCACAAGCCTCTGTTACTCCATGTGAAGATGCAGAAAAACCATTCAAATATGCAGAGATATGCAGCATGTCTCCATTCTTACCTTGATGATGTCTCCTTTCTGGAAGCTGATCTCATCTGCCTCTGATGCTGTGAAAGAGAAGAGAGCAACAGCCTCCATCCTACACAGTGAGCATCCACCACAGTTTTACTTCACAAGTGAGTAGAGTAGAGTGGAGTGGAGTGGAGTGGAGTGGAGTGGAGTGTAGTGCAGGGGAGAGATGGCAGGGTGAGATAATCAGCATGTTTGTGTGACCTGCTGCAGCTCTGAAGTTAATGGGGAGCGAAAAGAAATTAAAATAACCAAAAATAGACAGAGTAATGACCTTTTCTTTTAATAACAGACACAGACAGGCATTAGAGCTACAGTGCATTCAGTTACTTTAATTAGTTTCCTCTCTTGCTCTAGGTGAAGGATGACACTTTTTTCATCTGATCCCTCCCTGCCCATGCCTGCCCTCCTTGCTCTGTTTTAGTGCTGTCATTGTCTCTATTTAAGGAACCTTTCTTTGTTCTTTGGACATCCTCCAAATCTACAAATTATGGATCTGGTCAACCGGTCTCTCAATACAATTGATCAAATTTTCTTGACGAGAAGTCTGGGCACAGAAGAGCCCTCTTGTCCTGTGGGGACACACCTGGAGGGATTCACCCTGGATTTATTATGATAACAGGATTTCTGCTGTTTGGAGCTTGTGGATACCTGCATTACTGACAAGTTTGTGACAGACTTGGCCGAACTAGCAAACACTCAGACTGTTGGTGTGGACAGAGATGCAAGTTGGAGACTCTCAGCCCAGCTGAGGACTAAAACTTACTAACGGAATGGAATCAATCTTGGAGAAGTTTTGGTTCAGTGGGACGACCAAACTAATTTGGATGATTGGGAACTGTGATGTATCGGAGAGACTTTAGGGAAGATTGAAATTTATAATCTTCCCAATTGAAATTTATAATCTTCCCGACCTAAGACATTCTATATCTGAATTGGTTTTTCCTGTGTTGCCTTGGAAGGGCTGCATATTTCCAATCTCCTTGAAGACATGTAAACACAACCCTCCTTCCCACCTCACCCCTCCTGTTATCCATGCAGTTATGGAGCTGAGCGTTCCCAAGGACATGCCTTGATAACAACGTCTTATCGGACTTCTGCCGGGAGGCTGAGCAACGTGGTTTCATGGCCCTGTGACCTTCACTGATGTCTTTGTTTTTTCCTTTGTTTTGTCTGAATGTTGCCATTTGCACTCAAGGACAGCACAGAAGCTCATCCTGGCTGCACAGGAACAGGCCCTAAACACCAGAGCAATAGAGGCTCAGATCTACCACACCAGACAAGACCCAAGGTGTAGGTTGTGCAAGGAGGCCCCTGAGACAGTCCAGCACATAACAGCAGGGTGCAAGATGCTGGCAGGGAAAGCGTACATGGAACGACATAACCAGGTGGCGGACATAGTGTACAGGAACATCTGTGCAGAATATGGACTGGAAGCCCCAAGATCAAAGTGGGAAACACCCCCAAAGGTGGTGGAGAATGACCGAGCTAAGATCCTGTGGGACTTCCAGATCCAGACAGACAAGATGGTGATGGAGAACCAACCGGACATTGTGGTGGTGGATAAAGAACAGAGGAAAGCCGTTGTGGTGGATGTAGCTATACCAAGTGACTACAACATCAGGAAAAAGGAGCATGAGAAACTGGAGAAATACCAGGGCCTCAGGGAGGAACTGGAAAAGAACTGGAAGGTGAAGACCACAGTGGTGCCTGTGGTCATCGGGGCCCTCGGGGCAGTCACCCCCAAACGGGAGCAGTGGCTAAAACAGATCCCAGGAACAACATCAGACATCTCAGTCCAGAAATGTGCAGTACTAGGCACAGCCAAGATACTGCGCAGAACCCTCAAGCTCCCAGGCCTCTGGTAGAGGACCCGAGCTCAGAGGATGAAAGAGAGAGAGAGAGAGAGAGAGAGAGAGAGAGACCACCCACAGAGGGTGAGAAGGGAATTTTATATATATTAGAGGTGTGCCGATCGATCGGTAACCGATCATAATCGGCCGATTTCCGTGAAATCGGTGATGATCGGGATCGGCGATCATTGGCTCTGTTACCGATATCGATCACATCTCATTTCTCAGCCTGTCTGTCCAGCTGGTCAGACAGATATATATAAAATTCCCTTCTCACCCTCTGCGGGTGGTCTCTCTCTCTCTCCTCTCTCTCTCTCTCTCTCTCTCTCTCTCTCTCTCTCTCTCTCTCTCTCTCTCTCTCTCTCTCTCTGTCTTTCATCCTCTGAGCTCAGGTCCTCTACCAGAGGCCTGGGAGCTTCAGGTTCTCCTCCAGTATCGTGGCTATGCCTAGTACTGCACATTTCTGGACTGAGATGTCTGCGTTAACTCAGTGAAACTTAAAAATTCAGATATTAATTTCGTGCTATGATTCAAAGCAAAATTATCTGTATTCGCCACGCTATGCAGACTTGTTGCCATAGCAACTGACAACAATGTCACTTTATGTTTTAGGATTTAACACCAAAAAACATTGAAGAATTTTGCACACAGAACAGAACATTTAGTTTGTTGTAGTTCGTTTTAGGCTTAATGTTTTATTCATAAATAATTGCTGTGGTAGATTATCTACCGCTTCTACTTTACTGAATTCTTTAAACATTAACTGTAGCCCACAAAACTCACATTTAATTAAAAAACTAAACAAAATCATCTTATTGCTGTCTTACCTTTGCGTATCAATGAAATCCATGAACCGCTAATACTGCACAAAAATATCCGTTCATCCAAAGCCAAGTTTATCGTCTGCATGTCTTTTCTACTCCGTTTGTGAATCATCAAACTGTCTTGAAGTAAAACGTTCAGCTCCTTGTTGGTCTTCCTTTAGTTATTATCTCCTGCTTCAATTGAAAATCCACTTTATTAAACTGTTAAAGTGTAAAAATGTAGTCTTTCATGTTGACGTCGGAAGAGAGAAGAAAAAACAAATATCGCTGTACTTTACTTATTTACTGTGTGGTTAGCTCCATAGCTAGCTCCATGGTTAGCTCCATGGCTAGCTCCCTGTGTCTTACTCTGCAGTTGTGCAGTCACAATATCTGGTCTCATGAGCGCCCCCTGCCATGAGGCAAGAGAACTGCCTGCCTCACCTCCAGTCTGTTCTCTGCCATTTCTTATCGCTCCTCCGCACACAAAACACGATACACACACAGTTAGTGACAAAAAAAACACTGTACATTATATACATAAGCAAAATTATGGAAAATCTGTCCATATATTAAATGTTTCTTAGCCATTTTATTGCCGGTGTACAGACAGGATGAACATGCTGTCATATAATGGCAGCCAGTGCAGTTAGTGAGAGGTTGCTTCGCTTGTGAGCATTTGAATGGGAAAATGTGAAAATCCAGCGATTTGAAGAAAAACTAATCAGAATCTGAATTTAAGCTAAGTAAAAAGTAGGTATTTTATAGTACAAAACCACAGGGTGAAAATAGCAATATAAATGATTTTATATATTATTTTTCCATGATGACTTGACCTAGATGACAGATGAGGCAGAGTGGCGGGATGGAGTGATCCGTCAGATAAGCTTCTGCATGTTGGTGTTCCGCTAAATCCTGAATATACCGAATTTCTGTTGTCTTCACCCCTTTTACCGCAGCCTGTGGGGTTTTTTCCTGACTGGGAACGAGAACACAACCTGTTGAATGTGACAGGTAGCCAATCAGAAAGCGCGGTGACGTAGAACAGAGGGGAATCCCAAACAGCTGAGATATCACGCAACTGAGAGTCTGGTGGATATCAGAGATGATATGTAGAAATGTTTATTATTATATGTAAAGGTCATTATTTTGTTTATTCAGTTAAAAATGTTAACTATCAAAAAACACAGTTACCTCCAAATCATAGTGCAGCAAATAAAGCGACTGCTCTCGTCGTTGTCCACTGCCTTTTCTTTTTGTTACATCTTTATTTTCTTAAAATGACGCCACAAACTATTACTATTGCTTCTGTAGCAAGTCTGTAAAAAAGTGTATATTTCACCTCAAATCCATTTTCACTATATATGTATATTTGTTTTTCTTAGTTTCTGAATTGTATTTTATTTTATTTTATTTTGGTGGTGACGCTTTTATTTTCTTGCTTCCTGTTTGGCGTCATATCCTGTGTGTTCCCGCTGCTCTCCTCAGTTCGCGCCGAGCTGCGCTGGGGAGAGGTAAGCGTGTAGACTTGTCTTCTGTTTATGTGTAAAAATATTCGAAATGTTCTTAAAAGTATGTTCACTAAGCTCACAACTTGTTATATTTTGCTGTTAAATAGTTTTATGTGTAGCACAGCACACTCTTGGGTATTTAATTCCCACATTAAAGACAATTATCGAGTTTACCAAGCAAACGCTTTTATTTTTGTCCTTTTGGTTGGTTAAGTGGGGAGGCCAGAGCCCGGGAACTGCTGTGCTGAACTTATTTTTGTTCTTGAACAGAATAAACCTGCCTTCCTGCTACAAGACACCGTGGGTCCTCAACTGCTGGTTTCTTTCTTTACCAACACACACAACGCAGAGTTCATGCAAAAGAGGAGTCACATGAGGGTGGCTACAGTGGTGCCGTGACCCGGATCCACACTACTTCGGACAAGTTCATCGTGGTTCGTGAAGAGTGGATCAACGTCTGCTGGTCACCTGAGGTTGCTTGTTACATTAACGCATCTATACAGACTGAATAATATTAGAGTCGAAGGTGGAGTAGCGTTTTGCTCCGGCAAAAAAAAAAAAAACTGAATTATATATTTGTTTCTATGTAAAGAACTGTAAAAAAAAAAAAACTGAAAATGACTTATGTTAAAAATAAGGCAGATGAGGACAAATTTTCGTTGAGTGGTGTTAACTTTTCTGTGGGGAGAGGGAGAGGGAGAATGATCGAGGCTTTGCCTTTTACTCCAGTTCGAAACACTAATGTTGCAGCCTCTCTGGCCTTTTGTTCTACACGTGTACTTGAGAATGTATCTTCTAGTAATGTGCATGATGGTGCGGTCCTGGACAATTCAGGCAGTGTTGACCCACCATTAAGTGACCTTATTACAAGCATTGCACAGCAAGTTGGACAGTCCATAATGGACCGTCTAAAGGGTGAATGTGGGGAAGGAGGTGTTCAGGGTCTGCAATTTCAGGACAGTGTGGGGCCATCACAGAGTGAACCTACTTACCTCAACTTAACTGGAGCAAAGCTAGTACTACAGCCAGATGTCAAAGAACCTCCCACCTTCAGGGGAGATGGATCTGACAAAAACACTGTTGGCGAGTGGGAAGAGTTAATGAAAATCTACTTCAGAAAACGAGGCACACCCACTAATGAACAGTACTCTGAGATCCTCTCTAAGTTGATGGGAATAGCTAAGGATATTGTGAGGATAACACTGCGAAGCAGCCCTTCACTAAAGCCTCAGGAAAAACCAGACATTGTCTACAGCATCCTCAGACAACATTTCAGTGATGTGCCTTATTCATGTATGCCAATGGCCGACTTTTACAACACTGTGCCACTAGCAAGAGAAACACCTCTAGATTACTGGGTACGCTTGAACAAGGCAGTTGATGCAGCAGAAGAGGGCTTGAAGAGATTAGGACGGCATGTAGATGACCCTTGCCAAGAAGCAACTACAATGTTTGTGAAACATTGCCCAGACCCAGCACTTGCTGCCATTTTGAAGTTCAAAGCACCAGACAAATGGACGACCAGTGAAATTCAGGAGCACATTGATCGTTACCAAATTGAAATCAGAGAGCAAGCAGTTTCCAGGTCAAGATATCCTAAACTAGCTACAGTTCATGCTCAAGCTCCTGTTCCTGAACAATTACCACCACCCTGTCACTTAAGAGACAGTCCATCACTCCAAGAAATTGGTGCAGCAGCCCTGCCACATTGTAATGACAGCTGCATGAAAACTTTAATTAGTCTCTTTGAACGTACACTTTCTCAGAACAGTCAGACTGCAGGCAGACAGGACTCACCCAGCCAAGTGCATCACAAAGCATGCAGGGTTTGTCAGTCTCGGGATCATTCTACCATCTCACACTGCAAACAGACACGACTGTGTTTAGTGTGCTTTTAACCAAATCATATTAAGCGAGATTGTCCCAACCGCTTATCCATCAGAAGTGAACATGGTCTTCAGTCACAAGACCCCCAGCATTTAAACTAGCTGGCCTGCATGGGATGAGGGGTGGTGTGGGCTCAAAAGAAAAAACCCTCAATAATAATGACATTGAACAGCAATATGAATAGGCATGTGCAGCAGCACCAGTTGGTGCAAGGGTGATAGCTCAAAACACACAACGAGTCGAGCCTTTTGATGAACTGTTTTATACACCTGTGACTTTGAATAACAAGTTTCAGCTACAGGGGATGCTTGACTCAGGCTCCATGGCCTGCACACTGAGTGAGAAGGTGGAACAAATGATGCTGAATCAGAACTCACTTCCTGCGCCTGTTTCTCTTGCTCAAGAAATTGTTCTCATTGGTTGTGGATGGACACTCAGCAAACCCTGCTGCATGTATGAGGTGGAAATGAAACTGTATGGCGAGACCTGTGTTGTCCCTGTGTTGGTAGTGCCAGGCCAAAGGGACGATTTAATCATTGGCACAAATGTCATAAGATTCCTCATGCATCAGCTGAAAATAACCAATGATTATTGGCGCCTAGTGTCCAGTCCCAGTGTTCTCCCAGAATGTGAGCAGTTTCTTGACATGATGGCAAGCACTTCTCGGTGGAGAGGTCAAGAACTCCCAGAGAAGGTAGGCACAGTCAAACTACAACAGTCTGTCACCCTGCTGGCAAGGACTGAACATCTGGTGTGGGGTAAGCTGCCACATAACATTCCCATGTCTCCAGGGAGTACGGTAATAACCGAACCAACCTAATCAAAGTCGATGCCACGTAACATCATGGTTGCTCGCATTATCACTTCTTTATGGGGAGATAGGTGGGTCCCTTTAAAAGTCGCTAACCTGTCAGACAAGCCCGTCACGCTGAAAAGAAACAGCAAGTTGGCAGATGTGTCCCCTTGCCTGGCGGTTGAAGATTTTGAGGTCTTTCAAGGTATCAGCCAGGTTGAAACTGCTGCTTCAGGGAAGGAACATGTCAAAGAGGGGCTCACAGATCTGAAACTGCGATTGCAGCAGGTTGGGCTCGGTGACCTTGATATTGATTCATGCCACACTGCAGGGATGCAGGGAAAACAAAGTTGGTCGAGCTACTTGAGAAATATAATGATGTTTTCTCTAAGCATGCTTTAGATTGTGGCAAGGCAGAAGGTTTTGTACATCGCATCCGACTTGTTCACGATAGACCATTCCGCCTTCCATACCGCCGAATCCCACCGGCTCATTATCACAAGCTGCGCCAGGTTTTATCTGACATGGAGGAACAGGAAATAAAGAAATAAAGAAATCTGTGAGTGAATACGCTTCTCCTCTTGTACTGGTCTGGAAGAAGGATGGCAGTCTGAGGATATACACAGACTTCAGGTGGTTAAATGCAAGGACATTCAAGGATGCGCACCCACTTCCACACCAGTCCGACTGCATAGCTGCTCTTGGAGGCAACACTTACTTCAGCACCATGGATTTGACATCAGGATTTTACAACATTCCTATGGCGGAGGAGGACAAGAAATACACAGTATTCACAACTCCAATGGGGTTGTACGAATATAATAGAATGCCCCAAGGCCTGCGTAACAGCCCTGCCTCTTTCATGAGGATGATGTTCAGCATATTTGGAGATCTGAACTTTAGCAGTTTGTTGTGCTACCTTGACGATCTCCTTGTTTTTGCTTCGAGTGAAAAAGAGTCGCTGGAGAGGTTAGAGGTTGTGTTCCAACGCCTCCGCCTGCACAATCTCAAGTTGAGTCCCAAGAAATGTCACTTTATGAGATCATCAGTGAAGTTTCTGGGACACATCATAGATGGCCATGGAGTGTCTGTCGACCCTGGAAAAGTTGAAGTCATTACAAGGATGACAAAGGCTGACCTGATGGAGGATGATGGATGCACTCCTTCAGCCAAGAGGATAAAGTCCTTTCTTGGTATGGTCTTTTATTACCAACATTTCATTCCAAGTTGTTCATCTGTGGCCAAGCCCCTGTTTGCTCTAACTGCTGGACAGAAGAGGAAGGGCAAGACCAAAACAACAACTGTTGGTTTTTACAGAAAACTGAGACCATCTGACTGGACAGAGGAGTGTGAAACAGCCTTTTTAAGTCTCAAAGAAAAGCTGTTGAATTGTGTTGTTCTTGCACATCCAGATTTCTCGCAGCCTCTGATTTTGTCTATTGATGCTTCGCTGGACGGACTTGGAGCTGTCTTGTCTCAAGTTCCAGCTGGAGAAGAGAAAGCTTGCCCCATTGCATTTGCCAGCAAGACGCTGAGTAACTCTCAAAAGAAATACCCTGCTCACAGGCTTGAATTTTTGGCTTTGAAATGGAGTATATGTGAGAAGTTCAGTCATTGGTTAAGAGGTCAAATGTTCACGGTGTGGACTGATAACAATCCGCTCACCTACATCATGACAAAGCCAAGACTTGATGCTTCTGAGCAGCGTTGGGTTGCGAAGCTGGCACCCTTTTCTTTTGATCTGAAACACATACCTGGGTCCAGGAACACAGTGGCTGATCCACTCAGTAGGGATCCTTTTGCAAAAACTGTTAGCCATAGGATCATCACTGAGGGCTACTCTCGTCTTCTCACTGAAGCTGATAGCATTAGCCAAGATGGGGTCCAAGACGCTTTTCACCTAAAGGTCCAGAGCCAAAAAGTGAAGGAACCATCTTGTGGCGATCCAGAACTCCGTTGTAGTTCACAACCTTACCTGTGTGACGCAGTGGGCAGTCAAGGCTCTTCTGGAGAACCATGACCAGTGGGATTTGGTCATTGAGACTCGTGCGGTGTCACTAATTCAGTCTGTTCAAGATTTGGGTGTACCAGGGCAAGATTCACTCCCTGTGTTCACTTTGAATGAATTACAACATGCCCAAAAGCTTGATCCTGATGTTTCCAAAATCTTGCCGAGAGAGACGTCCATCCAGACGTGAAAGAGCAGGACTCGGTGTTGGAGCTTTGGTGATCATTAAGCAGTGGGAAAGGCTCAAGATTAAAAATGGGATCCTTTATAGAGTCACTCGAGATCCCCTCAGCAAACAGAAAAGACATCAGTTTGTTCTTCCTGATAGCCTCAAGGAAAGAGCCTTGCAAGGCATTCATGACATGGCTGGACATCAGGGGCAGGTACGGACACTTCACCTGGCGAGACAAAGATTCTTTTGGCCGAAGATGGATACTGATGTGAAGGAGTATGTAAAGTGTTGCCAGAGGTGCATTCTTGCCAAAACACCAGAACGTTGTGCTCGAGCCCCTCTTAAAAGCATAAGAACCTTTACCCCGATGGAGTTGGTGTGTTTAGACTTCTGGAGTGCGGAAGATAAAAAGCAAAACTCAGTGGATGTGCTTGTCCTGACCGACCATTTCACAAAGCTAGCCCACGCATTTCCATGCACCAATCAAACAGCAAAGCAGGTTGCTAAAAAGTTGTGGGACCATGCATTTTGTGTGTATGGATTTCCTGAACGGATCCACTCTGATCAGGGAGCAAACTTTGAAAGTGAGCTCATTGCTGAACTGCTTCGGCTGGCGGGAGTGTCAAAGTCCCACACCACTGCGTACCATCCCATGGGAAACGGGGGCACAGAGAGGTTCAACCGCACACTTGGCAGCATGCTCAGATCATTGCCACTCAGAGAGAAGAACAAATGGCCCGAACAAATACAAACATTGACTTTTGCATATAATGCAACAGTTCATGAAACTACAGGATTTGCTCCATTCCAACTCATGTTTGGTCGGGTTCCGAGGCTTCCTGTGGATGTGATCTTCAAACAGGTGTTGTGTGATCCGGTGACTACCGATTATAAGAACTATGCAAAAACTTTCATGTAGTTAGTGTTCTTGACCCATAACCTATAACCACAAGTTTGCCTTGTTGTCTCTGGTACACCACTGCACCGAGGCCTTCTTGAGAAGCATCACAGAGCAATACAAATGGCTTCTCAAAGTCAGGGTAACCTAATAGTGGAGGAGACAGCAAATACTCCAAGAGCTGGCAGAGAACATCCCTGTGATGCTTTGTCCATTCGATTGGATGGCTTGAGGGAAGCTGGTCTGAGCTTTTGTGCCTTCCCTTATTTGTTTTCTTATCCTCCTCCTTTCACTACCTTTACAGGTTTCTTTTCTGTGCACAACAGGCTGTACAGGGGCTTAGCAGTGCGTGAGAAGTTGGGAATATATGGACGATAGTATGATAGGAAGCCCAACATTTTTCTCAAATCACCCACTGTTTTTGGTATGCGGTCCTTGAGCACCTGTACTGGTGCGATCTCAGCAGGATCCATGCAGTAGCCATCCTTGGACACAATCTTTCCCAGAAACTTCACCTTGTCTTTGAAAATTTCACATTTTCTTGACGTTAATTTCACTCCATGAGTCTGATAACGACGCAGCACCTCTCTCATGTCGCGTAGATGATTCTCAAATGACTGGCTGTGGACCAGGTTGTCATCCAAATATGGCTGAGATGTTTCATCCCTAAGACCTGCGAGGCACTCCTCCATACTGCGCTGGAACTCTGCTGGAGCCAAGGACAGGCCAAAGAGAATCCTGATCCACTCATATAACCCCCAAGGTGTTATGAATGTGGTCAGTGGTCTGCTACTCTCCTCCAGGAAACCCTGATGGTATGCCTTGCCCTGGTCCACGACAGAGAACCATGCACTTCCACTAAGGTTATTAAGCATATCCTGCACTCGAGGGATGGGATGACGATCCGTAATGGATTTCTGGTTCAGCTCACGATAATCCACACACAAGCGGAGGCTTCCATCTTTCTTGAGCACACAAACTATGGGTGAGGAATATGGAGATCTGGACTTTTGAATCCAACCTCGGTTCAGCAGGTCTTCCAGATATTCCTTCACCTCCTTAAGAAGCGGTTTGGGGACAGAGGTATAAGTCTGTCTTACTGGGGTTGTGTCGTTCAGCCTGATTTTTAGCTGCAGGGATGGGATGCACCCCACATCATGCTCATCCTTAGAAATTGCATTACATTCCTCATGAAGCATCCTCCTTACATCTTCTTGCTGCTCAGGAGTCAGGTGGTCAATGGGCACTGGAGGGTCCCACAGATCATGTTTCGATGCCTCAGGCTCTCTGTGTTCTCCATGTGGTTCATCAGAAGCTGGACAGTTGCGGTCCTGACAGGTGAGATTATTTCTGTTTTCTTTTCACTTGCACCGACAGGTCTGGCTTCTACTGGATAAACTGCTTTAATCTGCTGCAAATATCCCACTACAGTGCAGGGTATCAGCGTAAAATCTGAATGACTGTCGTTTGTGACTGGGATCGATACTGCTGACCGGTTTCCTGTTTTCAGGCAGACCACTGTTTTTAAGATGTTCAAACCCTCAGGCCATTTTGGGACCACCTCAGGCTCAAACAGTACTTCCTGTCTTTTTGAGAGAGGACCCAACCTCACACTACACTTCACCTCTTTGGTCTGACCTGCAGGAATCACTGTTTTTAGACGTCTGATTTTCACCATTGCTTCCTCATTACTTTGGTGAGCTGTTTTTACTAGGTGAATTAACACATCTGCCTTTTTGCAGTCAAATGAGAAAGCCTCTTTTACTGCTATGGATGTGACACCAGGGTGGTGCTCCATGCCATTCTTTACTAAATGTTCAATAACATTGGATCCAATGATTGGTGGCTCAGCCACTCCAGGCTCATTAGAGACGAGTACTGGCACCAGAAGTTCTGAATTCAGACCTCCCTTTGATCCTAGTTTGAATTTTACTTCCACCCAACCTGCAAAGGGAATGGGGGTCTGATTTGCTGCTTTCCCAACCAAAGTCTCTCCCTCCTCTAGGAGCTCACCTGTGCTTGATGTGGGGAAGCTGGGATCTCCTCAGGCTTTAATTTATGATGGTGACCTGTGAGCCGGTATCCCACAATGCCTTGGTTGGAACATCCTCGAAGAAACAGTCCACCATACACTTATTTCCTATTAGAGCTCTCAGCTTGGTGTGATGATGTATGGAGAGGTGACTGGCATAAGTGGAACCTACAATTTATTTTGCTTTCTCATCCATCTCCACTTGTGCCTCCAGCTGTCTAATCCGTTCACAGAGCTGCTCGTACATCTTTTCCTCAGCTTCTCCTTGCAGTACAGTGTGTTGTTGTGAATGCGTGGAGGTCTGCAGGTTCACATTCATGCCATCAGGTTTCACAGTCAACCTTTTTGGTCCCCTGCAACCTCTAGAGAAGTGTCCCAATTGTCCACACTTAAAACAATGTTCACATTGATCACTTCTGTTGAGCTCTTCACATCCTTTGCATCCCCTTTTAACATTCCTTCTTGCTTGGTGAGTAGACTGAGAGCTGGTCATGCTTTTCTTGATTTCAGCAATTTCTTCTCGGAGTAGCCTTACTGTTTCACATAGCTCTGACTCTCTTGAACTGATGGGTGCTGATGTTTTACGTTTTTTTTTGTTTCACCACTTCAGCTGACGTCATCAGCTCGATCGTGGCAAAACTCCAAACTCAACACCCGGACGCTTTTATGGTCATCACTGGTGACTTCAACCATGCTGCACTGGACAAAACTCTTAACAACTTCCAGCAGTATGTGGATTGTCCCACCAGGGGTAACAAAACACTCGATCTCCTGTATGCCAATGCTAAGGATGCATACAGCACCACAGCCCTTCCCCCCCTTGGACGGTCTGACCACAACTTGGTCAGATTGTCTCCCAGGTATGTCCCTCTTGTGAGAAGGCAGCCCATGCGCACCAGGATGGTGAGGAGGTGGTCGCCGGAGGCTGCTCAGGCACTGCAGGACTGCTTTGGGTCAACAGACTGGGAGGTTCTCTGTGAGCCTCATGGGGAGGACATCGATTCCATGACCAATTGCATCACAGACTACATCAGGTTCTGTGTGGACACTGTCACTTGTACCCGGATCGTACGCTGCTTCCCTAATAACAAACCTTGGATTACATGCGACCTGAAGGCACTTCTAAACAAAAAGAAGATGCTTTCAGGTCTGGAGACAGAGAGGAGCAGAGGAGGAGCAGCGTGAACTCAAAGAGACACTGAGGACATGCAGGGACAACTACAGGAAGAAGCTTGAGTCCAAACTTGAGCAAAACTGTGTGAGAGATGTGTGGATTGGTTTAAAACACATCACTGGGTGGAAGGGGAAGGACACACTGACTGCAGGGAGTTTGGACAGGGCAAACCAGTTTAACCAGTTTTTCAACAGGTTTAGCTCACCCCCTGCTACTCCCCTGTCTCCTCCATCTCCCCACACATCCTCACCGTCTCAAGCTGCTCCAAACACCTTCAAGCTTTCTCCTGCACGACATCCCCCCATCTGCTCACCCCTTTCCTCCTCCCACTCCCTCACCTCCTCACCTTCCTCCACTACAGACAATAACACCAACTCTCAGCTAACGGTGACCGCAGGCCAGGTTATGAGACAGCTTGAAAGACTTCATCAGGGGAAGGCGGCAGGCCTGGACGGCATCACACCATGGGTCTTAAGGACCTGCGCCAGCCAGCTGTCTCATGTACTGGTACATCTGTACAATCTGAGCTCGAGTCTGGAGAGAGTCCCGTTGCTGTGGAAGACGTCACACATAGTTCCTGTGCCCAAGAAGGCGAGACCATCTAACCCTGAGGACTACAGACCAGTCGCTCTCACATCCCATGTGATGAAGGTTATGGAGAGACTGGTCCTTGCCCAGCTGAGGCCCCAGGTGATGACATTTCTTGACCCTTTACAATTTGCCTATCAGCCCCACTTAGGAGTTGATGATGCTGTCATCTTCCTGCTGCAACGAGCCCATATGCACCTTGATGGTGGAGGAGACACGGTGAAAATCACATTCTTTGATTTCTCAAGTGCCTTCAATACCATCCAGCCGCTGCTTTTGGGTGAGAAGCTGCGGGGGATGGGTGTCGGTGACTCTGTGATCTCCTGGGTTACTGACTACCTTACGGGCCACAGTTTGTCCGTCTGGGCAGTGTCCTGTCTGGTGTGGTGGTCAGTGACGTGGGAGCTCCGCAGGAAACTGTGCTCTCTCCTTTTCTCTTTACCTTGTACACCAACGATTTTCAGTACAACTCTGAGTCATGTCATCTACAGAAGTTTTCTGATGACTCGGCGATTGTCGGGTGTGTGAGAGATGGAGATGAGGGGGAGTACAGGACACTGGTGGACGGATTTGTGGAGTGGTCTGAACAGAATCACCTGTGGCTCAACATTAGTAAGACCAGAGAGATGGTGATCGACTTCAGGAGGAGGAAGACGCCTTCACAGCCACTGAAGATTAAGGGGGAGGTGGTGGAGGAGGTGGTGGATTACAAATATCTGGGAGTGGTGATCGGCAACAGACTAGACTGGACATCCAACATTGACGCTGTGTACAAGAAGGGGATGAGCAGATTCTACTTTTTGAGGAAGCTGAGATCCTATATTCTACCACAGCGTTGTTGCCGGTGCCATTTTCTTTGCTGTTGTGTGTTGGGGAAGCAGCATCAGATCCAGCGACTCTAACAGACTGAACAGGGTCATCAGGAAAGCTGCTCTGTACTTGGACTGAAACTGGAGACACTGGAGAATGTGGTGGAGAGGAGGACATTGAAGAAGCTGTTGTCTATCATGGTCAACGAGCTGCAGCCTCTCTACCACACAGTGGACAGACAGCGGAGCAGCTTCTCACACAGAGGCTTCAGCTCCGTTGTCGTAAGGACAGATACAGGAAATCTTTCCTGCCACAGGCCATCACTTTATATAACAATAGTTAGTCACCATTACACAGATTGTTCACATAGCACTATTGTACATATTGTATATATTATTAACATATAGATTATTATTTATTATTATTATTTTCTGAACCTTACATGTTACATTCTACATTTTTATAGTATTTTATATTTTTATTTTTATTGGTAACTTCATCTCTGTGTTTGTGTATGCCGCTACTGCACAGTAATTTCCCGGTTGGGATGAATAAAGTACTTCTATTTATTCTATTCTGTTCTTGGATTGCCAAACTGGCATTAGATGCAGCCTGGTTTTGTTGTCTGAACTGAATTTCTGTTTGTAGCTCGTAGACTTTTGGAATTTTAGTGTTGTAGCTTTTCCTCTGTTTGGACTGTCGTTCTGAATCCACACTTGCAGCCTCATTCATCTTTTCAATAAGAGTCTTACCTGTCACAGCTTGATCATCAAGGTAAGGCTTCAGCTGAAACTTTATGTTATCACTCAACAGTCCAGTACTGACTGATCTCAGGAATTTCCTCTGAATGAAGTCGGTGCTGTACTGCTCATCTGCATCTACTTCTCTTGAAGCAAGCAACAGCCTCTCTTTCAGTTCAATTGCCCTCAAGAGGAAGTTTTGGGGGGGTTCCCGACTGTCCTGGGTGATATTTATCAGTCTTTGGTAGATATCCATGGAACTATCCTCTTTAAAATGTCCCTTTAGAATCGTTTTCAGCTGAGGCAGAGTCAGATCACGTTTAATTTCAAGCATGTCACGAATGCTCAAACCAGGGCTGATTGCTTTGATTACCGCTTCTATTACTTCAGCATCCCTATGTCCTTTACTCAGGCCTCTCTCAATTTGGTGCATTAAGTTTGTATATGAGAGCCTGTCTTTTTGACCTTTCTCCCCTATCTGACCACATATCTTAAATTCCCTCCGTATGGTCACTTCTGGAAGCCTATTTGCTGTGGTTGGCATCACATTTTCAGTCACTGTTCTCTGAGGCTTATCCTTTATGTGTTCATTTAGCCTCCGTACCTCCTCCTGCAACGCTTGGTTGTTAAGGTGGAGCTGTGAGTATTTTTCGGCCAAGTCCATTTGTTCCGTTACAGCCTGGGTACTTTGTGGTGTGTTGCACGTTGCCTCCTCCTCAGCAGAAACTTCAGAATGTTGTGATATCTGTTCAATTGATTTTAACAATCTCTGCAGATAGCACCGCACCACCTCCTCCTCTTCATCGTTAACTGTAGCATCAATGGACTCTGTTATTAATCGTATTAACGCTCGCCTGGTTACAGAATGTCCACTTTGGATTTTAGCCTCTGAACACAACTCTTTGAGCTGATCCAACTGCAAGAGCCATAGCAGTTGAGAGACGATCTCTGCCAACTCCTCCATGTCGGTCGCGCGCGGTGTCAGCTGCTCCCGCCGCTACTTGCTCCAGTTAGCATCCCTCCACTAAAGTCCTGCGACGAAGCGTTAATAAATCTCGGTGGAACCTCCAATATTTCGTTGCACATGCGAACAAAAATGGTGTTGAGACATGTAAATTTTCTTTACTTCCTTTTTTCTGAACATACAAAACACGTTCATCGATCCGTTCGTTACACTATAACGGTTACATTCGCCATCTTTTTTTTCTTCTTTTTCTTCTGAAACTTAGGACCCTTCCGACCCGAGGCTGCCCTAAGCGCCTGTTAGAAACTGATCACTGTCCAAACTTGTTTCACTCTCAGTCCCAATAGCTACTGTTAAGGAAGAATTATTTATCTGGCTAAATTTAGAAATACAACGTGGCTCTGCTTCTTCCTTGATCCCGGGTTCTCTCTCTCTCTCTTTCTCTTTCTCTCTCTCTCGGCCGCATGTGGGGACAGCAATCACAACAATGCGTGTTGACGTCACAGAAGTACAGAATTTAATCCAATCAAAAGAAAGTACAAGACAGAACAGAGTATTAAAGAAACACAGACATACATTGGTTACCTGAGACAACAAGACGGACATGTCCTCGGAGAAAGAACAACTGAGATCAGCTATTATTTCTGAATTATTTCTCTTGAGCATGAGCTTTTCTACCTGCAGGCGTGTTTTCCTCTTTAGCATATTCAAATAAGGCGTATCTCTGCTCAACCAACTGGAAGCCGTCTCTGACCGTTTTTGAATGTAGACCCTCCCTGTAATCTGTTCGGAAGATCAGAGACTAGTTTCTCTTTTTTGTTTAGATTAGTGGAGCAGACTCCCTCGAAGTCCTGCTGGACTTATGACTTTTCAGATGTCTAAGGAAAAATAGCTGGAATTCCCTGCTAATCTACCCAAACCGATAAAAGCGCAGATGTGAGCTCTTTAACAAATAACTTAGTCTACTTACGGGTAAACTGCAAGTCAATATGCCAGAATAGGTTATAAATTTAAACTATACTCAGGCCATTTCACTAAATCAGGTTACCTCCTGTAACCTGGAGATCTTCTTTTATTCTAAATTTATTTCCTTCCACTATCTGGCTTCATGCTTTCTAAGCAAGGAGAAACAAATTAAGGAATCCCACAAATAGCTGTGAAACTCTGGTTTTCTCTCCCGCTCTTCCAGGAACATATCTTTAATTCTGTATTTTAATTCAATAAAAGTTATCTTCGGAAAGTAATCTGTTTTTTGTTCAGTTTCTCTCTACAAAGTCCGTCCTGATGTTTCATTAAAACAATATATAGACGGATAGAAAATAATCAGGAACAATTTCTGTTTTCTAATCTAATCTAATATTCAAGTAAAAGTTAAACAATCCTACACAATTTTCTAATAAAAAAAACATTTTCAAATACATTCATCATTCACTAAATTAATTCTAAGACTAAATAATACAATTTTCAGTCAGAGCATGCTATATTAGAGGAAATCCTTTACAAATTTTGATGTTAATGGTTCAAAAGTTTAACCACCCCAGATGTCCATGGAAAGCTTTTTTTCTCCTCCCATGACCTGGGCAAATTCTTGTCTCCCAAGATGTTTTAAAGAGATAGCACCATCTACCTCCAAAGATATATTACTTTACAACCTCCTATCTTGTGTGACAAAAACCACAAGGATCCAAGCTAAAAGCTTTTGGTCATTCATCACCATTTTTGGTATCTTGAATACTTCTCCAGGCCATGGTTTTAGAAGTTCTAAACCACCAACACAAACCTATTCGAAATTAAGTAAAATATTCAGCTAAACTAAACACTAAAAAATTGTTATTTTTTGCAAACACTAAAGATGATTATATTTCCTCAACACTACCAACATATAGGTAATGTTGGTACCTGAGCTGCAGATTATAGACACGTCACCGGGGTGGTGGTCCCCCTATTTAAAAAGGGGGACCGGAGGGTGTGCTCCAATTACAGAGGGGTCACACTCTTAAGCCTCCCTGGAAAGGTCTATTCAGGGGTCCTGGAGAGGAGGGTCCGTCGGATAGTCGAACCTCGGATTCAGGAAGAGCAGTGTTGTTTTTGTCCTGGTCGTGGAACACTGGACCAGCTCTACACCCTCAGCAGGGTCCTGGAGGGTGCATGGGAGTTCGCCCAACCAGTCTACATGTGTTTTGTGGACTTGGAGAAGGCGTTCGACCGTGTCCCTCGGGGGGCCTTGTGGGGGGTTCTCCGGGAGTATGGGGTACCGGGCCCTTTGATACGGGTTGTCAGGTCCCTGTATGACCGGTGTCAGAGTCTGGTCCGCATTGCCGGCAGTAAGTCGGGCTCGTTTCCGGTGAGAGTTGGACTCCGCCAAGGCTGCCCTTTGTCACCGATTCTGTTCATTACTTTCATGGACAGAATTTCTAGGCGCAGCCGAGGTGTTGAGGGGATCCGTTTTGGTGGCCTTAGGATCGCATCTCTGCTTTTTGCGGATGATGTGGTCCTGATGGCTTCATCAGATCGTGATCTGCGGCTCTCGCTGAAGCGGTTCGCGGCCGAGTGTGAAGCGGCCGGGATGAGGCTCAGTGCCTCCAAATCCGAGGCCATGGTCTCGAGCCTGAAAAGAGTAGAGTGCCTTCTCCGGGTCAGGGGGGTCGTCCTGCCTCAAGTGGAGGAGTTTAAGTATCTGGGGATCTTGTTCACGAATGAGGGAAGAAGGGAGCGGGAGATCGACAGGCGGATTGGGGCAGCGTCTGCCGTGAAGCGTGCGCTGTACCGGTCCGTCGTGGTGAAGAGAGAGCTGAGTCAAAAGGCGAAGCTCTCGATTTACCGGTCGATCTACGTTCCCACCCTCATCTATGGTCATGAGCTTTGGGTCATGACCGAAAGAACGAGATCACGGATACAAGTGGCCGAAATGGGTTTCCTCCGCAGGGTGGCCGGGCTCTCCCTTAGAGATAGGGTGAGAAGCTCGGTCATCCGGGAGGGACTCAAAGTAGAGCCGCTGCTCCTCCACGTCGAGAGGAGCCAGTTGAAGCTCGGGCATCTGGTCAGGATGCCTCCTGGACGCCTCCCTGGCGAGGTGTTCCCGGCACGTCCCACCGGGAGGAGGCCCCGAGGAAGACCCAGGACACGCTGGAGGGACTATGTCTCTCGGCTGGCCTGGGAACGCCTTGGGGTTCCTGGAGGAGCTGGAAGAAGTGGCTGGGGAGGGAAGTCTGGGCCTCCATTCTGAAGCTGCTGCCCCCGCGACCCGATCCCGGATAAGCGGAAGAAAATGGATGGATGGATGGATGGATGGACTACCAACATACACGTGAATATTCCGCTAAACAAGGACAATGAAACAGTGCTTTTTAATAAAACAAAACATTCATAGGAACAGATAATAGACTCATATTTTAATGGAAGGGGGGGGGTTCCTTGATCCAAAGTCCTCAGCAACTGATCCCCCACAATTGCATAATGTCCCCAATTACTTCTGATATATTATTTTTGCTACTGCAGCAGCTGGAAACCTATTTGCAGTGGATCAAACATCTACTGGATGTGGACTTTTATTATGAAAGCACCACGTAAATGGGTGTACCATAATGTCTGGAGCTACCTCGCACTTGTATATCGTGTGCTGGGAGACGGTCCTCGCTGCATCAAACAGGGAGGGGCGGGACGGACCACTGTCGTTCTCATACCTTATATGGAAATGGGACCATTGCACTCCGGAAGTGAAGGGGGCGCTATTTCCTGTATTATCCGCGCCCTCCCGTTTTTATTTTCTTTTGAAATCTGTGATATATCTTCACCTTTAGGAAGGAGTTTCACTCTCAGCATGTATTTGAACTTCAATCTTTTATTTACTTAAGGGCAGCTCACAGTTTTTAACAAATTCTGTAACTTTCTGTACTTTTAAAGCTGCTCCTTAGTCGCATCTTTTCGAGCCTACTGCTGCCTCTAGTGGCCTGGCGGTGGTAACACAACTAATATAATCACGTTACTAAATCAGAATACCACAAGTTCTTTATTATTTTCGGCATTACTGGCACCGTAAAAGATAAATTATCTCATAAAACACCATATTTGTTCACTTTTTTAAGGATGTGGAGCTAATTAAATGACAAACAATACTTTTATACATTATGAATAATATCTATATCTCCATCAATTATAGGAGGAAGAAAAGAAATAGAGACATGAAAAACAACATGATCAACTATATACGTAAGAAATTTAATTCAGCAAAAGTCAATAACAAACAAATTATGAATAACAACCGAAGTTGTTAAAAAGATACAAGCAAAAAATCACATTTTTGTTTTCACGGTACTATGTACGTTATTCTGAGATACCATTTATGTTAGTCTTATATATAGGAAAAAATAAGATAAAACTATTTATAAACAATAAAACGATAAATCATATTCATAGAATCACATTATCAACAATTTGTGAATAGAGCAAAACACTTACACATTTACCACAGCAGGCAATAGGTAAATGTTATTTAGTTTGGTTAAGAATAATTATTGCACTGTCAATAAATAACTTCTAATACTGTAGATGTTCTTAGTTCCTAAAGGAACAACTTAACATCTTCATGGGCTCCGAGAGTCGAACTGATAAAGACGATGGATGATCTGCTAGAATATTTCTTGCTGTCTTCCAATGTTCTTTCAGCAAACAGTTGAGACAGAGATGTTTTTGGTTTCTCCACTATTTATCTGCTGTTATACCTGCCATTCAAAGTATTATTAAAAGATTGTCTATAATCTGCAGCTCATGTGACCAAACCAGCTGAGGAGATGAAAAATTAAAACTCAAGTTAAAATGTTGTTTTAACTTGAGTTAAGTTAAAATTCTAGTTAGAATGTTAAGTTTTAACATTTTAACACAACCTCTAGTTGGGTAACCCCAAGGTCTTCTTAAAAAATAGAGTCTCTGAGAACAGTTCTTAAAGATATAGTCAGTGTTTTCAGCAAAGTTGAGCTGACTGTCCAGGAAACGACACAAGGAATTTAAAATTTGCCACAGTTTCAACAGGTTGGCCATCAAGTGAAACTGGAATCACTTTCAATTCTTGTTTATGTCATTTAATTAGCTCTACTTCCTTAAGAACATGGAAAGGTATGTTCTGTTGTTAGGGAATTTATCTTTTACTGTTTCAGTAATGCCAGAATTAATTCTAAATGATAAAGACTTTGGTATTCTGATTTAGTAACGTGATTATGTTAGTTGTGTTACCACCGCCAGGCCACTAGAGGCAGCAGTAAATCCCGAAAAGATGGGACTAAGGAGTAGATTTAGAAGTAAACCGAAAACTACAGAATTTGTTAAAAAACTTTGAGCTGCGCTTAAGTAAATAAAAGATTGAATTTCAAATACATGCTGAGAGTGAAACTCCTTCCTAAAGGTGAAGATATAACAGATTTAAAAACAAAATAAAAACGGGAGACCGTGGATAATACAGGAAATAGCGCCCCCTTCACTTCCGGATTGCAATGGTCCCATTTCCATATAAGGTATGAGGCTGACTGGTCCGTCCCGCCCCTTCCTGTTTGCTGCAGCGAGGTGTTCTTGTGTGCTGGTCCGGCTGGAGGCAGAACCGGGTAGCTTTACCGCGTAGCTAAATGTGAAAGATGTAAAACATTAGTCTTTTTGCCCCCGCCTTGTATGCCTGCGTGAAATTTCCGTACGTCCAATAACATGCATGGTGTCTATATAGTCGTAAGTCAGTGCCTCACCCTAGGGTACCGTCGAAAGTTATTAGGACAGACATTCAAATAAGACGTCGCTGCCACGGAGGGCCAGCGATTGGCTCCAGGTTATCTAGAGTCACCCAAGCGGGCCGGTCGCTAGTGGCCCAAATTTGTACCCTTATTTGACCTGAACCCATGACTAACTGACAAAGAAGAATTAGAAGTTTCTTCTGAAATCCTTATCAGTTTTCTTTCCTGCCATAAAATCATCTCCTCCAAGAGGTGATGGATGGTTCATGAGGTGGGAGTCAGGATTGTCTCTGTGGTCCATCTGGTAGTAGATAAGCTCAGACTTTGGGAGGGTCTTTGTCTTGCTGTGACTACATAAGGATGTGATGTGTGTTCAGGGCTCTTCTCCTGACTGCGCTCAGTGACACGGGTCTTCGAACGCTTTTACCTTTAAATAAAGAAACTTAAAGACAAAGATTAATCTTTCTCTTATCATTGAAACAGTTTCTCATTCTTTGATAAATTAAACTTCCATAACAGTTCCTGCTTAGGGCGCTTGACCGTGACGATGTTTAGCAGCAGTTAACACAAGACAACGGCTATGGCAGTTACTATGCTGCCAAAAAAATTAGAAAGTCAGGTTTTAAAAAAATAGATGAGAACGAGAAAAAGACAAGAGTGTGAATTTGTAATAGTTTTTCTCCGAAAGGCGAGTACAATGAGTGAAATTATCAATCATTCAGGATACTTAGTTAAGCTACGGACTGCGGTTTTCCTCCACTTCACTAGCATTTAATGAATTAAGGAAAAGAAATAAGATATTCACATATTTAAGTTGTCCCTGTATCTCTTGCCACACTTAACAGATGAGTCAGTCACCAGCAGCTCTAACTCACTATACCAGGATAACCTTTAACCCCTGTCCCAGTGAAAAAGGTGAACAACCCTGTGTCCAATGACAAGCTAGTTAGCGTCATTCCAGGGAATCTATAGGGATTTCTGTCTTTGCTCTTTTTACAATTATGCAACAAAAACAATATAATTATTGCTGACAGAAATTCAAACAATCTTTATAAAATTCTAATTAAAAAACAGCCTCCTGTCTGCAGCCAGTCCAGTTTTACCTTAACTTGCGCTTAATTTACAGATATTTGTCACATTCCTCCTGACCCATCCTCTCCTAAGTGAAATTAAAACGGCAGTATGGAACTTATATATATATATTTTAGAGGTGTGCCGATCAATATATATATATATACATTAAAAAAAAATTTAATTGTGTTGTGACAGTAAGGCATGAGTTAATTTGTGAAAAAATGATTTCCTCTGCCTTCTGCCACTACAATCTAGAAACAACCAATCAGAGGCAGGGTTTTAGCGCTGTCAATCAATCTCATGTGGCTGCTCATCCTCCCTGCCCCTCGCTCTGTGCTATGCTGCAATTAGCATAGCCCTGTTGTAAATGTTGAGTTTAGTTGGCATAGCTACCAATGACAGCTTTCCTGTAACAATAAGTTGTTTCTCCACCATTAGCACATTTAGCAGTGAGTGAATGAGAATGAGGTTGATTAACGACACCAAGACCCTCCTAGTTCTGATTGATTGTTTTTGGTTGGAAAGATGCATTACTTTAGCTAGTACCAACTTAACTTTTTGTCAAGGGGCCCAAGATTCCTGGCAGCCGCCCTGACCTTATATGAACATCTGATATTTAGCTTAGGTGCACATGAGTCTACTGGGTATTTGAAAGAAATAACTTATAAAATTCATAAAACTGAAGCAGAATTGGAACATAAGACGATGACTCCTAAGCAAGTTAACTTTTGCTTAGTGAATTATGACGCTTGGTGTTTAAGCGCAATTAAATCACTTTTTTTAAAAGTTGAGATTAGACGGTGAGTAACTGAATTTTTTGAGTCTTAATTTTCATTGTTATAGCAAAGTGAACATAACTAGAAATATTCTTTATAAATGCAGAGTGCATATTTCAGAAATTCCAGTTTTTCAAAATCAGAATAGAAACTGATTTCGGAAGAGGTTAAAAATTGAATAATTTACTATATCATATTTGATTTATGATTTCATTTAAAGTTCCAGTTCTGTTTTTTTAAGAGGAGGCTTTTAATTGCTTAAAGCAAAACGAAAGCCGAGAATTGCATCAATAATAAAGAACCAGAGACGGAGCCCAGTGGTACTGTCGTTTGAATGTTTATTGTTATTCTCACTATGCATCCCCTCCCTATGTGAAAGCCTAATCTGAAAGGAGGAGGAAACAGGCCACTATAACGCCACATCAGCACATTTATTGACAAGGCCACACGTTTAGTCTCAACACCTTCACTTTGCATTGGTATGGCACTCTGTGTGGTCTCCAAGTAACACACTAGCATGACGAGGCCAGTTCTGAGGAAACTTCAGCAGAAGATCCAATAAGCTGAGGTTCAAAGTTGGTGAGTCCAGAAAAAATAGGCAGTATTACTAAATGTCAAGTTCCACAGAGAAAACAATGGGGTAAAGAGATTCTGAGGGACTAAAAGATGCCACTTAAATATCTTCTCTTTTCCCTCAAGTGGCTGCTGACCAACAAGGCGTGTTGCTGATGTTGCTAGAGTTGAAAACCAAGGCTTGAGATGAACCTGAGATTCACAGTGAGGCCGTCGTCCTTCTCCAGTCAGATGCACCGCTGCTCTCCACTCCTTCCACACAGAAACAGATCGACTGCAAAACACAACATACCAAGTCTGCTTATCTACTGCGCTTCTACGATGCTCAGGGGGGCTGGAACCTTTTAAACGTACAGAAAAATTAAATAATGGAATTACCTTCGATATTTGCATTTCTTTCCCAAATTATCTTTTTTTTTGTTGGTACCAATAAGACCAGTGATAAATATAACATTCTATACATTTCAGTGGAAAATGCTTAAGTTGAACTGTACAAATCTAGATCAGCTCCAGGTCAACATCTGTACCAATTTTCAGATTAGGCTTCAATTACTCTACATTTTGATGCCTAAAAATAGATAAAGCGTTAGGGTTAATTCATATTCTAAACAAATGTTTAAAATATGAATTTTATAAGCTTACACATATTCTGTTAAAATGTTTCAGCACCACAGATCTTTCCACAGAACTGTGCCTTTCAGTTTTCTGAAGAGAAAGTGAGCATTTATTTATTTATTTATCCGAGTTCCAACCAGATCAGAACATCTGAAATGATTAACATGATTTAAATAGAAATAATTTTTTGACATTTTAAAATAGTTGTTTTTCTTTTAGAAATTATTTTTTTGTTTTTCATTATTTTAACTTCCTTAACATTCTAGTTATATAGTTCAATATGCGGATTTTTTATTTCCAATTTTATCATCTTTGTCTTTACGAGTTAAATTATTGTTACCTTCATAGATAATATTTTTATTCAATTATCGATTTGTTTCCATTTTATATACTATTTTATATAAATTGACAATGTTTTAATATTTTATAGTTTCCATAGGACTGTTATGGTCTATTTTGACATCTTACATTTTGCACATTTATATATTACTTTACAATCTGGGTTTTCTATATCATTTTATACATTACAGATTACCATTTAAACCATTTAAGATATTTGTATTCACTTTTAGACACTGTACATCACAGTATTCCACAAAAATGTATAAATTATTGTGAGACACGGAATTTAGTAGTTTATTTATTTTACTGTTTGTGTATTATAGCTCACAGGTAGCCCACCCAATTTGTCTTGTTTATTATAAGTTCCTTCATTCTTCATTGTAGTTTGTTCATTCCTTCAGAACTTGGTTTTGTGTCCATCTCCTGCCTTGACCTTGGTACTGATATTTCCTATGTCACTGAATGCGACTGTTTACATGTGTTCCTCAAACGTGGCTTTTGGCAAGGCAGTGCACTGCTTCGTTCTGCTGAGGAGCCTTAGGTACAGAGTGCGACAAGCTGAGTTTTTGTGTTAAGGTAAATAAAACCTTATTTATTTGCAAAGACAACTCCGCATGTCATCTGTGCATAATCCCAGCAGGCGTGTTGCTAGCATCATAGCAACATGCCTTATGTTGTATTGATTTTTACTCATTTTTATTTTCCATTCCTTCCCAACCTAACATGAGGAAACTCGTCACTTCTCCAGATGGAAGAAGAAACCTGTGATCAAGCTTTTCAACCAGAAAAATGCATCTTTAGGAACACTTGTATAGTATTTATATTCAAACCCAGGGGTGGGCAATCCTGGTCCTGGAGGGCCGGAGTCCTAAACTCTTAATGTCTCCCTGATCCAACACACTTGAATCCAACAGCTGAATCTCCTCCTCAGTGCAGTCAAGTTCTCCAGAGTCCTGCTAACGACCTCGTTATTTGACTCAGGTGTGTTGAAGAAGAGACGCATCTAAAAGTTGCAGGAGACGGACCCTGGAGTTGACCACCCCTGATCTAAACCAACATTCCAGGAAAATAATCCAGGAATATTGGTTCCAGGATGATTCCTGTATAATAATGGGCTGAATGAACAAGACCAACCTGCGTAGCGGACTACAGATCTCCAAGGGGAATGATTTCTTCGTTGATAAAAAACTCAATAGTCTCCTCCTCCCAGTCGTCCACGTTGCTGTCCAGCTCATCAGTGTCCACACCTGAAGACATAGCAACATTTTAAAGACTGGTCTGAAAATCTGAGTGTTTGTACAGTAAAATACAAGTGATTTCTCACCCCCTCTGAGCTCAAGGCGGAGGCTCTTCTGTTCATGATAGAGCTGCTGAGCTGCCTCCCGGTAGTGACGGTATTCCTCCATCATGGCTCTGCGCTTGTCCACCAGCTCCTGCTCACACACACACAGAGCTTTATGACAACTTTAAAACTTTCACAATCGACCATCCAAAGCAATAGAAACCTGACTGATTTCTTTAGGATTATTGCATGCATCAACACGGTTTGCACTACTCAAATAAGGCCATTTTTAATTGTAAAACTCACTCTTAAAGGGGCAGTATTTGTTTTCCAGGCACAAAGTGCCATTTTGTAGCACAATCACATAACTTGTTACCTTCAGTTGTTAAAAAATGATATTTTATATATAAAATTTGACTTAAAGCAGGAAGTAAACATTCCTTTTAACACCAACAATAAGTGTCCTTTTTGGACACAGCAGCTCCTAGAAAGAGATGCGCCTTGAAGGCAGGCTAGGTCCACCCAGGTATTTTGCACAGCTGAATGGTTGCCCTGGAGATGAAAGGATTTCTCAAAAATGCATGAAAGAATTAATCAAACAATCTATGGAAGGTTTTTGATGAGGGAATAACGTTATAATATTATTGAGAGCTCAGAAAAGTCAGTTTTACAGGCTGCCGGTTTAAAAATGGAACCTGCAAAAACGATCCGAGAAAGAGACTCAAAGAGTCAGATGGCTCAAAGCTACTCTGTTTAGCCATCTCTTTCCTAGATGAAGCGACTTAAGGAGCTAGAAATATCATCAACTCTTTAGTTGGTGGTGGCAGCTGGCGGATGGTACTGAGCCGCTTCTGCCAGTTTTTCCTCTTCACTGTCACCCCCTGCTGATCCAGGAGGAGTGAATGCTGCAACTCAAGTGACTTGATGTAATCTGCTAGTTTCCTTAGATTTTTTTTAAACAGCAACTACTACTGCTTCTCCACTCGTATCCAGATCTGGAAATACTTGCATCAAATTTTATAGATCCAAGTATTTCCAAGTAGGAAATTAATACTACAAACCCTGCAATAAGCATAAACATCAGAACAGTAATAAAAAACAAATCCAACCTTTGATGCCTTGGACTGGCTCAGACGATCCTTCTGCTCAAAGATCTTGGAATATTTCTTCAGATCTTTTTTTATCATCTGTAAGAAATTGGACATTTTTAATCCACAGAAGGCTCCACTAAGGTTTAGCAGGTGTGTTGTCTGCTTGAAGAAGATCTAGGGTTGAGGTGGAAGCAAACCTTGATCTGATCTGAACTGAGCAAAGTGGGAGGTCTGGGTCTCCACAGCAGCTGACAGAAGCGATCCTTGTTGTTCTTCTGAAGCAGACGTCCCTGGAAGGTCCACAACCAGTACGCGTTGTCCACCTGAGCCCAGAGTGAAGGGGACGTTAGAGGAAAGCAGCTCTAGACCTGAGGACATGTCCCCTGGTCTGCCAGCAGGAGGCGTTGCCAACCTTGTGGCTCCACCATGAGACGGAGGTGACGACGTATCGACCGGTGGGGTCCCACTCCACATCGGAGGCCATGTAGTGCTCTGCGATGTTCATCATGGTGCAGTCAGAGGTGTCCACAAAGGCCAGAGCCCCATTCATACTGAACACACACCACACACACACACACACACACACACAGGAAGGTGAGAACATCTGGAGGCATTCAGCAGTGCAGAGGAGGAACAGTGCTGCAAGCCTCAGAACAGATTTAGAATCAGGAGCTTAGCTCTCATATGAGGTGTCAGAAAAATGTTTGCTTTTTCATCAGCGGCTGCTTGAGTTTGTTTCACACGAAAACGTTTTGACCTCTGACCTCCTGAGTCCAGCCAGCACCATGAACTGTCCCTGTGGACTCCAGAAAATACTGTTTGCCTGTTGCTTGTCGAACATTTCTGCAGACAAAACAGAACAAAAATCAAAGAACTTTACGCATTAGGTTAGAACAGACAGCATTCTTCTGTGCATCTGTTGTATTTACTCACTTATGAGCTCGATCTTGCCATTGTTTTTGACATGATAGAAGGAGGCGTTGATTCTCGGGGACTCTCCATGGAGAACGGCAAATTTGCTGCCATTTGGCTCCCAAGCAAATGCAATGATGCTTTCTGCAAAGAACAGAAGATTCACACATCCATTCCATCCATTTTCTTTACACCTTGTCCCTTACTGGGGTCAGGAGGGTTGCTCATGAAACAACCATACACACACACACTCACACATATGGACAATTTAGACAGACCAATTAACCCTCTTAAGACCATAATTGTAACTGGGCCGCCTGGTATTTTTCTGATTTTATGGCTGTAAAATTTTCAAAAAAATGTGCAATGAGTCTGAATTTTTGCTCTTTTTTTCCAGAACATCCTCAGCTTTCAGTATTTGATGGTCATTTAACATTTTTGTCTATTGAAAACAGTGAACAAACAGTTAAAAGAGAAAAACAAAAATCAGAATTAAAATTTTCAGGTTTATTACTGAACAAAAACTTCCAGATGACAGGAGCAAACAATTTCAGATGAACAATTTCAACTTTCAACTACATTACATAAATGCAGAGAAAACTGTGAAGCCTGGCCTCCAATTTGCAAGTTTTTAGGCCTGTTTTTTATTAAATTATTTCAGGCGTTTTCATTTTTTGTGGTGGGCTCTAAAGCAGTTCCTCTCCAGCTGCAGACAGAATCCCACTCTGGATCCATCCAGACTTTATCTATCACACTTCAGGTTGAGAGGAAGCTGGTAAAATCTCCAGTGGTCAGGAGCAAGAGGCAGGGGACACACTGGACAGGTCACCAATCCTCACATGGCTGATTTGTTGGGTTTTTTTTTTTCCACAATTCATTTTTTGGCAGAAACAAAGTGGTGGTGATTTTTTTTTTCTTTTTGCCAAATTCACTTTAGGTAAAAATATTACTTAGGGCATTATTTTTGTAAGAACACAATTTTATTTTCAGCATAATAAATAATTATTGCACAAATGATGCAGGAACCAAGATGGAGCTAACAGCCAATAGCTGTGCAGCATTCATATGGCTAACGTTAGCTTGTACAAATATTTTACACAAACGGGTTCGCTGGTTATGTCTCTTATGTTCACTGCCTTCACATATCAGCCTTCTGGGACTCTTTATCAGTCTGGTGGATTTTTTTAGACATTTTCATAATTTTATGCGTGATTTCAACTCGTCCTCTGCCGTTTTCTCTCTCTCTCCGCCGCTACTCCACTAATGCAACACGAAGCTGCGCAGGGAAATTCTGTAACGAAAATATTTACTCTAATATCCGCTGCAACTTGCACATGTGATACAGCGTTGAAAAGCTTATTTCATGCACTTTCTAATACTTTTTGAATTTTTTGAATGCGACCAACCGTCCAGGAGTTACGATACAGAGAAGGTTGGGTGACAGATATGACACGACGGAGAATCTTCCTTGTGATTGGTCGAGCTCATATCAAACCTTCCCGGGTAACTACCGTAATGCATTATATATGCCCTGAAAGCGCAATGTCTCAGCTTTTCTGCAATTTTGGAATTTCTTTGATATGTTGAACGGTTCAGAAATTACGGTAATGGGAAGAGCACAAGCAAAATCCTGTCGGCACAGACAGGTTGGTCTTAAGAGGGTTAACATAACAGTCATGCTTTTGGACTGTGGGAGGAAACCGGAGTACCCAGAGCAAACCCACCATGCACAGGGAGAACATGCAAACTCCATGCAGCAAGTCTGGGACCGGGAATCAAACACAGAACCTTCTTGCTGCAAGGCAACAGCTCTGGTAGAAACTGTGCAGTTTGATATAGTGTAAATATAAAGACTACACTGTGGACTGACATAAATTACTTCTCCAGCTGTCACACTTCTAAAAAAAACCCTCAAACTGGAAAGGGTAAAAGACAAGAAGGATAAAGGAATGGACAGACCAGGGTCTGCACTTTTACAAGCCACAGTGCCATTCTGACTCTCACTCCAGCCAAATCAAATTTGTTCAGACAGATCTGCCAATGTAAACAACATACATAAAAGGCTGAAATCCTGCCACTTCAAAGGGCATTCACTCAACTACTCTTAAAAATACAGGAGGGTTAAAACTCAGCTTGTTTGTTTTTACCTAGCTTCACTGCAGTTAAATATGACTTTCTGTAAAGTATTTGTGCTCTTGATTTATCACACAATTTCATTGGACCTGTGCGAACTACTCAGGAGTTTGATTGGCTACTGTTTTGCCAGCAGGAAAAACTGTGCCTTAGCTGCAGTGTTCAAAATATGGGGAATAATAGCAGCAGCTTATAGTCCAGAATTTACGATAATTTTAAATATCTACAGGCAAATATCTACTTGTCAAGGTGCTCTCAATAAATCGTCCTTAATTTCCCTAATTTTGGGTTTTTGTCTGATACATTTCAAGGAAATCTAATCAATCTCCACACAGGTCTGGTATCAGCCACTGTCCCTTCTGTCAGAGCAGTCAGCCCTGACAGTCCGCACATGTAACCTGGTGACCCTGACACACGTGGACAGACCAATGGATGGAAAAATGATTGAAAAAGGAAAAGTATTATAGGCTTTTCTGATTTTCAACCTATCCAAAAATGAAAAACATTAAAACCAAATTCCAAACTTTTACTACCCTTGCCATTGCCTTCATGTGCAATTCTGCTAAAAAAAATTCTCACTTCCAGCACAGTTTAGCTTTCTTCTCTCTACTTGGATTATGGCCAATGGAATTTCTACCAGGCCAATCAGTGAATAGAAGGAGACATTAAGAAATATGTTTTAGAATTGTTGTCTGCTTACAGTTCAAGCAAAGGCAGAGGAGGGTGTGAAGGAACCTTTTCAGTCCAAGTAGGCCAGTGTTTCTCAACCTTTTTTGGGCCAGCGGCGACCCCATCCATTGTCCAGGTCCCTTACTGGCCCCCATCAGAGGATTTGATGGGGAAACTAATACACTGAATATTATTACTATCGCTATTGCATGTTTTGATTTTTATGGTTATTCGCTGGAGTTATCAAAAATAATTTCCCAGAGAACAAAAAAGCCATGGGAATAGAAATTATTTTTACAGGTATCTACAAAAAATGCAATGAATGGACCTTACCAAGCTCCGCCCAGAAATGCCCCTCGAAAGTCTCACATGACTGCATGTCTCACAAACAAAGCCTCCTGGTGCTTAGTTTCTATATGTAATTTCTAGAGGTGTGCCGATCGATCGGTCACCGATCATAATCGGCCGATTTCCGTGAAATCGGTGATGATCGGGATCGGCCGATCATTAGCTCTTGAACCGATATCGATCACCTGCATCTCATTTCTCAGCCTGTCTGTCCAGCTGGTCTCGTCTTTCCTTCACTGCTCAAACGCGCAGCAACAAATGCTAAGCGATGTGTAACTATATCGCACTGAGTGAATGAGGACGTCAACACAACGAAGCTAATAGACATAAAAACAATGACGGAGTTTGGCTACATCGAGGCTCACTGCAGTAAAAAGACATGGAGGATCAGACAGCAGGTAAAGCAGCACAGCTACAAACAGTCACCGGATTAGCATGACAGTCAGAAAGCTAAACTAATAACCTGTAAAATGATTTAAGTCTTGGAGCTGCGATGTAAGACGCTGGTTCTGCAGTTGAACCGCTACTACGCTACAGGTAGTAATAGTTAATATTTAGTAATATTTGACACGGAGCCGCTTCTGCTCCATGTCACAGGTTCGGTGACTCTCTCACCGAACCTGTTTAAAGCTGCAGCATCTAACCTAAAAAATACATTTTACATACGTATTAAAACCTTCTCTGTCCTAACATGAGACAGATAATCTCTAAAAAATAATCGATCTCCTCCCTGTTACTCCGCTCAGTCAGAAACAGCAAATCAGAACTAGCAGTAACCAGCTAGCCGCCATGCTAACAGGAAGTTTTCATTCAGTAACTCAGGATTGTTTATTGTAATGGATCCTGTTTTTGCCTTTGAATGTTAGGTTTTATACTTGAATTTTTTGTCAATGTTGGGAGGTTTTATTTTGGCTCTTTGCATTATTTAGCCTCTTCAGAGCCTCATATGTTATCAGTCTGTTAAAGATAGTATTATTAGTTCAATTTGCACAATGCCTGTTTTGTTTAGTTTTCTTCTTGGAAAAGTTATTAAAAACAAGTTTTTGTCTAAATTAAGGTGAATTCATGGTTCGTTTTTCTACATAATGTAAGAGTAGTATTTATGATAAAAAAAAAAAAAAAATAATTATGTGATCGGTATCGGGGATCGGAATCGGCGATCGGCCCTCAGGGGTGATCGGTATCGGGAGAAAAAAACCTGATCGGCACATCCCTAGTAATTTCATTTCGACTGACTCTGTGCAGAGTATTTCTGAGTCGATTAGTGTAGCATTTCTGCCGGATTTTCAAAAAATATCAGCCACGACAATGGACAGGGGAACCAACAAGTTCATGTCATCTTTTTTGGACGACATCAAGGTGTTTTAGCCACGCGACGCCTCTAACATTATGTGCGTCTCAGCTAAATGCTACCGGTCAATAAGGAACACAGCAGATCCACACCCGTTTTACGTATTATTTGAGTCTGGAGCATCTTTTATTTTGAAAATCCTGTAACTGGATTCTCTCGGTTACTTGTGTGCCAACATTGAGCCACAAGCAGCAAAGGGGGAAAAGAGACACATTGCGGCCCGGTAGGTGAATCCTACGTTACAATCCGCTCTGCGTAACGACTTCTGCCTTAGCGCCCCCCTCAACAGAATTGTCGGACTCTGTACGGATCGTGCATTCACTTAAGACAAAGAAAGCAAAGCAATAATACTTACACCAGCAGACACTCCTTTGTTCTTATTGTTTCTACAATGATTGAGCTGCAAATGCGGTCGTGCACAAGCTTTGATCCAAGCAAGGCTTTTCAGATTTTGGAAATCTGTGAATTTTAGTTCCACAAATACGATCAGGATACCTGACATCGCCTGTGCAGATACCCCACTGATTGAGGAGAACCATTCTTTTTTGAGTCCTGACGCAAAAGCCTTCTGCTGGTCTGCTAGTCCATCCATTCATCCATTTTCTTCCGCTTATCCGGGGTCGGGTCACGGGGGCAGCAGCTTCAGAAGGGAGGCCCAGACTTCCCTCTCCCCAGCCACTTCTTCCAGCTCCTCCGTGGGAACCCCAAGGCGTTCACAGGCCAGCTGAGAGACATAGTCCCTCCAGCATGTCCCGGGTCTTCCCTGGAGCCTCCTCCCAGTGGGACGTGCCAGGAACACCTCACCAGGGAGGCGTCCAGGAGGCATCCTGACCAGATGCCCGGGCCACCTCAACTGGCCCCTCTTGACGTGGAGGAACAGCGGCTCTACTTTGAGTCCCTCCAGGATGACCGAGCTTCTCACCCTATCCCCAAGGGAGAGCCCAGCCACCCTCTGGAGGAAACCCATTTTGGCTGCTTGTATCCGTGATCTCTGCAAAAAGCAGAGATCCCATCCTAAGGCCCCCAAAACGGATCCATTCAACACCTCGGCTGCGCCTAGAAATTCTGTCCATGAAGGTAATGAACAGAATCGGTGACAAAGGTCAGCCTTGGCGGAGTCCAATTCTCACCGGAAACGAGCCCGACTTCCTGCCGGCAATGCGGACCAGATTCTGACACCGGTCATACAGGGACCTGACAGCCCGTATCAAAGGGCCCAGTACCCCATACTCCCGGAGAACCCCCACAAGGCCCCCCGAGGGACACGGTCGAACACCTTCTCCAAGTCCACAAAACACATGTAGACTGGTTGGGCGAACTCCCATGCACCCTCCAGGACCCTGCTGAGGGTGTAGAGCTGGTCCAGTGTTCCACGACCAGGACAAAAACCACACTGCTCTTCCTGAATCCGAGGTTTGACTATCCGACGCACCCTCCTCTTCAGGACCCCCCAATAGACCTTACCAAGGAGGCTTAAGAGTGTGACCCCTCTGTATTTGGAGCACACCCTCCGGTCCCCCTTTTTAAACAGGAGGACCACCAACCCAGTCTGCCAATCCAGAGGAACTGCCCCCGATGTCCATGCGATATTGCAGAGTCGCTTGAGCCAACACAACCCTACAGCATCCAGAGCCTTAAGGAACTCCAGGCTGATCTCATCCAGCCCCAGGGCCGTGCCACCGAGGAGCTTTTTGACCACCTCTTCGACCTCGTCCCCAGAAATTGGAGAGCCCAACCCAGAGTCCCCAGGCTCAGCTTCCTCAACAGAAGGCATGTTGGTGGGATTGAGGGGGTCTTCAAAGTATTCCGCCCACCGGCCCACAACGCCCCGAGTTGAGGTCAGCAGCACACCATCCCCACCAGTGTTCTATAGTAACGAAGTAAAAATATTTCACTACTTTACTTAAGTATATTTTGGAGTACTTCATACTTTCGAGTATGAACATTTTTGATAACTTTCACTTTTACTTCACTATGTTTTCGAACTTAATTTCGTACTTTTACTCCGATACATTTTCAATGTGTACAAAAAAAACGAGAGGGAGAGAAACCCTGGTGTTTTGACCCCAACTACTGATTGACTGCTACAAAGTCGGTAGCCACTTACCTGGGCTTGTTCATCTCCACCAATAGGAAACACCCATAGACATAATATAATATCAAAGCAGACCCCGCATTGGCTGCTCCGGTCGCAGGAAATACGGCGGCCATCTTGGAGCGGTAGTCCCTCCTACTTTGCTCAATTAAAACAACAGAAGATGCCTCAGCACAGAGGGATATTGTTGTTTGGATCTATGGATTATTGATGTGAGGCTCCACAGACAACATTTCACAAGTAAGATGGATATATTATTGTGTATATATTGTGATTAGAATATTACTTTACTGTATTTATGTCCACCGGCGAGTTACCAGCTAATATTTGCTACAGTGCTTTGGTGTAATATGGGTTCAGCCCCGATATGAAGGATAACTGAGATTCTGTAAATCTAAAAAAATTAATCATTCTCTAACATTGACATATTATCTGACACAAGAGCCTATATTAGAAATGAAACAATGTAACATATTATAAAACTTATATTATGTGTGATAACATTCATCAGCAAAGTTTACACAGGTGGTAAAGACTATTATTATGTAATTCTTTCACTAGTAAGATTCATCCCAAATCTTCAGTTTTTGTTTTGAAAGTTTCATAAAGACACGATGTGAGGAAGAAGAGGGAGAATCTATAAAGAGACGGATTCACTGCAGCAGGATGAATCTCACATAGGATTTTGGACTCAATCTATATATATATATATATATATTACACAGTCCAGTCACATTAATGTGACCACCACGTACTTTCCACTTCAGAGTTAAATAACCAATCACAGAAGGCAGGTGGCAGCACAGTGCAGTTGAGCGTATATAAAGGGTGTGTGTGGGCTTCGGAAAACATTTCAATCGTTGGCGTAATGCAGAAACGAAGCGATTTATCCGACGTCCAAAAGGGCATGATCATTGGCTTTCGGGCCAAGGGTGGAAGCATTTCCGAAACGGCTGAGTTTGTGAACTGTTTGCGTGCCGCCGTGGTAAAAGTGTACCGTGCATGGCAAAATGGGACTGTCCAAAATCAACGACGTGGCAAATGTGGTGCACCACGGGCCATAGATGACAGAGGCGAACGACGGTTGCGGAGATGCGTTCGGGCAGATAGACGGGCTACCGTTGAGCAACTGACCACTAAAATGAACCAAGGGGCTACCACAAGTGTCTCCCAAACCACTATTCAGCGAACATTGCTGCGTCTGGGCCTCCGAAGCGGACGCCTGGTTCGTGCACCTATGCTGACTGGTGTTCATCGACGACGAAGGCTAGAATTTGCACGCCAGTACAGCAGCTGGACGTCCACTGAGTGGCGACAGGTAGCGTTTTCAGATGAATCGCGTTTTATGCTCCATCGGACAGATGGACGTTGGCGTATAAGGCGTGAAACCTCTGAAAGGAACCACCCTGCAACCATTGCAGGAACGGTCCAAGCTGGAGGCGGGAGCATTATGGTCTGGGGAATGTTTTCCTGGCATTCTCTGGGTTCACTGATTATTGTGGAAGGCACGATGGATCAATACAAGTACGCATCTGTCCTTGCGGACCATGTCCACCCCTACATGCGCATTGTTTTTCCTCAGGATGATGGCATCTTCCAGCAGGACAATGCGAGGTGCCATACAGCTGCCAGTGTACGTGCGTGGTTCGAAGAGCACCAGGATGAGTTTACCGTCCTCCCCTGGCCAGCAAACTCACCTGACTTAAACCCAATCGAGCATCTGTGGGACCATCTCGATCGAGTTGTTCGTGCCATGGATCCTCAACCGCGTAATCTAGCGCAGCTGGCCACGGCATTAGAGTCGGCATGGCTCAACATCCCAGAGAAGACCTTCAGGGACCTAAGTGACTCTCTTCCTGCACGTCTCGTAGCAGTTCGCTCTGCGAAAGGTGGTTATTCTGGCTTTTGACAGATGGTCACATTAATGTGACTGGACTGTGTATATATATATATATATATATATATATATATTCCATTCCTATTCTATTGTTACAGCCACTAATCATATTTAAATATGCTGAACTAGATATTAAAAACATACTTAAATAATACAATTGTTTATAAATGTAGCTTTGATAGATGTTTGAATATAGTTCCCAGTAACAAAAAAACGTGTTATGATCGATTAAATGCGCTGATATGTCATTTTGCCTGCTAAACACATAAGGCTCAGTGGAGTGGTCTACCTCTCCTATTGTCTCATGAGTGACAATAGGCGAGAGCGGCGCATGAGGCGTCTATCCTTATGTCTATGGAAACACCTGTTTCGCTTCTCACCATTAAACATAAAGCAAGTCTCACGATAAGCAACAGCCACATGTCCCTAATGCTACATAATGACCAGTTGTTGGACCAATAGTTTGTGAAGTAGAGTAATCATAACAGCTTTTTTTCTTCATGTTGGCCACATTTTCTATACTGACTATTTTTCTCATTTTCAGCACTGACCTTACTTGAAGAGAAACTTAAGGCTTACAAAAACTTTGTATTTTCTGTCCTGGAGGGGAAACTAAGAAGCTGGTTCAGTTGTAAAGCAGGTTAAGTTAACCTTGTGCTGTAGGTAAAGCACCTAATGATGCCTGCAGGTTTATCTATTAGCAGGTTTAATTTTGCCTGCACTTGGTTGTGTACATTACTTTAACTGTATTTGACAAGTTTACCAAAATATAAAAATTGTCATTCAAACTGCATTTGCTTTGATTTACTTTTTACTTATACTTTTCATTACATTACTTAAGTACAAAAAAATTCTGATACTTTAAGACTTTAACTCAAGTAACATTTCAGTCAGTGACTTGGACTTTTACCAAAGTCATATTTTGGAGAGGTACCTATACTTTTACTTGACTATGAGATTTCAGTACTTTATACAACACTGATCCCCACTATAAACAGTGTTGGTGCTGCACTGTTTTCCCCTCCTGAGACGCCGGATGGTGGACCAGAATCGCTCCGAAGCCATACGGAAGTCTTTCTCCATGGCCTCTCCAAACTCCTCCCACGCTCGAGTTTTTGCCTCAACGACCACCCGAGCCGCATGCCGCTTCGCCCGCCGGTACCCATCAGTTGCTTCTGGAGTCCCACAGGCCAAAAAGGCTTGATAGGACTCCTTCTTCAGCTTGACAGCATCCCTCACCGAAGGTGTCCACCAACGGGTTTGAGGGTTGCCACCGCGACAGGCACCAACAACCTTGCAGCCGCAGCTCTGATAAGCCGCCTCTGCATTTGAGGCACGGAAGACGACTCAATGTCCCCAACCTCCGTGTTCAAAGTTCTGCCAGAGATGGGAGTTAAAGCTCCGTCTCACAGGGGACTCCGCCAGACGTTCCCAGCAGACCCTCACTGCACGTTTGGGCCTGCCAGGTCTGACCGGCTTCCTCCCCCACCACCGGAGCCAACTCACCACCAGGTAGTGGTGGGTGGACAGCTCCGCCCCTCTCTTCACCCGAGTGTCCAAGACATATGACTGCAGATCCGATGAAACGATGACAAAATTGATCATCGAACTGCGGCCTAGGGTGTCCTGGTGCCAAGTGCACGTATGGACACCCTTATGACTGAACATGGTGTTTGTGATGGACAATCAGTGACAAGCACAGAAGTCCAACAACAGAACACCTCTCGAGTTCAGATCGGGGGGCGGGGGGGCTTTCCTCCCAACCACGCCCCTCCAGGTCTCACTGTCATTGCCCACATGAGCATTGAAGTCCCCCAGCAGAACAAGGGAGTCCCCAGGAGGGGCACTCTCCAGTACCCCCTCTAAGGACTCCAAGAAGGGTGGGTAATCTGAACTGCTGTTCGACCCATAAGCACAAACAGTCAGAACCCGTCCTCCCACCCGTAGGTGGAAGGAGGCTACCCTCTTGTTCACCGGGGTAAACCCCAACATACGGCGCCAAGCTCCGGTTCCTTCCCCACCAGAGAGGTGACGTTCCACGTCTCAACAGCCAGCTTCTGCAGCCGAGGATCAGACCGCCAGGGTCCCCACCCACGGCTGTCGCCCGTTCCACACTGCACCTAACCCCTTCGACAGGTGGTGAGCCCATTGGAAGGCGGACCCACGTCTCCTCTTCGGGCTGAGCCCGGCCGGGCTCCGTGGGTAAAAGCCCGGTCACCAAGCCCTCGCCATCGTGCCCCACCTCCAGGCCTGGCTCCAGAGTGGGGCCCCGGTGACCCGAGTCCGGGCGAGGGAACACTAGCTCCAAGCTTGTTGTGCATCATAAGGGGTCTGCTAGTCTACAATGTACATTAGCATGTGTTTACTACTGTAGCTTGTGTTTGTGAGACAGTCACGCACATGGTAGCTGCACTGTGACGTAAAATTGGCAATAGCCAATGAAATGCTGCCTATGTGGTAAGGCGATTCAATCAGGGGTTTTCACCAACTGGTAGCTTAACGCTGAATGTGACAGGCAGCCAATCAGAAAGCGCGGATTCTCCGCCTGCTTTCTGAGGGGAAATTACCGAGGGGAATCCCAAACAGCTGAAACGGCGCAACTCTAAGCCTGGCGGCAGGGCTAGCAAAGCATGGCGGGCCGCCATGCTTATAATACACTGGGGAAAACCCTGCATCTAGTTCGTTGCTTCGTGCCATGTGCAGATTCTCCCGTTTCAGAGTTTTGCATGTAAGGTAGAGGGTAGGGTATGAAACCCTAACCCGTTTCATACCGGACCACTTGCAGCACCGATGTTAACTCTATAAAATAAAACACTCTCTATGGTGGCATCACCCATCAAGGGATTTCTTTACTTAACTTAGTTCATTTATCTGAGACATCGTGATTTTAGACATCACATGTTTATAAGAGCACTATTTCGTTGTCCTTCCATGAAAATGTGCAGCATCCAGACGGACAATAAAACACGTTTTAATATAAGTTGCTGCTTCAACATGATCACAACACTGACAAAATTATTTGTACAAAAATCCTCAATAAAACATAAAATATTTGAAAATCCGACATCAGACAAGTGAATCACAGCAACGTCAGCTGGTGTAACGCTGAACTGACGCTTTGAAACTACCAGGAGCGCGGAGCTGCACCAAGAAGCTACAAACACTGAAGAGAAGGAGAGCTGCCATCAATACAGTTGCAGCCAAGCATGTTTTAATGTTACACAATACAGTTTTACCAAGTTGCTTCATGGTCTAAACTAGTATTGTTGTGCATATAAGGTGTAAAGATTACCTTCGACCAAATATCCCCCAAAGGAATTCCAGTGCCCCCTCTTTTGTAAAAATTTCCGCTAGCCTCCCCTCCCGTCCTCTGAATGCCCCCCGGGGAGTGGTACCACCCCATTGAGAAACGCTAGTGTAGGCCATGCTTCTAAATATTGAATTAACATGAACAGACGCCTAGATTTCATCAGCTCTTCTCTCTTCACTGTGGAAGATGGTTGTTTACAGTGCAGACAATGTCCTATAAGCTTCTTATTGTTGAACTGGCACATTACATACATCACAGGCAAACATTAGAAAACTTTAAAACCTCAACAGAGGCCAGGCCTGCAGAAAGAAATTATGTGTCAACAGCAGAGAGCCCAAATTCCTCTGGACAAAGCAAAGTGTACAATAAGAGGTTTTTACCAAGATAAAGTTTTACTGACTAGGAAACCTTGTTAATTGATATTTTTGGAAGGACGTTTTACCAACCCCATAGTTTGTGCCTTTGTTCCTACCTTTCATCTCCACTACATCAACAGGAACTTGTTTCTCCCTCATTCTGAAAATTTCAAAGTTGGTAACAACGCCCTGTAACGTGAAGACAGATTTAGATTTTTTCAACTTATTTTTAATCCAAACAGGAGGTGCCTCCTTTTTAGGTACCTGTGTTCCTTTGGGAGTCCTGTCCACTTTCACACACAGGTAATCACCATTCCTCTGCCAGTGCAGCTTGCAGTCCACGACGTTTGAACAGATTACGGACACGGATCTCCTGCCGGGAAGGCAACTGCATCAGTGTCACTCTTGCAGGGATGTCCTTATCCTCAGGTACCCAGAATGCAATAATGTTGTCACCAGGAGACCAAGAAAAGTCCCTGCAGAAACACACACACACTCTCAATACATGTCAAAAAACTGCAACAGCAACAAATAGTTGAAATAGAGAGAAAGCTTACTTGATTCCATTGATCTTGAGACTTTTCTTGTCCAACAAGCCCATTGACTAAAACAATAAAAAAATATTCTTTAGGATCACATCTAAAACTATTTTAAAAATAAAACCCCTTATTTTGAGATTTCCTACTGGAGTTTCATAGATGCTCAGGGTGTCGGTAGTCATCCTTGCAAAGAACTTCCCATCATGGCTCCATCTGAAAGCAGAAATCTACAGTTAGCCCAACTGTTCCTGCTGAAATAATGGCACTCAGAAAAGTGCTGCTCTGACTTGAATATAGGCCAGTGAGCTGAACTCTCGCAGTGGAAGCCTCTCTTCTTCTGTCCTGTCAAGATGTCCCAGATGATGATGGCCTGCGGATCCTCCTTAGTATCCATCAACGGACTGAAGGTCACTACGTACCTGACAGGCAGCAATACACACAAAGTAAAGGTTAAGACCACCAATCATGTTTACAGTGAAGAATCTCACATACCTGCTCAGCCCAGACACACAGGTCTCAAAAGATTTACTGAAATGAGTCTTTAATGGTGTGGTTCCACAATCCTATTAAAAACCTTCATTACCTAGAATCCCTTGCTTAATCTCCCATGCCTCAACATGCTGTTCATAGAAGTGATATCTGCTGATACTGTTCAAGTTGATCCTCCTCAATTTTGCAATCCAAGAATATTTCTGCCAAATGGATTGCACACTACAAATATGTTTCTGATAAGTTATTAATCTGTTAACTTTAGGGCTGTTGTAAATGAATATTTTAGTAATTCAGTTCGTAATAATCGTTAGAATTAATGAGTATTATAAGAATTCTCGATTTTTCTAATTGAGTAATCGGATAAGAAAAATGTGAAAATAAAATATTGGTAAATCTAACAGCAGTGTTACTATTGGACATCAATCTCAGGCCAATTTTCATATTTGAGCTTCCTGAACAATTACTTTTATGTAGTTTAAAAAAATTAACCTGTAAAAATCGTAGCTCACTTTCTAAGTTAACCTGAAGAAAAGTCATACAAAAACCTGTAATTACAGGTGCTGGTCATAAAATTAGAATATAATGAAAAAGTAGATTTATTTCAGTAATTCCATTTAAAAAGTGAAACTTGTATATTATATTCATACATTACATACAAACTCATATATTTCAAATGTTTAGTTCGTTTAATTTTGATGATTACAAATAAATGAAAATCTCAAATTCAGCATATCAGAAAATTAGAATATTACTGAAGACCAATAAAAACAAAGGATTTATAGAAATGTTGGCCAACTGAAAAGTATGAACATGAAAAGTATGAGCATGTACAGCACTCAGTATTTAGTTGGGGCTCCTTTGGCCTGTATTACTGCAGCAATGCGGCGTGGCATGGAGTCGATCAGTCTGTGGCTCTGCTCAGGTGTTATGATAGCCCAGGTTGCTCTAATAGTGGCTTTTAGCTCTTCTAAATTTTTGAGTCTGGTGTATTGCATCTTCTTCTTCACAATACCCATAGATTTTCTAAGGGGTTAAGGTCAGGAGAGTTTGCTGGACAATTAAGAACAGGGATACCATGGTCCTTCAACCAGGTACTGGTAGCTTTGGCACTGTGTGCAGGTGCCAAGTTCTGCTGGAAAATGAAATCTGCATCTCCAAAAAGTTGGTCAGCAGCAGGAAGCATGAAGTGCTCTAAAACTTCCTGGTATGTGGCTGCATTGACCCTGGACCTCAGAAAACACAATGAACCAACACCAGCAGATGACATGGCAGCCAAACCATCACTGACTGTGGAAACTTTACACTGGACTTCAAGCAACGTGGATGAAGTGCCTCTCTTCTTTTCCTCCAGACTCTGGGACCTTGATTTCCAAAGGAAATGCAAAATTTACTTTCAGAGAACATGACTTTGGACCACTCACCAGCAGTCCAGGCCTGTTTCTCTTTAGCCCAGGCAAGACGCTTCTGACGCTGTCTGTGGTTCAAGAGTGGCTTGACACAAGGAATGCGACAGCAGAAACCCATGTCTTTCATACGTCTGTGTGTGGTGGTTCTTGAAGCACTCACTCCAGCTGCAGTCTACTCTTTGTGAATCTCCCCCACATTTTTGAATGGGTTTTGTTTCACAATCCTCTCCAGGGTGCGGTTATCTCTCTTGCTTGTACACTTTTTTCGACCACATCTTTTCCTTCCCTTCGCCTCTCTATTAATGTGCTTGGACACAGAGCTCTGTGAACAGCCAGCCTCTTTAGCGATGACCTTTTGTCTTGTGCAAGGTGTCGATGGTCGTCTTTTGGACAACTGTCAAGTCAGCAGTCTTCCCCATGATTGTGTAGCCTATAGAACTAGACTGAAAGACCATTTAAAGGCCTTTGCAAGTGGTTTGAGTTAATTAGCTGATTAGAGTGTGGTACCAGGTGCCATCAATTTTGAACCTTTTCACAAGATTCTAATTTTCTGATATGCTGAATTTGAGATTTTCATTTGTAATCATCAAAATTAAACAAAATAAACATTTGAAATATATGATTTTGTATGTAATGTATAAATATAATATACAAGTTTCACTTTTTAAATGGAATTACTGAAATAAATCTACTTTTTCATTATATTCTAATTTTATGACCAGCACCTGTATATTAAATTTAATAATAAAAGAGGCAGGCACACAGACACAAAATGTCTATACTCCAGCTTTTAGTTTATGTATTCATTTTCAGTCAATTTAATAGATGTACTTTCACCTTGTCAAGCCATCTATAGCTTTTGTGTCCATGTTAGCAATGGGATTTGACTCCATTTGTCACACACAGAAACTCATCTACCAGCTATGTACTGCCATTAGAGGTGTGCCGATCAATCGGTCACGATCATAATGGGCCCATTTTTGTGAAAAAGTGCATGATCGGTGATCGCGATCATTGGCTCTTGTTGCCGATACCGATCACCTGCATTTAATTTCTCAGCCTGCCTGTGCAGCTGGTCTCCTCTTTCCTTCACACTCCGCAAGCGCGCAGCAACAAATCCTAAGCGATGTGGAAATATAACGCACTGTAAGAATGGGGAAGTTTGAGTGTTGCGGTGGAAAATTGAAGCAGGTCAAAATGCATCAACACAACGAAGTTAATACGACATAAAAACAATGTAGCCATATTTGACGGAGTTTGGCTACATCGAGGCTCACTGTAGTAAAAAAGACATATGGAGAATCAGATAGCAGGTAAAGCAGCGCACAGCTACAAACACTCACCCGGATTAGCATGATGGTCAGAAAGCTAAACAAATAACCCGCTAAATCATTTAAGTCTTCGAGCTGCGATGTAAGACGCTGGTTCTGCTCTCCTGTTGAACCACTGCTCCGCTACAGGTAGCAATATTTCAGACGGAGCCACTTCTGCTCCACCTGGTAGTGACTCTCACACCAAACCTCTGCTTAAGAGCCTTCATATGTTATCAGTCTGTTAAAGATAGTATTAGTGATAGCAGTTCAATTTGCACAATGCCTGTTTTGTTTAGTTTTCTTCTTGGAAAAAGTTATTAAAAACAAGTTTTTGTCTAAATTAAGGTGAATTCATGGTTTCTTTTTGGCTACATCGAGGCTCACCGCAGGACAAAAGGACATCCGGAGCGGCGAGGCAGCAGGTAAAGCAGCACACAATTACCAACCCTCACCTGGAGGAGCATGACGGTCAGAAAGCTAAGCAAATAACCCAAAAAAGAATTTAAGTCTTCAAGCTGGAGGTGCAAGATGCTGGTTTTGCTCCCCCTGTTGGACAGCCGCTACACACTACTGGGACGCAATATTTCACACACATGGCACCGCTCTAGCTCCACCCGGCAGTAAACTCACACTGAATGTCTCCTTAAAGCTGCAGCATGCAACTTAAGCTAAGTTTTTACATATGTATTAAAACTTTTGCTGTTCTAAGAGAGATAATCTCTGAAAAAAATTATTGATCGCCTCTGCCTTTCTATGTTCTGCAGAATTACTCAGTTCAGTCAGAAACAGCCAATCAGAACCAGCATTAATCAGCTGACCACGCTCTCACGAAGTTTTTATTTAGTAACTCAGGATTGTTTATTTTGATGCAACCTGCATTTGACTTTGAATGAATGTTTTTTTTCCTTGACTTTATCTGATATAGGAAGTGTTGTGAGATTTATTTGACATATGCATAATTTATGGTACTGAGACCCTTATTGTTAAATATTATTTTATTTATTGCAGGATTATCAGTTGTCCTTTTGATTGAATAACTGCTGTATTGTGCCTTGTTCCAATGTCTTATGTCTAAGTTAGGTGAACTTTTTACCAGATATTTTTTTAACTTTTCCAGATCACATAGTAGCAATTATACCTTCAGCAAAAAATTAACAGCCCGTGGATATGATCGGCAATGATTGGTGATCGGAAGTGACCGACCCTCATGGATGATCGTTAACGGAATTGACAGCAAAAAAGCTGATTGGAGCATCCCCGTCCCAGACCGAACTTGAAAACTGGATGTTATGCTGCTAACACTTAGCTTTCGTCAACAATTCATAGGCGGAAGTGAGAGAGCTCAGCAACACAAATAATGACCTGGCCGGAACAAGGTACGGGAAATAATAAAACATAATTTAACAAAGCTTTGAAGCAGATTCATTTCCCCCCCGGAATTTTAATTATCGAGGTACTTGAATCATTCCAGGAATCATTACAGCCCTAGCTAACTTACAGCTGCACAGTGAAAATAATTGATGAGAATTACAAACAATATTCAAACTTTGTCATTGGTGTGACCTCAACCAGCTTTAGAGTGGGTTAAAGAAAGGTGAAATAAGACCAGCTACCATTCGTTTCACAATAATTTACAGAAGTCTCATCATTTAAGTACTATTTGAACTATAATTGGACGAGCAAGTGCTGATCATAGCTAAGAGGAGATTTAAGGTTTATGGTAGTAAAGCTTCAGGTCGCAAACACTCTGGGTAACACTGTTAAAAGACACGCCTTAAAAGTGACTGATACAAACCCAGGGTTCGATTATTTCTACTTAACCTTTACTTAAAAGAAGAAAAACATATTAAAACTCTTACAATACAATTTTAAATAAAACCCACAAAATATCTAACATAAACAGATTGAAAAGCACTGATCAAAATTTTTTGTAATGATTTAATGAAAGTAGACAGTGGATGAAGGTATGAAGCGTTAGCAAATTTTAAACTTGGTGTGCAAACGTGAACACCAAAAGGCTGTGATAAAAAAGTTACTCAAGTGTAAACTGACAATTACTGGAAATTTTAAGGTGCCTGCAAATGAAAAGAATGTTTTCTAATTCTGTTTTTGCAGAATTACCCAACTTTCTCTCACTCTGTCAAAGCAGAGTGAGAGAAAGTTTGCTGAAAAGACAGACTGCAGTGTGTCAGGGGTGTCGGTTAATCGAGAATGTTTCTGAAGGCATAGGATGTTCAACCTAATGTGAATTTAGAAATCATCAATTAAATGTGAATGTAACAAGACAGTGAGCTGCCAAGTTGAGCATCAAGTCTGACCTCTGAACCTGCATAGTTACCTCTCGCATGGTGAGAAGTCAATAGAAAGAGATACGCCCTGATGGGCATGAGAACCCTGGGATCTGCTTGAACTTCTCTCCACCCCACAATGCAATGCCTCGCTGGTGGAAGGTTGCCAGGTAGGTGCCTTTGGGAGACCAGCGAACGTATGTTTCTGTCCAGCGCTGCATCCAAACACAAACAGTTAAGCCTTCTGCATGCCTTCCTGATAAGCTCTACCTCACACAAAGCTGTCGGGTAACTCACCGCTCGCTCCTCAGCCAAGATGGGATCTTTCGCATCATTTGAGAAGATGGCTGTCCTCTCTCCAGCTTCATAGATGACACTGTACTGGTCACGGCAGTCTGAGTCCTCAATCCAGTGACGCATATTACCCTGAACAGGAAACCAGAGGTAAGAAACCAAATTCATTTCCAAATAAACTGAGATCGAGAGATGATTGAGTAAAACTCACAAAATCTTTAAAGGGCTGTTTCTCTGGAGCTTCCCACTCATCACTGATGTTCATGTACCTGAAAACGAGTAAAAAAAGAATAAGCTTTTAATTAATGCTATAATGATAGATGTCTACCTGCCACTTTGTTGTCTGATATGCGACATACTTGTCAAAGTCAGTGAAGAGGTTAACTCTGAATGTATGCTGTTTGTCTAGTTTGTAGCCATCTGCATTCTTCACCGCCTCCACAGCCTGAGTGGGGGCAGCATACTCCAGGAAAATGTATCTACAAAAGCAAGAGAGCGTTTAATGTCTTCAACTGGCACGAAAAGCAACAAATCAAGCAGAGCAGGAAGCTCATGGGGTCATACCCTTTGGTCATGCCGTCGGCTTCTGGATAAAACTCAGTTGTGATCTTGCCGAACTTGGAGAAGATTTTGTGTATGACATTCTTGAGTTTTTCCAGCCGCTCAGGGCCCACCTGCGGGACGTTGTCCACCACTACCACTGAGTCGATCCCGTCAGCCTCCTGAGGTTTCTCCCGTAAGATGTCCTCCAGAAGTTCTGACAGATTCACACAACATAATAAGAATAAGGAGAGCGAGAAAGACAGAGAGTGACTTATCTGTTCAGGCAGAAAACATCTGCACTACTTCAGCCTGCTGCTTCACAACCTGCTGACTTTTAATTTATTCCACAAAAACAAACATTTAGATCTTTATGGATTTTTTGACAGCTACCATTTAAATATGCATAGTGCATAGTGCATATGTGTGGCTCTGTGGATAGAGTCGTCGTCTTCTGATCGGAAGATTGCAGGTTCGATTCCAGCTTCCTCCTGCCACATGTCGATGTGCCCCTGGGCAAGGCACATATGCTGCATATCGGTGTATAAATGTTTGAGTGCCAATGGGTGAATGTGGCTCTAGTGTAAAGCGCTTTGACTGGTCAAAAATGATTAAATAAAGCGCTATATAAGTTCAGTCCATTTACCACAGCAATAAATATCATATCTGCAATGTTGTTTAAAACGGGACGTTTCTCCCACAAGCTAATTGGGTGAAACCAACACTTTAAGGTACTTATAATTGTATCATTTGTGCTATATATCAATGAGGTATGAGGTTCACTTAAGTTTGTTTTTAACCTTCCACTGACATCAGTCACATCTCTGCTGTATGAATTTAAACCTTGATCCGTCACAGTTTGGACCATCATCAATCTTCACCTCCAGCTTCCTCATTCCCATTTCATACCAATATACTTCCATTTCCGAGTACTCAATAGTCACATATTATGTTACTACCTGGGATATTGAGCATTTATTAAAGAAGCAATCAAAGAAATGGTCAACTCTTTAGTTTGACAGGATATTACAATTCCTAAGATCTCATAATCCAATTTCTTTGAATTGCAGTTCTGATTTCTGTTTGGACCTTCTGACTATGACAGAAACCATGACTGCAAATAAAACTAAAATAAGTATGAGCAACCTCCTGCTGGTAGATATAATGTATTTAAGCTAGTTAATTACTTTATGGAAAACTTATTTAAATCATCTTAAATTGGCTATTCTGGTGGCAGGGAGCTCATTTTCATACTCAAAAATTTTCATACTAAAAAGACCTAAACACATGGACTAAATAGTAAGAAAGGCTGGATTGAAATTTAAACAAGTAAATCACATAAAGCTAAGTTTACTTTCTAAGTTTATAATTAAGGTGAAATTTTAAGGTTTCACAAGTCAACTGACAATTTTTTTTGTTGTTCAACATTGAATGGTCAATACGTCAAACATAAAAATCTTTTAATACACCAAAACTAGATTTTAGTCGAGAAATGCATCAACCAACAGCATGTAGTTTCATACACAAATTAAAGTTAGGTAAATGCTGGGAAAACATTATTTGTTCCTTGATTTACAATATAATGATCTAATAATTCCATACATCATCTGCAGCATATTTAGTTTCTGCCAGAAAATCCTTAAACACTGAATCTATGGCAAAAATCCAGACAATGATTCGTGCCATGGACTGGCAACCTGTCCAGGCCGAACCCTGAACCCTGCATCCTGCCCGAAACCTTGGCTGGAGGTCGGACCCAGCAACCCTCATTACACCTTTGTCCCACTAGGGAAAATGGATGAATGGAAGAAATTTATTCTTACCCAATTTTATTTTCAGTCAAATAATTTATTACATATCCATTCTATAAATACACTTAAACTAAAAACACTCTTAATGCATAGACACCATTGCCCCAAGTCCAGGTGAGACTATTTTACTCTTTAAGAGATTAAATGATTTTACAACTTGATGATTTCCTGTAATAACAGTTACAGCCAAATACAAAGATGTCACAGGTGTAAATAAATGGAGAACAACCGAGTTTATAATGATTAAAATTAAGTTTGCATATTTCATGTACTGCGTAACCAGCTGTTTCTGAACACTTCAGTTTTAACTAAATAGGTCGGAGCACAAATTACATGCAGAACAAACTCCTGGGTTATAATCTGAAAAGTCACCAGATGTTTCAATACCAGATGAAACGAAAAGTTTCATCATATGAAACGAAAGTTACAGTTTTTATTTTTGGCTTTGATTAATACATCAAATATTTATGAAGACTTACAAATATAACGTTAAATGGGTTTCAGAGCGAGGGGCTGTGCGGGGTCTGCGTGAGGCTAACGGCCGTTTAAGGGACCGGCTCCTCAAACAGAATCACGTCTCAGTTCAATAAGTCAAGACTGAACATTATGGTGAAAATATAACCACCAAGTTAGACTAAATAAAATGAGATATAGTCAGGTGTCTGAAAATTCAGGTACCAACACAGTTGATCTCTCAGCTAACAATTAGCAACAGGCCAGAAAGCCGGCGTATTTCCTGCCGCCGCTCACCCTCATCCTCGATGTCGTCCTCGAAGTCCTCCGGGTCGCTGAAGGACGGCTCCTCCTCCTCGTACTCAGGGTCGTCTACCATAGCCAACGTATCTTGCATTTACCAGGGCAAGAGATCAAATGTCTGTCAAAGAGGGAACGGAATTTCTGGAAATCGTGAGGCTAACGATGCTCGGCCGGTGTGGCACCATGTGCGAAAATGGACGAAGAGGCGGAAACGGAGCGCCGGAAGCGGCTCGGAGGCGCGTGGGAAGAAAACCCAGATCTGTAAATTAAAATGATGGGTAGACAGACTCATACTTTGACCGTTTAGCCCATCGAACTACTTATAGATCTACAAAGTGTCTCGCCTTTTTTTGTGAATACGAGTTCAGTTCCCGCGAGAAAAAGTCGAGCGAGCTTAGACTGAATTAAACACATCAGACGAAGACGTATTTTAGCTATCTGTAGCTCTCGGAGTTAAACCGAATGCCTGTATAACTTTAATAGATTTTATAACGTGCTAGAGACATGGACAGCCAGTGTGTTTCTATGCTGCCCCGGGTCTGTGGAGCTCTGTTGGTGTCAGGAAGTTCCCTCCCTGACGACACCAGCCTGGACAAACTACTGGACTGGTTTACAACTGTCGCGCAGGCGGGTCAGTAACACCGACATCCTCCGAGTTTACAACTATTATATAACATATAAACATGTCAGCATAGAATTAAGGTTGTCCTTCAGTTCCAGGACTGTTTGTACCCTGGAACATTGTTTTTGTTATCGTAGTAATAAAAATAAATATGAAAAGTGTAGTACTTTGTATCTAGTTCCCTTTACTTTTATTCCATTAATTAAAATGACTTTAAAAATTGCCTGATTAGAAAATGTAGTCAATCAATATATACATACAGAAATCCACAGCTGGGCAGGGAGAATCTATCAGGAGAAAAACTAGTTTATATAAACAGTGAAGGTTAAAAAAACCATTAAACAGTTTGCAGTTGGCGAGACCTAGTGAGAGGAGAGGTATTAAAATTAGACTCCACACTTCCAGCTAAACGATTTAATCCCAAACATGCAGGGCAGGATCACAGGCCTCAAATTCATTTTCATTTTGGGCCACATCAACATCATGAATATTCGCTTTGAATTGATCAAATCCATTAACAAACCATTAAAATATTGATAATAGTCACTGCATTCAATAAGTACTTCTTAAGATAAAATAATATTGAACTTCTTTTACTTTGAACAGTCCCTTCAGAATTTTGCTATTCTGTTTGTTATTTTTATTTTTTTGCAGTAAGAATCAAAGAGGGAAGTCAGAGCAGGGAATGTGCTGATGACCACATAAAATTCAACAAAAAAATAATTGATGTATTTGGTTGTAGTGTCATAAAAGAGGTTTTCTGTTCAATTTCAACTTGTCTGTATTTTCACTTCATTAAGGCCCATCTCTGTTGGAGGCGTGTCCATGTCTGGTTGATTTCGTCTCCAAGGTGGCCTTTAACTACGCTTCAGGCTCCAGCATCCTTTCTTTCACGCTGAAGCTCACTGGCTTGATTGGTGCTTCTGAAGACGGCTTTAAAGTTCTGAAGGTACAACTAAAGAATCCAAACAGCCCCCAACCTGGTATTCCATTCTCTCATCCCTCCATCACACTCTCTAATGTGCAGGAGTGCTCTGTATTGAAACTGGTCTTTAATTGGCAACACTGGCAAGAGGCAGGACTTTGGGAGGATCCATGTCTGCGGATTGGCTGGATCCAGGGTCTAAAGATGATTCTGCAGCACTTGGAAGCTCTCAGTTTTTTTGTGCAAGCAGGTAATTCATCACATAGGACATTTGACCTTCTTTTGTTCACTTTGCTTAAGAGTTTTACAAAGAGACTGGCGGTGTTCCTTTATTGTCTGCAGATCTTATTGAACCACTCCTTCAACTTCAGACAGACTCAAGCCTTTTTGTTGCTTCAGCTGCCAATGAGACACTCGCTCAAGTCCTGCTTCTCTGTCAGTCTCTGTCCTCTGTGGGTCATAATGGTTCAAAAAATAGAGACTTGGAACACAACAGTGCGAGTATGGAAACCACCCAGAATTACAGTGATATAATCACGAAGGTCTCTGAATATCTGAACAAATCAATGGTTTTGAAGGAAATTTCACAGCTTCCTGGAAGCCAGCAGATCCTCAGGCTGCTGGCCAAGCTCCTGGTCCGGGTCGGGCCTCCACTGAGGGACACACTGTTGCTGGCTGTCATGAACTCTCTGGAGGAACTGGTGACATCAAGCTGCAGTCAGCTCACAGTTCCTCTCTTGGATGTCATCCTGGCTGCAAACAGGTGAGATCATTTAATCAGGTGTTAAACTGCTGTTAAATGCAGCTAGCAGTCTCTGCTCTAGCATTAAAGCACTAGTGTTAGATCTGTTTTAGCCCAGTAGCTAACTTGCTAGTGTATCCTATAAGCTAATGGCACGCTTTATACTGTGCAGTACTGAAATAGTTGATAGTCAATAACCACAGTTCACTGAAGCACATGTATTTCATCTAACTAAAACGATTGCTTAAATTCTGATACCAGACCAAAACAAACAGGAAAATGATTTTCTGGGATAATATAAAAATGAAAAGCTTTCTTGATATATATATATATATATATATATATCAAGAAAGCTCATACCTGTCAACCTCTTGTGCAAATGTTTCAATCCTCCCCTAATTTCTTTATACTTTTCCTCTAGTGAGCTAAAGAAAAGAAAACTGAGAAACAAAGTATCACTAAAAAAGTGAAACAATAATGATAAGATTATTAAGTATCAAAATCCTTAAAAAGTTAAGCCTATAGAACAGGGGAGCCCAAAGTGGGTCCTCAGGTCCAGCATCCTGCATGTTTTAGTTCTCTCTCTGGTTTAACAACCTGGTTCAAATGATGGTTCATTAGAGGCCTAAGGAGAACATTGAGGAACTGAAAAGATTGTTACTACCACCATGGAGAGAACTAAAACATGCAGGATGCTGGACCTGAGGACCCACTTTGGGCTCCCCTGCTGTAGAACTTCATCTCCTAGAGGGCAGTGGGAGTCACCTGTTAGTGTATTTAAATATTGTATTGCAAGATAACTGTATCTAATGTCACTTGTCACTATAGAATATAAAAAAAATTAAACTAAAAAAAACTTTCTTAAAAAAAGTAATTGGAATGAATGAAGCTGGACCAGTTTCTTTCCACACTCAAGTTTACACCAAAACACCAGACTTTAAATTTTGACTATACATTTGTGTTAACATCTCCACATTAAACTTTAAAGTGCTTAAAAATGAATAATTTTGTTTTAAGCACACATTTTGCAGGATTCATAAAAAAGAAACAGATTATTGAAACTAATGTCCTTCGCTGTTAAATTTTAATGAATGGATTATATTTATTTGCACAGTGGACTCAGAGACGATTGTGTCCCAAAGCAGCGACTCATCCGACTTTTGTGGGTCATGTTGAACATGAAGAAACCTGCTGATGTTATGCAGGCTGCAGCTGCTGTGCTACGCAGCCACCAGAGGTGAGTGTAGCAGTAAGTTAGAAAACCTTTGATTTTCCTTTTAAAGCAGAACCTGCTACCTGGTCCATCTTCCTCTGTGTTCAGTGACCCCGCCCTCTCTGCCCTCTCTGCCCACTCTGCTCGAATCCTGCTGCTACCCCTGGACATCGTTACTGGTGTCTCCTTACTGGATGAGAACTCCACAGGTGAACAAACGACATTGGTGTGTTTTTACATGTATAATAAATGTTTATTAACGCCCTTTAAGAGCATGTTGTTGAATCCTGCAGAAGAGCTTCGAATTTTAATAACTGAGCAGCTTAAGAGGAAAAGCTGCATCTCCATGATTTGTGTATGTCTATCAAACATACCTCAGATCACACTAATGGTGAGTAAAATCAGCAGATAAAAGGAGCATCAGTTATTTTTATTCCATGTTGAAACTGTCATACTTGGATCTGTTCCCCCCAGGCTTCGGACCACCTCCCCTGTCCTCAGAGGCTAATTGTTACTGCAGTTTTGTCGTTACTGAGGCTGTGCTGTATGGACTCCTCATCTTCATCAGCTGGCTGTGTTGAAGTTGTCAGATTTATTACAGGAAACAGCAAAGTTCAGAAATGTGCCCTGGAGGCTCTGTTAGTGCTCAGCAAGAGTCCAGGTAAAACTCTGATTCTTCCAAACACTCCAAAGCATCCAAAATCTCTTCTCTGTCACTCTGTGTTCAAGCTGGTGGATAATCTGACATGAAAAGTAGCAACAGGCAGGTTTTACCAAGCTTAAAGCAGTAGTATTATGTATTTTCTAGGCACATTGTGCCATTATTAAAAATGCAATAAATCTCCAATATGACTTAAAAGAAATTTGACTTTGTAACACCTTGAAATTGAGCCTCTGTCTTTAAAAACTCCTGCTCTTTCTGAAACTCTGCCTTCAGGAAGTCATCACAACATGGCTCCTCGATTAGGCCTTTAACAAGGTTTTCAGAAACTTCTCAGCATTTCACTGAGAAGAAGTTTCTATGAGTTCAACTGATGTGTAGATCCAACAGATGTTTGCTAATTGCTTCTGGCTAGTCTGAAGGAGCTGAGTGAGTGGGGGCGTCAGGGAGGGGGATCTCTGTGAGGCAGAAGCTACCGCAGCCTCAGAGCTGCAGCTTGAAGGCCATGGAGATTAAAGGATGTCTTAAATATGAAAGAATCAATGCAACACTAGGTATAATTTTGAAAAGGGAATAATGCTGTAACATGATGTAAAGTTAAGTCTTACATAATACTTTCACCTTAAATCAAATTAAAACCTGTATTTTTAATTCGTATTTTTACATTTTATTCTATGATGAACAATTTTGTAAGTTTTGTTTTGTCTATCGCTATTGTATTTTTTAATTTTTCTCCACGTTACTATTTATCTTTTTACATAAATAATGGCAACTACACCCACAATTTAAAATGCAGGCATTTTATTTTAAATAATTTATATGTTTGTTTATTTTTATGTTGCTTTATAACTTATCTTCATTTCACTTTCAGCTAAAGTAAATTAATTTGTATTTTTAAAATGTAGTAATTTTTACCAGCACGTTTTATTTTTACATCTGTGTTGTTCATTTTTACATTTCATATGACATTTAATTCTAGTTATTTAATTATTATTTCATGTAACAGACCTCCCAAATGAAGGATTGTGGTTTTACTGATGAACAGTGAGGTTTATTGGAAGTAAACCCTGAATTTCACAATAAGAGCTGTATGTAAGACAGTGTAAGCTACCAAAACACACCTTTACAACCGTAACGTTTGAACCAAAAGATGGCATTCACTACTAAAATATCAACTCTTATTCAAAAACTATACCAGTATTCATATACAATAAAATAAATTTACAATTTCAACCAATAAATAATAGAATATGAGAGACCTGTGGGCCAAAACTTACAAGCTCCTCTCAAAATTAAAGCGCACAGCCGGTTTGTGTTTGATTCACACTTTAAGTTTATTTCCAGCTGCTGTGAAAGTTTAAAGCTTTTTGTTGATTCATTTTCAAAATGAAATTATGTATCTGAAAATAAATTAACATATATTGTGTGGGGAAAAAATCCTGTAAACCACAAATGTGCAACTTCAATCAAAATTGGTGACATTTGACAGGCAAGAAATCTTTCTGATTCCATAAGTAATTCGTTACCAGTGACTACTCTCGCATTGAGGTGACACTGGGACAGCTCTAGAAGACACCCACCAAATGCCATCCAGATTTGATGATGTTAGACTTGCAGTCTGAAATGCAGAAACATAAATAACTAATTTGGCCAGTTATTGAAGTTTCATAAATCAGATTAAGTTTTCCTAAATCACAAACTGTTTTAATTATTCAGCTATTAGTACTTAAGAATGAAACCCATGTTTGTTTTGTTGAGTTGTACTAGTTTTGGAACTGGTGTGTTTTTAATGCCTTCCAGAGATAAATAGTAGTAATATGGTCCTTTCATAAATCAAAGAAAGGTTTCACAAATCACCCATTTGTTTATATATATTCTGCTAGTTTAGAATAATCTAGTCCAAGTTTGAAATGTCTGTGGTTGCGGTTTTTAAAGTAGAGCAAATTAAAGATGCTCAGGATAGTGTGAAATCAAGTGGAGTGGCCTTTTAGCTATTTCCGGGGTGAGGCCAAATTTACAAATTCAGCTTTGTTGCCTCAAAAAAATTTTAAAAGAAAAATGACTAAGTCTCTCATTTTTTCTTGGTTGTCAAAATCTGAAGTTCAGATTAAATTAATGCATCCACTAATTATTTAGCTGAAGAAAAACACAAAGTTAACATATAAGGAAAAAAACTTAACAAAACAATTAAAAATTTCTTCTTTTGATAGGCTTTAAATTTGAAATGACACTTTAGAGGTGGATGGCAATTGCTGAGTGTCTTCTAGAGGTGTCCCAGTGTCACCCTAAAGAGAGAGAAGTCACTGGTAACTTTTACAGCCACTGCAAAGAAGCTTAGTGTGAATCAAACATAAACCGAATGTGAGCTTTATTTTTGAAAGGATCTTGTAAAGGAGGGTGCCGTAACTTGTGCCGTCGTGCAGGCTGGCTCTACTGTCACTTCCAAAGAGGCAACTTCAGAAATGACAGTAAAAGACTTTGATATTTTGATTTGATACTTTGAGACGTGAGAGAGTTTGAAAGTTTTGGCCTGTTGGGCCTCTCATAACAGAAATATCCTTATTTATAGAATAAACATACCTTGTGCCTCTATCAATGGGGCCGTTAATAACACATTTTAACAACGTTGTTGCAACTTGTCTTCCATTCTTTTCTGTTGTTAAGCTGCTGTTCTATAATTTAAACAGCAGAAGTTGTCTTATCAAAATAAAGGCATGAAATCAAAAACCGGAAGTCAACCATATATTGTACAAATAAAACGAAATAAAGATGAGCGCTAAAAAGGGGGTATAACAAATTAGGAGCTTAATTTGGAGTTATTTACATTTTAAATATCTAATCTGGTATCTTCTGTTGTGGTTGTTGAGTTGTTTTGTTCCTTTGTAAGCTCTTTGAAGCACTTTGTGTGATATTTTAAAATGTCCTAGTACTTCATGCAAAACAAAAGCTGACTGAGTTCAGTAGGTTTATCTTATATTCTTCCTGTTTTTATTTATTCTCAGGAGTGAAGATGGTTCTGGTTGAGGTCTTCAAAGTTCTAACTGAATATTTAAATAGTCCTTCATCTGATCCATCTGTAAGTTTGTGTACATTTGACACAAGTCACATTTCAGCAAGGACTCAGAAATTAAAAAATTGGGGCCCTCTCAATTACAAAATTAATCGATTGTATTGTGTTTTCTAAAATTGTTTTTAGCAGTAAAAATTAAATGTTACCCCTCCCAGACCAAAAAGCACATATTCATATTTGCCCTGAACCCCCATGGATCTGCATGAAATGGTTTGTTCCTGCCTGAAGGTGATGGTCTTCAGCAGCAGTCGGTAGAAGACAAGAATGACTGGTAGTTACTATGCTGCCAAGAAAAATTATAAAGTCAGGTTTAAAAAAAAATGGATAAATTGAGAGAGAAAAAGACAAGAGCGTCAATTTGTAACAGTTTTTCCTGCTACAAAAAGAGAGGTGGGTACACTATGTGAGATTATCAACCATTTAGCACTGTTGGCATAGCTACAGACTACTGTTTGCCTCCACATCTAATGAACAAGAGAAAAAAATGACCAATACCAATTACCATTCATATATTTAACTGATACCTGTGCCTTTTACCACACTTAACAGATGAGTCAGTCAGCAGCAGCTCTAACCTACACTCCTCCTGACCCGTCCTCTCCTAAGTGAAATTAAAGCTGCATGTAACTTTTATAATAAAATATATATATATTTTTTTTACATAGTTGTTAAAACTGTCAATATGATGTGACAGTATGACAAGAGAGATAATCTGTAAAAAAATAATTTCCTCTGCCTCTCCCAGTGCTATTTAGAAACAACCAATCAGAGGCAGGCGGCGGGTTTTAGCGCTGTACATCACAATCTCGTGTGGCTGCTCATCGTTCCTCCCCCTTTCTCTGTGCTATGCTGCAGCTGACACAGCCTGTTGTGAATGATCAGTTTAGTTAGCATAGCTACCAATGATGGCAGATAAACTGTTTTCCTGTAACAATAAGTTGTTTCTTCGCCATTAGCACATTTAGCAGTGAGTGACTGATTGATTGAGACCCTCCTCCTGGATCTGATTGGTTGTTTTTGGCCAGAACATCGCATTACTTAAGCTAACAATAGTTGTTCAGGGACCAGGTGGAGAAGATTGATCTTTTCACAGATTATCTGTCTCATGACAAACTGTCACAACATGGTGACAACTTGAACAAAAAAGGGAAAGAACATTTTTTATTAAAGTTATATACTGCAGCTTGAACAAAATGTAACTTCATAGAATTTTTGAGTCTGGATTGCTTCATGTGTATTTTGCATGTTGCCTATGACTGTTGCTGGTCATAGGCTGTTGCTGGTGGAGAGAGACATTTCAGTAAGCTAAAGCTAATAATAATTAAAAATGTAATTAAATTATTTGTATACTGTATGTGGACTGTTGCATGTAAAATTCTCGAGCAATAAATATTGTGCTAGTATCAGTATTGGACCAAAGCAAGCAAGGCAGTTACTTTCTTTGTGACGCTTTTCATGAGTCAAATACACTCAAGAAACAGTAACAGCAGCTGCACAGGGGTCCCAATTTAATTTTTTGTCATGGGGCCCAAGATTCCTAGCGGTGCCTCTGCATTTCAGAAAATACTTAAAGGATTTTAAGTTTAATTTGTTATAATAGTGACACATAATTGAATATTTATATGTAATTATTCTGGATCCTACCTGTTGATTCATTTTTATACCTTGTCCCTTGGTATAAAAAGGGACAAGTGAATAATCATTTTGTTATCCACAAAATGATTCCTAGAGGAACAGTTGATTATTTAAGAATTAGCTTGCACCACCCATCCATGCTCCTCTCTGCATATTGAAGATAGTTATGGTGTTCCACGAGGCTCGAGTTGGATCTGTTTTTGTTTTTATGTTAGTGATGTTTGTATCTGATCAGTGACCGTCCCTGAGGAAACTCAACTCCCAATACCTGTTGCTGGTTTACTCGTCCCTGAATTTAATGTTGTTTTACTCTGCAGCAGTGTTCAGTCTGGAAGTGTTCAAGTCAGAACACTGACCTGAAGTTCAGTCTTCACACTGCTGCAGAGGAAACTGCTGGAGCAATTTCAAATTGAAACCTATATTTTGAATCTGACCCATCTGTAAATCATATTGTTCTGTTTATGACCATGTGGTCACCAGTCAGATCTGATATAGCTGAAGGTTATCCGGTTCCCTTCCAGTGGATAATTCCAGATCATGATGACTGCTCAAGTTTTATCTCTTGTAAAGTTCTCAGAAAAGTATCACAATATAAAACATTTTCAAAGTTGAGAACTAAAATACAAGAACTGCCTGTTTTGTCCTATATTTTTATGTCTTTGAAATATCTTTGTGTTTATGCGCCAGGTGCTCCAGAAGTCCTACCAGGTTGTGATAAAGTGGGTGGGTGTTTGTCCAGATCTGTCCTGCATCACAGACCAACTTAGAGAAGGTACAGCTCTTGGATTTGGGCCTGTGTGACAGGAAGCATGTGTAGACAGATAGTATCTCCTCTCTCCTTGCTGCTAGGTTTCATCCAGGCGGTGAGAAAGCGTGCTTGTGACACACGCTGGGAGGCCAGAGACTCCACTGTGGAGTTTCTGGGTCACTTGGTGGGGGTCCCCTCATGCTGGACATTCACCAAACAGGAGACAGAACCATCAGATGTTCTCCTGGGCGGCCGCAGATTTACGGTTCCTCTCCTCAAGGAGGCGCTGCAGGATCCAGAGAGCTATGTGAGAGCCAGCTCCATCTCTGCTCTGGCACAGACACTGACACCCAGCTGGCAGGACGGGACAGCATTAACTCAGGAGCAGGTTGGCAGAAACAACAGATTTTCCAGTCCTACCCAACATTCTCACTGTGACATTTTTCATGACCTGAAGTTCTTTGTTCCTTCCAGGAGGACATAGTAACACAGCTGCAGAAAGTTCTCTTCCAGGACTCGGAGGGATTTGCTAGGAGGGCTGCTGTGAAGTACTTCATTGCCTGGTTCTCCGCTTGTTCCTCGCCTTCCTCCTGCTGGCTCCTTATGCAGTCTATGCCGACTGTCCTCTCTCAGGGGGTCGCTGATCTGGACTGGGAGGTCAAACTTCACACCCTGGAGTTGGCAGAGCTGCTGCTGGACCAAGCCTTTCTGGATCCTTCTCCATCTCATCCCTATGCTGTGATGTCTGACCAACATCACAGACTTCCCATTGCAGGTCAGCAGTCAGACCTGCTCAGCAGCTTGAAGAATTTGGTCGATTGGGGAGTGGTCTCAGCTCTGTTGTGTGGTGTGGTTGACTGTGACAGACCCGTTGCTCTGAAGGCCTGCCAGCTCCTGCTAAAGCTCCGAGACATTGTTTGTCCAGTGATGGATAACGCAACAGAGACCAGAGTTTTTTGTCAACTGGCTGGAGCCAGCGTGATGCAACAGGTCAGAAAGATCCAGGAAATGGGGAAGGACACCTATGTTGTTTCTGAAGCTTGCAGTGAGGCAGATAAGGAAGGCATATGTGCCAGTGTTGACCCAGAGTGTGTTGGTGTGTGTGAGGTGTTGAGTCTCTTGGATTTAGATGAGAAGCTGAGCATCTTGACCCAAAGCAGCGACCACATCTACAATTCTCCCCTCTCTCTGCTCCAGGACATCCTAACAGCCGCTGCTGCTAGCTCTCCGCCTGGCCAGGACTCGTGCCAGGAGCTCGTAATGGACTGTTACTAACAGCCAGACACACAGAAACAAACCATCTTCAAGGAGTACAATCAAATAGGTCATACATGCTGATGTAAAGCTGCAGCATATAAGTTATATAAAAAAATCTTTTTTTTTTACATTTTTATTGAAACTGTGTCTATTTGGTGACAGTATGTTATGAGACAATCTGTCACAGTATGTTCTGAAGCAATCTGCAATGCTGCAGCTAACAAAGCCTGTAGTGACTGCTAAGGCTAGTTAGCATGGCTACCAATGACGGTAGATAAACAGTTTCTGTAACGGCGAGTTGTTTCTCCGCCATAAGCACATTTAGCAGCAAGTACATGAGGTTGAGTGACAGCGCTAAGACCCTCCTGGCTCTGATGTTTTTGTTTTTAGTCAGGAGAGGTGCGTGACTTCGGATTATAATAGTAGCTCAGGGAAGAGGTGGAGGTCAATCTTTTCACAGAAAAACATATGTAAAAAACTTGTTTTTTTTTTAAGTTACATACCACAACTTTAAACAGACAATTCTCAGTTTTAGATCTTTTATTGACAGGATTACCTGTGATGTGTCTCATTACCTATTCAAAATACAACTTACCTAATGTTTTGTAGATTTTCCTATGGTGTAAGAAAAAAACAAAATATAATGGACACAGGCAGGAGTATAGCATCTTGAGACCTTTCTAGGTTTGGATGCATATGTGATGGGGCACATTGTCCTTCCAGATCAAACTTCCACCATCTTTTAATCCCTTTTCATGCCAAGATCGATCTTTGTGTACAAACACAGACAAATATGTTAGCAATCCTGGTAGATATCTGTAAAAAGCCTAATAAATTTATACAATAAAATTGCTTGCATTGCTTTTTTTCCCCAGAAACACAGCATTTGGTTCTGGAGTTATGCAAATGATTAAAGATGTGTAAAAAAATGCCTAATGCCAACTGTTAAGTATCATTCAATTCAAATTCTATCCAAAAATATTTTATTTTCTCAAAGAGAAATTAAATGCAACTCATACAAGAATCTTCAGACTCATTGTGGATAGTGATGCTGTGGGCAGGAAGGGTCTCCAGTAGAAGTTTGTTTTGCAGTAAATCTGAAGAAGCCACTGACTGAAGACACAACCAACAGCTCATTATCCAGCAGAGAAAATGTTCCACAGTAACATGTTCTGGATGACACCATCCTAATCCATCTCATTTGCTTTTGCTACTGCTCTCTAAATCTTTCTGGTCACATGGTAAAGAATACGTAGCTTGAACTTCCTCCTTCTTTCTAACTCCTCTGGGATTTGATATCATCGTTGATATATTATTAGTTTTTGAGATGCTCATCAGCTCCTCCCAGTTCTAAAAACAATACTTTGATGTCACAATTACGCATTAAAGCAACTGTCCAAAAGTAAAAGAGTAAATACTAAAATTCTTCCAGTTCCTAAGCATGTTAAACTAGAGGGAATAAATATCTGAACATGCAATGATACAACTAAAAAAGGGAGGTGATACTCCTCACATCAATTCACCATGTTGTAATGAGTACAAACTATGTAGCATCTAGTATATATCTAGCTGATTACTGCTAGTTCTGATTGGCTGTTTCTGACTGAGAGGAGTAACAGGGAGGAGATCGATTATTTTTTAGAGATTATCTGTCTCATGTTAGGACAGAGAAAGTTTTAATACGTATGTAAAATGTATTTTTTAGGTTAGATGCTGGAGCTTTAAACAGGTTCGGTGTGTGAGTCTCTACCAGGTGGAGCAGAAGCGGCTCCGTGTCAAATATTACTAAATATTAAATATTACTAAATATTAAATATTACTACCTGTAGCGGAGCAGCGGTTCAACAGCAGAACCAGCGTCTTACATCGCAGCTCCAAGACTTAAATCATTTTCCAGGTAATTAGTTTATCTTTCTGACCGTCATGCTAATCCAGGTGAGTGTTTGTAGCTGTGCTGCTTTACCTGCTGTCTGATCCTCCATGTCTTTTTACTGCACTGAGCCTCGATGTAGCCAAACTCCATCATTGTTTTTATGTCTATTAGCTTCGTTGTGTTGATGCATTTTGACCTGCTTCAATTTTCCGCCGCAACACGCAAACGTCCTCATTCACTCAGTGGTTATAGTTACACATCGCTTAGGATTTGTTGCTGCGCGTTTGTGCAGTGAAGGAAAGACGAGACCAGCTGGACAGACAGGCTGGGAAATGAGATGCAGGTGATCGGTATCGGTTCAAGAGCCAATGATCGGCCGATCCCGATCATCACCGATTTCACGGAAATCGGCCGATTATGATCGGTTACCGATCGATCGGCACACCTCTAGTAAACACAATTGTCAGCAGGATTCTGCACAAAGTCATTTTCAATAAGGAAATCATGTAACATTTTATTCCAATTTTGTCCCGACTGTTTCAGACCATAAAGTGACTTATTAAGTTTACAGACTAGTTTCTCCCTAGTTTCTGTTTCCACCTCAAATCCTTCAGGTTGTTCTAAAAAGATCTCACAATCAATAGGGACATGTAAATATGCCGTTTTGACGTCCATTTTGTGTAAATCCAAATCATATTGAGCATCAAGTTGCATTAGTACACAGATATCATATCAGCTATAGGAGAAAAAGTCTTGTGGTAGTCAATACCAGCAACCTGATTATAGCCTTTTGCTACATATCTAGCCTTATAAAGTGTCTCTACAGGATTTTCTTTAACAGTACCCCTGACTGCTTGTTTACCCTGAGGTAATGAAGTTAGGGTGTAAGTATCATTCTCTTTTAAAGAATCCATTTCATCCTTCATAGCTTTAGCCCATAGTTCTGATTGTGGTGAGCTCATAGCTTCTTCCGCCGTCTTAGGCACATCACATGCAATCCTATAGCAATAATCAATGTTAACATCTGCATAATCATCCTCACATTTCATTTCATAATCTTGATCTGTGTAGTACTTTGGAGATATTCTCTCTCTTAGGATAACGTGCACCAAGGTTAACTCCACTTTGACCTTCATCTTTGTCACTAGTCTCAGTTTTAATGTCATGTGAGACAGTTGTTCGCAACTCAGGTTTTGATTGCTAACTTTCAACTTTCGGAGTGAGATATTCTCATTTATGTCATCAGTTTGAGTATCACATTCATTGGTACTTTTTGTTATAAACTTTACCAGTCTATTTCTAAGTACTCTACCTGTGTCAGGATAAAACACAAGATATGCAGGACTATTCTTGTCGTAGCTAACAAAAATTCCCTTTTCGCAACATGAATCCAACTTTTTCATGTATTTGTATGTGTGGAGGTTCCCCCACCTTTTTCTCAGTGTTAGTATTTATTTAAATGTTTTCATTTAATATATTTGGAAATTCACTTTTTCTTCAGTGGTGGTTATCGCATTAGGTTGTTTGCTAATTTGGGTGCACACATTTAGTAAACACCTGATGTTTTTTTAAGATCATTAACTATTTTGTTTTGCTGAGTTGAAGGACTGGCTGACAGAAGGGGGTTGGCTGAAAGGAGAACCAGGAAGTGGAACAGTCCATCAGGCTGCTGGAAGCAGGGGACTTGATATGAACAATCTGCCTCTCTTTACCATGATGGCATACTGGCTAAAACCTACTTTTGGTATTAGGTTATTGTTGTTCTTATAGTTGTGCTAAAGTTAAAATGGTTTAGTTTAAATTAGTTATTTATGTTTATACCTTATTTGTCTTTGTCTCCTTCCCTACTCCTCCTCGTTTGTGTAGGTTAGCCTGTTTGTATAAATCCCCCTGTGTGTGTTCATTGTGAGAGGTCAGTTTTTGGTTTGTTATCTTGAGTTATGTTTGCCTTAGTTGATTTCTTTTGGGCCCATTTTTGTTATATTTTTTAGATTGATTGTTGAAACCTTTTGTCAAGAATTTCTTTGAAAAAAATAAATAGAAAATATTTTTTATATATGCCTTTGTCCTTTGGATTTACTGGTCGGACCGTCACAGTATGCATAACATTCAGACCCAAAAGTTCTCATTTTAGAAAGGTCAGGTTTTTTTCCAGTTAACATGTAATATGGTGTCTGCTCAGTATGTTTGTTGTAGCATCTGTTACGGATAATAGCAGCCGTCTGAACTGCGTATGTCCATAAATCTTTAGGCAGATTGCTCTCAATCAACATGCATCTTACCATTTCAAAGACAGTTCTCCATGTTCTTTCAGCTGTCCCATTCTGATGGGAGAATAAGGGGCCGAGGTTTCATGTCTAATGGTATTTTGACTGAGCAATGACTGGAACTCACTAGATAAAAATTCAGTTCCATTATCAGATCTAATACATTTGATTTTCCCATAAGGTGCTTTCAGGAAGTAGGTAAAAATAGCACCTGAATAGTCATCTGTTAAAGCTAGTGTGTATCTAAACCCATCTTTAGCAGCTGGCTCTATTGGTTCAGCCAGATCTGCATGTACTAGATCCAATGCACCTTTAGCTTTTCCATCAGGCTCTCTATTTCTGTTCTGAGTGTGACCTTGGGTACAGTTCTAGATCCTCTTTTTACCAGATCACACAGATAGGTTTGTAAGAATGGACAGAGGCACTGCTGCAGATTACAAACAGTTTATTAAATTCACAAATTTGAGCAAAGTCACAATTTTATTATATGAAATGGCCACTCTAAAAGTGGGAGTCTATGCCAGCCCTGGGATCCTTAAAGCTGAAAAATAATTAAAACCCAATTAGATAAAATTAGACTGGTTGGGGGAGGAATAATAATAAGAAAACACAAATACAACTAAATGCACCCAAGTGTTCCCCAACAAAAACACATTCACACAAAAATCCCTGGTGAATAAAAGAAAAAAAACTCCCCTTCAACTAGTCTCAATATAAATAAAACAGCCTTGGACCCAGGGATGGTATATATAGTTGTTTAAAACAACCCAGAGGGCGACAATAAAAACTCCCTTTCCTAAACAAACCAAAACAAGAAACGTTCTTTTAATCAACAATAACCGTCTAAAAGTAAACTAAATCAATAATAAAATTGAAAACAAATCATAAACTGAAACAGTAGCAGGCCAACCTACACATAAAAGAAATCAAATTAGACAACAACATTAACCAGCCAGATAAACCATAAGAAACGGCCCTTACCTTCTCTAAGTAAAACCAGGACACGGCGTCTTGACGTCACTCTCTAAAGTGCGTTTCCTACAATTAGTGGCAGTGGTCGTCCTGCAAAGCAGCAGCAGAACCGTCCTGCTGTCCTCCAGGTCTGGACCGTCCTCTGTTGGTCTGAGAGGAACTGGGACAAACTGGTTGGAGAGGGACACATGTCTCTGCAGTGTCTGTCCATCGTCTCAGAGGAACAAAGGTTTGGATGTCACAAGAAATTGATGCTAAACTCCTAAAGAGCTGAAGAGCAAAACCCCTGGAGGAGACGGAGAGTTTGGGTCCAGCAGCATCTTCATGGTGAAGCAGTGAAAGTTCTCCAGGAACTAAAGAGGCTGGGATCTAAAGAGGTGAAGCTCATGTCTCTGCAGGTCTTCATGGAGGACAGATAACAGCTTCAACAGAGGCTGCAGATGAAGAGCTGATGAGGAAAATGGTTCCAGCTCTGGAAGCAGATTCTCAGAGAGGATCTGACAGAAACTAGGACCAGACAACAATCACCACATTTTGGTCTCAGGTACAAACTCAGAGGAAACTAGTGGAGGAGGAAGAGGAGAGGATGATGATGGAGTGAAGAAGATCAACACTGTTCACAAAGTTTATAATTAATGCAATGGTTTATTTCAATGGTCCAACTTTTCATTAAACTAAACAATAATTTTATAAAAACAGTCAAAGATCCTAAAGGTGAATTATGGAGCAGCAGCTCAATGAGTGAAGAGTTTAAAGTTTAAAATGTCTCTGGCTGATTGGATCTTAGAAAAAATAGACATTTTCCAGAGTTCAGGGTTTTCTATTCATTTCAACCTGAAAACTGATACAAAGTTAAATATTTTCAAATGATCAAAATGTCTAAAAACCACAAGCTGCAGCTGCCCTGGATGAACCGAATGTTTAGATGTTTGAATGGCTAAAATCAGCCAGAGGATTAAGTAAGAAGTTAAAGGCCAAAAACATACAGAATAAACTTGAAGGAATAAGAAGAAACAGGAGGACAATAGTGTTGAATCAGCATCACACCATGGAAACATCTGGACTCACCGAGCCTTTCTGCAGTTCCTCACAGCTGGAACCAGCCTCTGTCGTCCATCATCTGATGTTTGTACTTCTCCAGGTCCAACTCATCCAGAACCTCTGACATCTGCAGCATGAAGGCCAGAGCTGAACAGTCAGTCACTGAGAGCTGCTTCCCTGAATCCAGCAGCCGTTGGATCTGATAAAATGAGACGTCGTTCATCTCCACCAGACAGTAGAAGATGTTGATGCTTCTGTCAGGAGAGATATAATCAGTGTTCATCTTCTTCAGGTTGGTGATGATTCCCTTGCTGGTTCCTGGACGGTTCTCTGTCTGACCCAGCAGATCCTCTAAGAGTCTCTGGTTGGACTCCACAGTGAGACCATGAAGGAAGCGGACAAACAGGTCCAGGTGGCCATTTTCACTGCTGAGGAATTTCTCCATGACTTTCTTCATGAACTCATCTAGAGATGTTTCTTTGTATTCTTCTCCCAGGAACGTCTGGATGACCTCTGACCTCCTGCTGGTGAAGCAGTGGAGCATGTAGACGGCAGCCAGAAACTCCTGGATGCTCAGATGAACAAAGGAGAAGACGGCGATGTTGCGGGTTCCTCTTTCCTTTTTAAACATCTGAGTGAAAACTCCTGAGAACAATGCAGCATCTTTGATGTTGATGCCGCACTTATCAAGATCTTTCTCATAGAAGATCAGGTTTCCCTCCAGCAGCTGATCTAAAGCCAGTCTTCCTAGAGACTCAATCAGCTTCTTGTTCTCTAGAGCTTCTTCAGCTCCTTCTTCAAACTTTTCCTTCTTGATTGTGAGCTGAACCAGCAGGAACTCCATGTACATCTCAGTCAGGGTCTTGGGCAGATCTCCTCCCTCTCTGGTCTCCATCATTTCCTCCAGAACATTAGCAGTGATCCAGCAGAAAACTGGGATGTGACACAGGATGTGGAGAGTTTTTGATTTCTGGATGTGGGAGATGATCCTGTTTGCCTTCTCCTCATCATCTCTGAATCTCTTCCTGAAGTATTCCTCCTTCTGGGGGTCAGTGAACCCTCTGACCTCTGTTACCATGTCAACACACTTAGCATGGATCTGATTGGCTGCTGCAGGTCGTGTGGTTATCCAGAGGAGAGCAGAGGGAAGCAGTTTCCCAGTGATGAGGTTTGTCAGCAGAACATCCACTGAGCTGGACTCTTGAGGGTCAGTTAATATTTTAGTCTTTTGGAAATTTAGATTAAGTCGACTTTCATCCAGACCATCAAAGATGAACAGAACCTGAAACACTTCAAAGTTGATGATTCCTTTGGTTTTAGTGAATCGTTCATGAATCAGTTCCACCAAGCTGAACTTTTCTTCTCTTAAGTTATTCAGCTCTTTGAAAGTGAATGGAAATATGAAGTGGATGTTCTGGTTGGTTCTGCCTTCAGCCCAGTCCAGAGTGAACTTCTGTGTTAACAGTGTTTTCCCAATGCCAGCCACTCCCATGGTCATCACTGTTCTGATTGGTGGATCACTTCCTGGTTTAAAGATGTCTTCTCTTCTGATTGTTTCTTGTTTCCTGGATGCTGTTTCAATCTGTCTGACCTCATGTTCCTGGTTGACCTCTCTAGTTAACCCCTCTGTGATGTGGAGCTCAGTGTAGATCAGGTTCAGAACCGTTTTATTTCCATGTTCAGTGACGCCTTCAGAGAAACTCTGGAATTCCTTCTTCAGAAACGCTTTAAGGTCAATCTGACACCGAACATCAAAATCTAAAAAAACAAAGACACAACAGGAGAGACTTCAGCTGAACATAATGAATTAAATTATATTTGAAATCCTCAGGGGTGGTTTGTATATAAACTTTAATGAAAAAAATAATAATTTTTTTTATAGCATTTTATAATATTTTCTCATCTAAACAAGAAAATCATTCCAACTTCAGTCCTTGAGGAGGGAGACATTGTGAGATTTAATTTGTATGTAACCCCTCTGGGTTCCCAGAAACATAACAAATGTAAGTTATCCAAATGCATTTATTAAAAAGAATTCATTTATTAAAAAACGATATAATTCTTGGTTCTTGGGTTAAAAGAGTGAAGAAAATAAAGAGTTGGTTTTAAAAGACAATAGTTGAAGTAAAATGTGTTCTGTCACTTTAAGAAAGAACCATACTGTGTAGTTTGTCTGTGAAGACAGTTCAGCACGAGCGTGTGAGAGACTTTTCTGGGTTGTTCTGCCCAAGATCGATTTTTATTGGGTGATTGCACTTTTTCTGAATTCGGATTGGCTGAGGGGCGGGACTAGTGGGAGAGCCGCGAAAAAAGAGAGAAGAAGGACGGAGAAACTGGACGGAGTTAGCGGGGCGCTTTGGTGTGAACAGTTCGGTGGACAGAACCGCTGGAAATGGGCCACAGCCAAGGTTTGAACCTGGACCAGGGGATTGTGGAGGAGCGAGGCTGGAGCGAGCGGTGAGCTGGACGCTGGAGGTTGAACTGGAGCAACAAGCTGCCAGAGCAGGTTTGACTCATCCAGACCTTTGCTAAACCCTGGTTGGTGCATCGAGGACCTTGGTGAGTCTCAGTATCAGCAACGGGGTGATGTGACTATAATGCCGGCTTTTCATTTTTGTTAAATTTTGTGGGCCCACTTATTAAAACTTGTATTTTCTTTTGTGTTTTTTTGGGAAGTCTAATGGACTTTAATATGTTTAGGGTAGACTAAAATAATTTCAGTAAAGAAACAGTTTGAACATACGGGGAAAGTCCCTATTCATAACCAGGTGTCTGAACCTGTGATTTTTATTTGTATTCCTGCTCTTGAAAGTTTGAAGTATCCAATAAATGGTTTAAGTTCATTAAGTTTCATTATTGGAGGGTCTAGTGGGAAGCAGTCGAACCCAGAGCATCGATATAACAGCGGCTACATGTAATTCTGTGAAAACTCAGGCTGGAGCTACTGAGGCGACTGGTGAAAGAACAAAGTCAATAAATGAACAAAAAGTTCAAACCTGATAAAAACTCTGATAGGTAACAAAAACTGCACAGATGAAAGAGTTTTAAAACTCTTTTATGGTTTTCTCTGGTTGAAGGTTTCAGACATGTTTCCATAGAGCGACCTCTGACCTTTGAGTTTTACCAAACTGTTTAAGTTGAAATCCTAATCAAAATGAGTCTAGTGAACTATCAGATTTGGAGAAAAGCATCAAGATCAAAGTTTCACTAATTTTCTATTGTACCTAAAGCTGAAGAGATTCTCAGTATCTCTTCCTCTTCCTCTGATTTTCCATTTAAATGTTTTGGCTTTGAATTTATTGTTCATCTGTCCTGAACTGAACATGTTGAGACGTCTGACCACCTTTCTATGATTGTATATATGCTCAGGCCTTTTGGGAAGATTTACATGAAAATATATTTTATGTTCCAGATTTGAATTCATGGCTCTGAAGAACAGGAAGCAACAAGGAGAGAAACGATGCAGCTGTCAGAGTGGAGTCAGAGCTGCAGTTTGTACAAACATGTGAAAGAAAAAAGTCACTAATATTAGCTTGGTGTTGTGTGAATTTGGATTTAAAATAAATAACGTTCAGGTGTGAGACTGGTTTACATCTTCATTTCCTACATTCAGAAGTAAATAGAAAACCAAAATGTATTTATATTTATAGTGAAATAATCAGCTGATCTGAGTTTTTGTCATCATGTTTGGCTCAGTAATAAATTTCTCCCAAGACAAAGTTTAATATCTGGGTTTACTTGAGTCCATCTGAACCAGAACCTGGAGATTCTCCATCACTGCAAACATCAGAGGAAAACTGGCCTCAGCTACTTCAGTACATTTATTTGTAAATGTAGAGAAAATGTTTGATCATTTAAAAACTGTACAGAAGCATTTATTTCACATATTGTGTCATCACACATTAAGCAGAAAAATATATTTAACCTTTTCTGTGTGGCAAAACATTTTGAAATCAGAAAATATTTGAAGGGAAATAAATTATTCATTGTTTATAGTTTAATCAAAGACAGTAGAGGCTGTAAAAGCAGCTTTAATGAACTGTGTGTCTCACCTGGACCAGAGGAGTCAGAGGACAATCGTAGCTCCTTGGACAGAGTCGGATCTATGTGGTGAAGGTGTTTGATCATCAGTCTGCTGGCTCTCTGTCCTTTATTCATCACAGCATCTATGGTGCTGCGGGCCTCGTCTGCTCTGGTTTGGTTCTTCTGAATTATACCTTCTGTCTCCGAATGAGTTAAGACACCATCTGATAGAAGGTCATCAAGGAGACGCTTCAGGGTTTCCTCAGAAACTTTCTCCACAAACTCACTGTGAACCTTGGAAAGTTTTCCCTCTGCAGGCAGAAATCAGAAACATAATTAATTCAAACTGAGATCTGAGAGAAAAACATGATGAAGATCAACTATTCATGTTTCTCCATCCAGAGACTCAGAGTCTGTTGATCAGCTCCTCAGATCTAAACCTGTTGCTGTTTCTGCCTCATATCTGAGTGACACTGATTCTGTCTACATGAGACCAAATGAAGCTGCTGGTTCATCACTTTCTTTCCTCACTGAAGGAAGAACAATAAAAGAAACACCTTCTAAATATGGAGCTGCACTATTTTAGGAAAACAGGAAATTATGATGTTATTGGTGAATATTGTGATAAAAATATTGACTCATTAACATTTTCATCACTTTTCTTTCTTCATCTCTAAACTTTAGCATCTCTGACACCAAGTGTTGGAATAAAAGAATGTCTGAGATGATATATCATTAATAAATGATGTGATTACTGGATGAATTAGTGTATATAGTAAATATTCCTAAAGCATCAGAGCTGCTGGCCTGGTCGTCACTTCGGTTCCTTTAGTTTCCATCTGAGTTCAGTTTTTACCTTCAGGTTTCACAGAAACTCACAATGTTTCCACCAGAGCTTCACTGAACAGGAAGCATGAAAACAATAAAGACACTGAGACTGAGCTTCATCACATGGCAGCAACACAGGCTGTGATTGGTCAGTTTGTTCCTTTAAGATTCTTCATTTCTGCTTCTGATCACTTACCGAAACCCACTTCCTGCTGCTGCTGCGCCATCTTTAACCTGGAAAACATGAAGATTCATTATGTTTCAGATTTTATTTCATGAATAGTTTATTTTATGCAGTTGGAATGGAAACTAAAAATACCTAAAAGTACTTATTTAAAACACACAATCACAGACCCTCCAGAAAAACATATTTATGTAATCATGAAAGCTACAATGTCAGAGAAAACTATTTAAAACCATCAGTGATATAAAAATACATTTATCACATCTTTCTTTACAAGTAATAATGTCCCTGACTGTTTGTCTGATTTCCTTCAGGTTGAAATATAAACATCTTCACCTCTTGCTTGTTGCCATCTGACTGTAATGTGTTGCTGCTGCCACCAGGTGGCAGCATCAGCTGCATCAGCTCCTCCAGAAACAGTTTCTGCTCTTCTGGCTTGAAAAGCCCAACTTTGGTTCCCAGATGGCAAAACAACAACTTAACACATTTGCTACAGTTTGACTTGGAAACTAAAAGACTCACTGCAGCCATTTGGGTCAAAGGTCAAAATCCTGCTACCAACCCAAAGAGGAAAAGCTGCAGTGATTCTAAAGAGACTCTCAGCTCATTTATATCACATGAACAAACACAGACATTTAGCACTGAACCAAAAATAAAGATTTAACAACAAGTAGATTTATTTACTTCACCAGAAACGTTGATTTGTTTCATTAAAACAAGTTCAGACTAAAGGAGAAAATGAAGTCTGGAAATATCAGTGAAAGATTTCAGTGATTAAAATATAAAACACGTTAACAGACTTAATATTAAAAGTAAATTATTGCTGTAATTAAACCAATAATTAAGCAAATATTTGCTAAATTATTTTAAAAACTCAGAAATAGAGCGACGGTCGGAGTGGAGGAAAGTTTTCTTGGTATCAAAGAGACTTAAACATCTGAGCTTTCACAACCAAATCTCAGACTTTTACTTCACTTTTTACTTGTAAGGTCAAAATGTCAAAAATGTAAAGAAATATAAAATAAAACACAATAAAATATTTGATCCAAAATGGCCGACTTCCTGTTGGGTGTGTAAATCGTGTCCAATAGTTTTTACAGGTTTTGATGGTTTAACTCAGTTCAGGTTTAAATAACAGCAGTGGATGTTTTTAAATACTCTAGGGGGCGCTGTGTTGTTATGTCACCATAATCACTTATTATTGATCAATAATTGATTGAAATGTGATCAGCTGTCCTCTGTCACCACAGACTGATTCTATCTATATTTTGTACTGATAAAAGCCCAGATAAATGCTGGGCTGACCGAAGCCTCCAGGAGGTCCAAAGCAAACTTTGATTTTGGAGCTAATAATGTTTATTGCTGCAAACAACAGTTAGACGATTAGATCTTTCACACACTTGCTATATTTATCTGTTCAGTCTGGATGAAGCAGCAAAGAGGAACAGCAGCAGCTTCATCACCACGTCTGTTTTGGCCTGATATAGTGAAACGCTGTGTGAAAAGGGCTGTGGACAGTTAGAGATGGTGACCTCACCTCTGACCTTTGCTCTGGCTCTCATCTTCCCCACACAGAGAGGTTTTAGAGGGAGGGACTCCCTCCTCTCTGTCCTCACACTGATCCATGCTGCTGAATTCACATCAGCTCACACACACTTTCTAGCTTCACCTGCAGAGGAAACACACATCATTCATCTGCACATCAACTCTGATCATCCTTTACATCATTAGAGCTGGAAAAAGATCAGCTGCTCCTCCTCTGATTGGCTCTTCTTCTCTGCTTCATATCAGTGTCAGGTGAATGCAGTCAGACAGCAGAGAGGCAGAGGAAGCTGCATCAGCTGCTGCACTTCTACTATCAGTCCACTAGATGGAGACATGGAGCAACATTTACATTCACTGACTCAACATGAACAACAGGAAGGATTTTAGTTCATTATCATCTATACAAGTGATTAACAAATAATTAATCATTTGTAGTGATTTGATTATATTCTGCATCAAAGATTATATAGACATTTTACTTTGAAAGGAAGAACAAGTTGTTGTTTCTGGCCTTGCTGGTGGAGACCAGAGTTTTACAGGAAATAGAAACATGAAGCAGATTTTTCAGAGAAGAAATCATTGAAACATCGTCCTTTTATCATGTTGTTTGATTCCAGTTCATCAGTAATATAATTCTGACCTTCAAAAAGCAGAGAGATGAAACTTTGAGCTGAAATAAGCAGTGAATCTTTTCTCCAAACTTTAGATAGCAGAAAGAAACAGGAAAGTTCCTTAATACAAGGTTCAGTTAAGAAATCAAACTTACGATTTGTTCAAACAATCAGAAGAGTTGAAGAAAAACATTTGAACAACAAATAAAGATCCAACAATGTGATCTGAGCCGCACCTTAACGGTGTAATTCCAATTGAAAATAAATGTAACGGAAAATAAGTAGTTTCTTCTTTCAGAGCAGCAGAAACAGGAAGTAGAAGGTCTGCAGTTAAATCAGAGACGGGTTGATAAAATCGTCATGAGGAAATAGAGAAGTTCTGATGGAAATGAGGATTTTGGAGAATTATCTGTTCTCCATGCTAAGTTTGTGATGTATGAGTTTAAAGAAGAGTCAGTGAGTTGAAATCATAAAATCCGTTTATTAACACCAAAATATAGTTGGTCCATTTCTTCGGCTAACTTCAGGAGCTAGCAGGACAAAATGGCACCAAAAACAGTGTTAAATCCTATTTGTTGGCCTCTATCTCAGCAACTCCTTAGTGTCTCACGACCTTTAACCTTAAACCTTAACTTTGAGGGTATTTCCTAACATGTCATTTCCTTTAGCTTTAGCTTTTCGACTAAGGAGAAAATTTAGAAGTTCACCGACAGCTACAGAATTCGGCAAAAACTGTGAGTTTTGCTGAAGTAATTAAAGACACAAGTTCAGATCCATGCTGAGAGTGGAGCTCCTTCAATCGGGGCTCCTCCGCAGCTCTGATTGGCTAAGCAATGTAACGTGGTCCTCTAATTGGCTAATTTGGTAAAAAGTGTGAGCTTTGCACTGAAAGTGCTTTACACTAGAGTCACATTCACCCATTTGCACTCACCAATGCTCACATATTTATACACTGACAGGTAGGCAATTTGGGGTTGGGTGCCTTGCCCAGTGGCACATTGGCATGTGGCAGGAGGAAGCTGGAATCAAACCTACAACTTTCTGATCACAAGACAACTACTCTACCCACAGAGCCGCAGTCGCCCCATGTCAATACATGTCTAAACAAAATCTTGCAACATCTTGAGGTCAGCTGGCTGTGAAATTTCCTGTCAGCTCTGTCCAGCCTGCATTTCCTGTTGAAAACGACTTCTGAGTGCAGACACTATCCGTTCTCTGCACACTGTTGAACAACAACTATATCAGACTTTAAATAAAAGTATTTAACCCCTTGATTTTTTTTATAGTAAGTAATTCTACTTGGATATAAGTATAGAATATATGAGCTTCATTTAAGCTTAAGAAACTATATGGTAAGCTTGCTATAATTTTATGCAAATATTAATGTTGTTTCTTTAAGAATCTCAAGGTAGCTTCCTATGATAAAACAAGGCAAAATATGAATATATATATAAGAAAAATATTCACACCTTCATTAAGGTTTTGGCACCTTGATTAAGTTTGATACTTTTAAGGCCATAAACATCAGAGAGAAAAAGGTCAGACATGATTTTAATTCTGACAATATGCTGAAACCAGGGTAATTTGACAAGCGCATCCCAGTTTTCCATGTCTGGCATATAACCATTCATTTTAGCTTTTAAACTGGTTCTATTGACCCTGTGTCCAGACTGAGGGATAATCAGTAGCCTAGCATCATGAAAATATAGGGTACAAGCTTATGTCAAGTTTTAACGAATCAAGTTTGATGAATTAAAATGCCACGCCCAAATCAAAATCAATAAATCGATGCTATCGCACATGACCATCTGTTAAATGTGCGTCATAAAATGCTTATCGTATTAAACATCTGTTTTAATGAGGTTTTATATCCCCTTGTCTGATTAATAAGGTTATATATATTGCTTATCATATAAAAACATGTCTTTTGATTTAAATGAAGTTGTTATCAAAATAAAACAGACAGGATTCTGGAACCTTCTCTTAAATCAAATGGTGAATAAGGAGCATGTCAGGCCCCCTCCTCCCCTCTCTCTCTTTCATCATATAAAATTTAAGTTCTTATCACAATGAGACAGAATTCTGGCAACATGACCTTTTACCCAGTTATTCCTCCCTAAATGGAAAGTTTTAGACCTTTGAAAGTTTTCTGATTCAACTCCTCCTCACACACATATACCCCCCCCCCCCTAACTGCTCTGATCTTCCTGCTCCCCTGCAGATGCTCCAGCTCACTTTTATTAGTTCATGTTTGAATGAGCCAATAGAGATGAAGGAGAGAGATTTATGTTGTTCTGCTTTAAATATTTTCGGAGGCCCTGTCATTCTACTTGTTGCATTTAGAGGAAGAACCAATTACTCTGACAGAAAAACGGTTCGTGTTAAAAGAGAAAAACCTCAAAAGAGAAGACAGCAGGAAGCTAATCAACTAGCATGTAGCTCATCTGCTACAACCTCAGACTACAGATGGACAAACCATCACGAGGCTCAGCTCCATGGTTGATGCTTCATCCTCTACACTCCTGGATACAAATCTGGTCTTACCTCCATCAGCAGCGTTCAAATCCTTGGTCCAGCACGAGATTCCCACGTTCCAGGACTCCAAGCATGTTACGCCTGATCCCAACAGATCACGCCCTGCGTCTGCTGAAGCTCCTTCATCCAGTGTGGAAAAAACCAACACCACCCAATGTTATCCAGTGGGACCTCCGTTCTCTGTGAGACTCCAGGCTCGGTCTATTAAATCCCAGTCCATAAACTGGGTGCTTCCCAGAATTCCACCTTTTATTTGTGCAAGAGAAAAACCTGAAGGCTAAAGGCAGCAGGTTGTGAAGTGAGGTGGAGAAGCTGGTCTGCTAACATCCGACTCAATGGATTGAAGATCCAAAAACATCAGATGGGATTAAACCACCAGACCCTCTGCTCCATGCATCACCCCAAGAAGTAAATCATTACAGTTGGACAAAGTTTGCTCACTATTTTTAGCTTCATTCATATAAATGTAATCCAATAAAGAACTTTTATCTCCACCTCCAAGCCTGGATCCACTCAGTCACTTCATCCCAATAAAGGCTGATGAAAGAGTTAAGGTCAAGGAAATTTGGAGTTGCTAAGTACTCAATAGTCAAGAATTTAATAAATCATGTTAATTTTTACATTAATTTCAAATCATAATAAACATGATTTTGTCTTATAAACAGAATTAATAGTTTATTTCATAAACAATCTGTGTTTAACTTCCTCACAGTTTCTTTCTCTGTGCTGCACCAGCTGGTATCTGATAAACCAGTGGTCCCCAACCCCCGGTCCGTGGACCGGTACCGGTCTGTGGACCAATTGGTACCGGTCCGCGGTGCAAGAAATAATTAAATATTTCCGTGTTACGTATTATTTGAGTCTGGAGCATCTTTTATTTTGAAAATCCTGCAACCGGATGCTCTCGGTTACTTGTGCGCCAACAGCAAAGGGGGAAAAGAGACACATCGCGGCCAGGTAGGAATTGTCGGACTTGCTTCTTCTCCCCCCACCCCCAGGAGTTACGACTCGACATCGTGACCTCTGACCTCTGACCTCTGCTGGGTTCCAGGACCTGGGAGGAGGTTCTGCCACGGATCGGCCCGGTTTCTGTCCAGAACCTCCAGAGATCTGAATGGTTCTGAAGTAAAGAAGTTGGTCCAGTTGTTGATCCTCAGTCTGTGAAAGTTTTGCTCTGATTTCTCACTCAGACTTTAGATCAGCTGATAATCATGAAGGTTTTTGTTCTTCTTCATGAAACGTTTCCTGGTTTACAGCGGCGGCCATGTTTTCTTCCTGCTGACAGGTTAAAGTAGCTCAGCTGAATGAAGAATTTAACATTTTACTGATAGTTTGTGGGTCAGTCAGTTTAATGCTACAAGTATTTTAACTAAATTAACAAGATTTTACAATATGATTGTCTAAACTGACTTTTTACCCTGAAAATAAAAACATGATTTCTTTATTTTTATTGCATCGTTTTATCTGTAATTGAACTTTTTAATCCCTGTTGACTTAATATTGGACTTAATGTAAATATTTGTATTTGAACAACAATGAGATGAGATTCATAATGTAGATTTTTCTCTAACTTTGGTTTAAAAATGTTCAAAATGATTTCTGGTTTAAAATTAGTGAAACTGAATGAAGTTTATTGCAGCTTTAGTGAATGTTGCTGTTTTCACTCGGGTCATTCAGGTTATTATTGCTTAAATATGTAACTGTAAATTTAATTAATCCAACTCTGAGCTAAAATATCCCCAGATTAGATCTAAACCTGGTCACTTTAGTTGTTTTGTTCTAAATTATTTAACGTTTAAGCAGAAACGACAATGAAAACATTATAATATAACCATGAACTGAATGGAAGATCAGGTTTGACTCTATTGGCTGAAGTTCACATATTTTGTAATATTAGGGGCTATTTTTGTCTTTTTCTAAGACAAAAGTCTGATTTGTATGGATACAAACTCATTAAATAAAATACAGCAGTAATTTTAATATTTTCCTTCAGTGACTGAACGTTCAGACGTTTGGTGAACATCAGGTCCGAACATTAAACTTTCTCTTCATTAAGCCCATATTTCTGTATTAAATCTGCTTTTTAATGGTGCTGTGTGATTTTCTAACGTCTCGTTTTTATGTTTCCTTAACATATTCTTGTTCAGTAAACTTAACAGCTTGTTGTGTGACCTTAATTGTGTCAAGTTGATTTAACTTAGTTTAGTGAATTTGTTTCTACTTAGAAATAGCAAGTAAATTATCCTCTTCTTAACTACATCAAGTTAGTCCATCTTACATGAACAGTACAGTTTACTTAGCAGAATCTGGGAAACCAGTTGCCTTAATAAGTTAAGTAACCACAACAAAAGACTTAAAGTTCACAAGATTCAACATTTTATTTGAACTAAATGATAAATTTAACATAACAGTCAGTAACCCCACATGAACCAGGGTGAAGTCTGACATGGCATCTGAATCCTGTGGATAATGAGAAAAGCACAAATTAAAAACAGATGAAAGTTTAGATTTTTGACAAACAACAGCAAAACACAGCAGAGACATTGTAGAAGTCTGTCTTCGTCCTGGAGGACAACTGAGAGACATGGGAGGACAGCAGGCGTCATGGTAACAACATCTTTGGTCTACAAGTAGAAAAACAATAAAAGCTCAAGGATAATCTAAAGAAATCCCTTTTCCACAATAAGTGGCCTAAAATAATTCTTCACCCTTATTTGTTGTCTAAGCCTGATTAGACTGTTGGTGGTTGTCCAGTTAAAGGAGAAACAGCAACAATCCAACCTGCTATCAGCTGATTATTATATTAAAGCCACAGGCTGCTGCTCAATCATTCATTATTTCAACAACTAACTGTGTTTTTTCTAGTCTCAATCACCCAAATATCATGGATACAAATTCCTCCCAAACATTGTGACTCATTGTCCCTTTAATGCAGCATCAATCTGGCTGGTTATTGCCAATGACAGGATGTGAAGAGGAGTCATGTGCATGTGAGCCTCCAACTGAACAACATATGAATTAAAGACATGCAAGATTTTCTTCACCTTGAACAAAGTCCTTCATGAAGCTCATCCTTGGTTCAACCTGGACACGAATCTTGGAAAGTGTGTCGTCAACGACTCGTTTCAGAGCTGAAAGCAGCTCCGGAGATCCCAGCATGCACTCTGGTGACCTCTGAAGAAACAGGAACCATCACATCCAGCTCCACAGGACTTTAGATGATATTGGGAGGCTTTTGATTTAATATGAATACATAGACAACCTTCAAACCAAATGCTGATTTTGCTTATTAATATAAAAAAACTAATGATGTAAAAACTCACAGGAAATGCTGATCAATGTTTATGCTCAGATTTGCATAAACATTTGCTGATATGTTACAGAAGTCTAAGAATTTCATGTTTCCAATCATTGAAGTCTATTTCTTTATACAAAGTCAATCTACTCAAGAATCAATAGTTCCTAATATTATTAAAACCATTATTAAACGTAAAAAGTTCACTTCCCCCTAGTAAATGACTCGTGTAAATGTCTCCACTAGCTTGAAGAAAACCAACAAAATGAGTCGCCTGTTCTTAACGAGCTTCACCTGATAAATTGTAGATAACATTGTTTGCCCAACAGCTTTACTCTACTTCCTTGGTTTGTTTAGAAAAAAGCTCCAGTGCAAAGATTTTAGTCTGTTAACCATGACTTATGAAATACTCTTATTAAAATCTTCATTTGGGTTTCAGACGGTGTTCTGAAAAGAAACCAAGAATAATCCATTACTCTAATGATTTGATACCAAAGTTACAGTTACTTGTTTTACTTGTAGGTTTTCCCACAGTCAGTTTTCTTCTAAGTAAACCGGCTCTGATTCTTGTCCCTGCTGTGTTCAGCTCTCATCCAGCTCACCTGCCTCCCTGATTATTACCTGTTCCACCTTAAACTCGTCTCAGTCTCTGCCTCGTTGCCAGATTATCTACAAAGTCCCTGGATGTTGCGTTTTGGATCTCCTGGTGCAGATATTCAAGCCTGTTCCTCTGGTTTCCTGCATCTCCCTGTTGTCAGGCCCTCAGCTCCTCTGCTCCACCCGTCTGCTGCTCTACAGGCCAGTTGAGATGAACATTTCAAAGATACCCTCTGGTATCTGAGCATCACCAGCTTCTCTCCTTTCTCCTCAGTGCTGTGTTTGACAAACTCTTCCTGAACCAGAGTCTGAATATTAACTAAACTTGTTTTTTCACTGCTTATTCCTGTGTGTTTTTGAATTTCCGGGTCCCACTGAGTGTCCTTACAAAACCAATATTAATGTAAGTATTTCACTTTAGGTCTTATTCAATTACTCAAAATGTTTAGACTTCATTCTTTAAACCTTTTATGGTTTGAAATAAGGAATAGTTTCAACTATTTCTATGAATCTCTGAGCTGGAAACTTCCTCTTCTCTCAGGAAACCTGCTGTTCCTGTTTCATGACTCTCTTTCTGCCTGACTTTGTTTTTATGATTAGATAGAAAAAAGAAAATAGAATTAAAGCAAAGTTTGCAGGAGACAAATCAACAGACAACCTGATTGATTTGACTAAAGTTTGACTGTTGGGTCTAAATGTTACTTGTGTGATTAACTTTAAAGGAAACTTTATTAATTGCTATTAAACTAAATCTCCAGCTTGGGGAAGTGGGATGATCTCGGCTTTTGCTGTTGCTAGAATATATGAAACTACAGGGAACTGATCTGACAGTAGCACGTTACCATAGCAACAATCAGTTACATTTGAGAGAAATTCAATTGGAATCAATAAATAGTCAAACATGTTCTTGATTGTCACGAGTAGATTATTTCAGCTGGTTCCAAATGTATCCAGATATCTACCAGATTTAATTCTCTCATAAAATCTGGGACTGTTTCTCTACTTCAGCTCAGTGTTTGGTCAGATCCTGATCCCAGTCCAGACCTGGTCCAGAACTCGGTTCCAGTCGCCACTATGATGGATTTTCCTGTCAGCCATGAAAAGGCAAGAAAGAAACTGGTAAAGAAACATCATCATCAGAGTTGATGACACATTTACTACGTTCAGAGTTTCTTTTAGACCCTGAATAATCAGATTTCTCCTGATTTATCTTTAGTAACATTGGTGACCTGAAAAGCAGCAGATTTATGAGTTGGAAGTTAGTGGAGATGGCAAAAGAGTTTTATGAGAGGAAAAATATATTTTTACTAAAAGCAAGAAGAAATTATTTTATCAGAAAAAGTTAATATACTGTACAGTTTTTCTAAAGTCACACATTCACTACACTGTTAAAAGTCATGTCCTCCATTAGATAACATAACGTTTTTCTATATGTTACTTCCAATTAACATAACGAGTTATGTAATTTCAACTTAATTTCATGTGTTATTGGCATTTCAACTCCAGAATGTGAGTCAGTTCAGTGAAACATAAATTTAAATGTGTGAACAAAACTTTTTAAATGGTAACCGGATCTTATAAAACCTGATCTCCACTGTGATATTAATGCGAGATCCAAATAGTGCCGGCAATTGGCTCTTTATCTGCTAAGGGACTAAATATGATGTCAGATTTAGTCAGACTTTATAAAGTTCTCCATCCCAGTTATTATTGCATATTAAATGAGAAAGAGGAGGAAAAACCACCTGCCCAGATTAACCACGTCGAAAGCAAAGTCGCGGATTAATACCATTTTTTCGCAGACCTGTAATCCGTCCCAAAGCCGTTCAGATTCGGCGGGGCATTTTTTCTAAAAGCGAAGCTGGAGGCAGAGAAGTAAGATAAGCTGCATTTATCGGTTTCTGATAATACCATCCATTTTTAAAATATGTTATTAAGAGCTAAAAGTTCGTGTCTCAGTTACATGTTTAAACATAAAACAACAGCTTGCTAACTGTCGAGGGCAGCAGCTGGTTAACGCAGCTACTAGCTAAACGCAGCTACTAGCTACTCGGTGGCGCTTCTAGAACTTTCTTCAGAGAAAATACTAGCAGCTGCCTGGGTTTTTGTATTGTTCACTTCCTCAGAAGCTCATATGTGGCGCTTGGTCAAGGTTTGGCATCGACGTGCTGCCAGCAGGTGAGTTAGAGGCTTCAGGAAAGACTGAGAGTCAGTAATTATCATGTTCCTGTCAGTAATAGTCATGTTCCCTGTCAGTAATTAGTCATGTTACAGTAATTAGTCATGTTCCCTGTCAGTAATTAGTCATGTTCCCTGTCAGTAATTAGTCATGTTACAGTAATTAGTCATGTTCCCTGTCAGTAATTAGTCATGTTCCCTGTCAGTAATTAGTCATGTTCCCTGTCAGTAATTAGTCATGTTACAGTAATTAGTCATGTTCCCTGTCAGTAATTAGTCACGGTCCCTGTCAGTAATTAGTCATGTTCCCTGTCAGTAATTAGTCGTGTTCCCTGTCAGTAATTAGTCATGTTCCCTGTCAGTAATTAGTCATGTTCCCTGTCAGTAATTAGTCATGTTCCCTGTCAGTAATTAGTCGTGTTCCCTGTCAGTAATTAGTCGTGTCCTTTGTTTCATGTGTTTTTGCTGTTGACCTACATGTTAAAATACTTTTTGGTTTTTCATAGATTTGTTATATTGAGTAACAAGTTAATTGATCAGAACTTAATTTTTTTTTCACTGTCAAAGTGCAGCAGCCATTTAGTCAGTGTTGGTTCCTTTAAATTGTTTTAAATCTTGTCTTATCATTAATCCAATATTTTGTCTTGTCTGTCCTCATAAATGTTGTGTCTTGTACCAGAAGCTCTTATTCTTAACGTCCAATTTAGTCAGTTTTTCACGTAACTTGTCTCCAATGCTGCTGCGTGTCGTAGTTTCAGAAAATGAAATCAGGCGTCTTTCAATTGAAGCCCTGAAGTGTGGAGGACCTGAACCAGGTGTTGAGAACCAACCTGCTCTAAGAGGAGGATTCATGTTGCAGTTTGAGGATTTCAATAATCAGTAGTTCAGCCTAACGAACATCAGACCTTCCTTTGCGCCCCGGGTTCCCGATCTCCTCTGTCTCAGTTGGTCTCAGTTAGTCAGTTAGCTGAAAGTGGTCAGAGATCGCAAAGACGATCAGCGCCGATTTGTGTGGTAACGTATTACTATTATTTATCAGTATCATTTTTGTAATATTTTTTAGTGAAATACGAAAATAAATAAAAATATAGTAAAATAGGCGTAACAAGCTAATGGAATTCGGCGACCGCGGCGAACCGGTTTGAAGGATTTAGCATTATTTTAGAAATCTGTTGCGCTATAAAGCAATCAAACTAGACATGAAGTATTTTAATAATTACATTAACCATTCGGATCATATTACCAAGACATTGATTCTGTTTCTGTGGGTTTACCAACGTTTTTTATAAGGTAACGTTGCCTCCATAAAATGTATCAAAGTCTTTTTCCAAATATTTTAAAATCCTAAATGGTGAAGTGATGATGTCCAGGTCATTGTTTGTGAAACAATACATAATGAGATGTGAAGAGACGGATCAGTAGTTATGACCACTGATTTTCTCATATTAAGTGTTAACAACACTGTGCTAATTGTGTTTATTAATGAGTTCAATGCATCAGTTATGAGTCCATAATATCAGATGAGATTTTCATTCTGGACTTATGTCATTTTTCAGTCACCATGTCTAAGCCCAGTTTCAGTCTTTTGCCTGGATCCACCCAGCTGCAGCTTCAGGCCTCCAGCGAAGCCTCAGCTGCTGCCCAGCAGGTGAAGGAAGGAGGCAGCAGGAGAAGCTGCCGGTCTGGACGCCCCACAAGCTGGAAGCCGCGGCTCGGGGTCGGGTCACGACCCTGAGAGGGGTCACACAGACCGACGCTGCGTTCTCAGCCACATGGAGGCGCAGTTGGGTCTGTACAGGGGAAAGACCTTCTGGTGGCTGCTGACCCCTGACCCCGGCTACACAGTGGGGGTCCTGACAAGCCACGAGGCAGAGAGGGAGGGAGGAGACGGCAGCAGCAGCTCCTGATGCAGCACAACGACGCTCTGCTGGAGCAGCCCGGCTCTTTGAGGAGGTGACCTCTGACCTCGCAGACAAGAGGAGCAGAGGCACCGAGTCGGAGGGCGAGCGGCTGCTGGAGCTGTACGAAGCTCCGACCCACAAATCACCAGGTAGGACCGGTTCTCCTGACGGCTCAGCAGAGGTTCTGTAGAACCTCAACGCTCTGCGTCTCCTTCTCAGCTACAGGAGGCGAGTCGGAGACACACAGAGGACTGGATGTCCAGGTTCCTGCTGGACTTGGAAACCGTCAACAGGTTCCAAGTCGCAGGGCTTCGCTCGGCTCCACCTCCTCACCCGCCTGTCATGCAGCCGGTACCGACCAGCTGTTGTCCACCAGGGAGACGTTCGGCCGGACGGAGGAGCTCCAGGCCGGAGTCGCCTCCGTCTTTGGGTCCGTCTTAAAGATGGACTCCACCAAGAAGGTGGGTGTGACCCGACCTGCCGTCACCGTCGGATGAAGCCGCCGTCTTTGAGTGGGACGTGGAGGACGTGTCCCACCTGAGGACAGCCAGGCAGGGACGGCGTCCAGGAGGGTGGAGAGCGTCAGGGAGACGGAGCGCAGCCTCCTGGACCGGCCAGCATGGAGGAGATCTGGGCCACGCAGAGGAAACACGTGTCCTGCATCCAGGTGAGTCTGCGCTATGTGACCGACGGTCAGCAGCTTCTTCCCAGGTTCTGCTGCTCCATCGCCTGTTTCTACACGTCCAGGATCCAGCCGGTGTCCAGCCGGACACCAGGACCGGTGAGCTGACCGAGGGGGGCGTAGTCCTCCCCGTCTACCGCTGCACCCGGGGCTCCGCTTCGCTTGAGTCGCTCCACCTGAACAGGTTCATCCCAGGTGAGTCGGTCAGACCGAATCCCCCCTGCGGCTCTCTGGTCGTTCTGCCAACACCTGCTGTTGGCAGAACGACCGTGTGGTAAATGTGCGGCGGATCCAGATGTTCCTCATGAAACGTGTCCCTGATGATCCTCAGGGAGCCGACGAGCTGCAGATGTTCCCCGACGGGAGTGAGCAGGTGGTCCTGGAGGAGGACGAGGAGCAGCGGGACCCTCTGGAGGAGGATCTGGACCAGGGGTTTGTGGAGCTGCCTGACGGTTCCAGACCAGGTTCCTCTCCAGCCTGCAGCTGCTCCTCACTCCCCCCAGGCGGCTGCTGGTGACCAGCAGGTCAGCAGCAGATGTTATTCATGCCAGAGTTACGATCTGCCGCTTCGTCCCGCCGGGAGCCGATTAGCTGAGCCGCGTCTGGTTTTCAGGACGTCGTCGGGCCGACGGGACCCCCGGTTACCAGCAGGTGGTCCGCTTGTCACGCAGGCTGGTGGAGCCGTGCAGGAAGGGCTACGTGACCAACGCCGAGGTGGAGGAGATGGTGGGTCTGTGGCAGAACCTCCCCGAGGTGGACGAGGGGTCCGTGTCGTACCCGTCCCGCTACCAGGACCCCCTGACTAAGGGGAGGTTCAAAAAGGCCCAGACCTGCGTTCCTGGCACCGTCGCCCAGCCTGGGGTGGAGAGCATGAAACGGTGAGTGTCTGCAGGAAGCTGTGGCTCCTTCTGACCCGTCTGGACTTTGTTCATCCATGTTCCAGCTGCGTGGTGGGAACGGGCAGCGGTCCGGCCTCCTGGCCCGACGCCAGCCGCCTGGTGGAGGCTGTGATGGAGGAGCTGTGCTCCATGTACCCGGGCAGCAGGAGGGTGGAGGGAGGTGAGATCAGCCAGTGGACCCTGGTCTGGAGGGACCACAACACCATCAGGTCTGTGGTGGTCAGTCATCCGGCCCTCAAGACCAGAACCTCCATCCAGCTCTGCACCGTGAACCAGGCGACCCTCTCAGTGGAACCACAGAGTTATTATTAGGCCCGAGCAGCTAAGCGCTGCGAAGGCCTATTGTTTTTGTGCTGTTTATTATTATTATTACGATTCTGCCCCCCCAATGAATTGGCTTTTTGGGGGCTTTATCATACTCAAAAACTCAACAAACTTGGCGGTCGCATAGAGTCTGGTGAAAATTTACGTATTTTAAGGTCCTCCCAAAAATCCCAAAAGAAACGGCTCAAGGGCGCCCCCTAGAAATTTTCAAAAGACCCATTCCTATTCACTTACTTTGTCGTAGAGACTTGAAATTCGGTACGTTTGTACAACTCCCCAAGACGCTCAGAATTTACAATTAATGTCATAGTGCAAGTATGACAGGAAGTCGGCCATCTTTGATTGAAAATCCGATTTTGACCCATTTTGGCCGTTTATAGACGTTGCATTTGATCGAACTCCTCCTAGGGATTTCAATCGATCGGCTTCAAACTCGGTCAGATCGTTCGTAAGGGACGGCCGATTAAAAGTTATCAAAACGGTGAGTTTTCATGCATGCTGAAGGGGTCATACCAGGGGTCAAAGTTCACCTATTCGTTTCTAATTCATCAACTTTATCGTAGAGACTTGAAATTTGGTACACTTGTAGAGCTCCCCAAGGCAGTCAGAAGTCCAATTTAATGTTATATTCCAACTATGACAGGAAGTCGGCCATTTTGGATTGAAATTCCGATTTTTGCTGTTTTTGACGTCGAATTAGATCGAACTCCTCCTAGGGATTTCGATCGATCAGCTTCAAACTCGGTCAGATTATTCATAAGGGATTGGGTAATAACAGTTATCAAAATGGTGAGTTTTTGTGCATGCTGAAGGGGTCATACCAGAGGTCAAAGTTCACCGAATCGCCAGGAAACACAAAACTGTTAACTCTTATACAAACTGTTATAACTCTTACACAAAAGCTCACAGAGACACCAACATTTCAGTGATTGATCATCATCGGGTGTCCTACAAGTCGCAAAGGTAACATGATGACATCACTTAGGCCACGCCCCCTGAGAACAGGAAGTGTCATGTCTTACTCTAAACGGTCGCTATCTGAACCCTTTGACTTAATCAACATGAAACTGTGTTTACAGACAGAAAACATGTTGTTGTGTTTCAGATTCCAACCCTGTTTGTTTTCGATGGAGTAGGTGGGCGTGGCGGCGTGGTGAAGTGACCTTTAACGTTGCGTCCATACGTTTCGCTATAGATTCCACAATTTTGAGCCTAGCTGCACCAAACTTGCCATGAGTGATCCTGGTGGGATGCCTAACGATCCTATGTTATCATAGTCTGACGTCATCTAAGCCCCGCCCCCTCAGAACAGTAAGTGTCTTTTTTTTCTTGGTAAGCTCCATCTCTGGCTCTCTCAACCTAATCAAGATGATTCTGTGTTGGATGACAAAATAAAAAGTTGGTCTCACTTGCTTTAAAGCTCCAATAGATTTCAGTAGAAGGCGTGGCCGTGAGACCGTGGCAAAACAGAGCTCACGCCACCACCATACGTTTGGCTGTAAATTCCATATTTTTCACCTGAGCTTCTCCAAACTTGACATGAGTCATCCTGGTGGGACGCCCAACAATCCTATGTCATCATAGTGTGACGTCACTTTAGCCCCGCCCACTTTTAACAGGAAGTAGCATGTTTTTTACCGAATTTCTTATTTTTAATCTGTGTTTCATATGGAATTAGATGTCTGCAAACTGATGATGAACTCAATGCTGGCTGACCCGTGGGGGCATGGCCAAATGTCAGTCCCCCGCCATATACACACGATTGTCTCTAAATTACACACGCACCTTCAGATTGGCACCAAACTGCATGACCTTTATTGACCACTTAGGAGCCCAACAGACTTGAATTGTAATTTCACTCCACCATGCCCTATAGGTTATTCCATCAGGTATATTTCCTTTCTACATCAGCTGATATGCACGAGAACTTGGCTTCACCAGGGAACACTGCTAAAAACACCATGCAGCTAATGTTAACATAAGTTCAATCCAATCCTGCTCTTCAGAGACATTTTGGGAGAACATATTCTCCCAAAACTTTAAACATAAAATGTTATTGAATCTAAATGCACCCATGTTTCATAGAATTTTTCTATGAAGTGGTTCTGTAAAAGATGCCCCTCTAAGCACATACTTTATTTTCTTCATGTTTTTATTTTGAATGCCACTAATTTACCTCTTTCACATTGAATTCCTGAGGGCCAGTTTCGTGCAGTGACATATCTTTAGAAATACGAAGTCATCTGTGTCTTCTAAATAATCCGTGTTGCTTTATTTATAATGCTTTAGAAAAAAACCCAGCCCCTAAAATTGATGTACCATTACCTGTCAAAATATTTCTGCACAATTGTAGAATTATTGTCAAATTCTTTCTGTTACTTAACTGCAGAAGGGGTTCTTTTAATGCTTGTCATTTTATTGGTCGAAGGATGCAGGTTTTCAGTGACAGAATCTAAAACTTAGATGTTTTTCTAATCCTTCTGAACATGAAGATTGACAGCTTTGCAAAAATGGTGAGATATACTGTAGCTTTTTTCTGTTATGCTCTACATCACAACTATTGGATTTTCAGGAGAAAGGTTTTATTGGATAAACAGTTTTGGAGTGCTACATTGAAACAGTGGCCTTTTCTATGATTTTACAACAGATTCTTGCTCAAATGTTTCTTTGCGCAACTGACATTTTGAACTGCTCTAAAATTAACCACAATAAAAATCTAATGTTACAACACTGGACTCATGTAAGGATTCTTACATTTACAGTTACGTCTGAAAATAAGGTTTACAAATAATGTAATCTTGGAGGCTAGATGTCTGACTCGCTGTCGGGGACCAGACAGTAAAAAATGCAGAACAGATGTTGAATTGAAAAAAAGGTGGCGTTTTTTATTTACCCAAAAGTATGAACAAAGGTTAATATAACAATTAAACAGGCATACCAATAAAAGAGGTCAACAAAAATTAGTAGCCTCAAGACATAACTGACAACAACAAACAGATTTAACTGAAATGAGACATAAGGGGATTTAAATACTGGTTTCGCTCAACCATGTGGACACAATAGAGCAAAACAAAATGGCTGCAACCTCACAACTAGCACAGACAATTAAATAAACCCAACACCCCCCCCCCCCCCAGCATGACACAGGTGGTTCAGTCCAATGAGGCCATAAGCAGTACTTCAGGAACCTCTGCCCTTTGCTACGCCTTTTGCCCGTCCAGAGAGGGCAGCCAAACACCCAAGGTAACTCTAAAAAAGAAAACGATATTAATAAAACATTATTAAATTTCGTGCAAAACTTCCAGATTTGCTGCGTGACCTCACAGAAAAGCTCAGAGTGGTTGAACGTACCTAGACAGGTTGATACTGAGGTGTTGACGTGCTGGCAGACTGCTCCAGGTCCAGGAGTTAAGGCCCATCCTCCAGGTAATTTGGGTCTCCTGCCTCCATCTGGTGGACAAATAAAGAAAGCGGCAGAGAACAATACCCAAAACAAAAATTCCAAAGACATTTCTGTTTTTAATATTAAAATGTGAAGAGCTTTAAAGATCGGCCATTTTTTATAATGACTTCAATATATTAAATTAAGCAAAAATCTGAGATTTGTCTATTTAAATACTATATTTAAATTGAAGAAAACTAAAACTACATTTGTAAAAACTTCAAAAAAATTCAAGCTTAACAGGTTTTTTTTACCCTCAATTGTCAGCACAAAAACAGCAGCTCAAGGAATCGAACCTCGTTCCAAATGGAAGTACCATTACAGCTGCTTTTGCTTTTTATGTGCTATATGACAAGGTAAAGCAAACCCTGCATTAAGAACAGCTTCAAAGATAAGTATATATATTAACTATTCAAATTCCATAATATTTTGTTGATCCAAAGGGAAATTAGATAACAATGTCAATGAAAATATACCAATTATTAGAATGTTAATCTTTCATTTTTACTTTGGGTATGTATGAAACAGTTTAATTGTCTAACTTTCAGAAATGCTGTCTTAATGCAAGAAACGAAACCCCTAAAGTCAATTGCATTTCATGAAATATTAATTTTAAATTGCTAAAAAGGTTTTGTTAACTTTTCACAAAGTTGCATTAACAACTACTAAGATACTTTTAAATAAATTGGAATAGAAATGTTTCACCAATAAGGTATTTTATGAATAAATTTTGATAATACATTTCATATATTGAAATTTTCATTGTCTTATAAAAATCTTTTTTCATTCTAATCAAGAAAACAAAACCTTTTTAATGTCCATGATGTCACATGATTAAAGCAGCTTAAAAACACACATTACACCCTGATTACTAACATGATTACAATGTAAAACCGCACATTATACCCTCATGATCACTGAAATATGTTGGCACAACTACTGCCTGAACTTCAGATCTCTGTGATTTAATATAAACATGATCTATCAAAGTAGCTTTTTCAGTGGTTGCTTCTCCAACCTTCTGTACATATCCTTTATCAGACATAAATTTTGAGATGGTTGATGACTTCAAAATATCATCATTAAAATCTCCAATCAGTGCTACTGTGTCACTCTGTTTCTCAAGCCAATCAAACAAAGTTTCTAAATTTTTTTTAAATAGTGACAGAGGATATAATGGTGGTCGATAAATTACCCCGAGTACAATGTTACCACGACAAAACCGGTACACTAAACATTCCAAATTCAGCTCTGGTTGCTGTAGAACTTCAAATTCAATGTCATTAGCACAATAAATGCCAACACCACCATGTTGTTGGTCTTGTAACACACTCAATTGTGGATGCCTGGTAGAATAACATAAATGACGTGGACGGTTGGAGAAACTGTAACCATCAATTTTTACTGTATCCGTTTGGGTTGAAGACAACCATGTTTCTGTAACAGCAACACATTTAGGTTTCAAATGCTCTGTAAAAAGGGCCAGATCTTTTACATGCCGAGTTAAACTTTGCACATTCATCAGGAATACAGTAAAAGCAGATGTGCTAAATTGATCCAACCGAACAGATCCACTCGAAAGTGGCGTCATGCTCTGAAGAGCAACAGCGATGTCATCCTTACAATATATCTTTTTCTCATCAAAATCTTGAATTGTCAAACCTAAAAGACTTCTAACACGACTTACAGCAACATAAGCTTGTCCTGGGGCAAATATTTTACTAAAAGAAACAACAGCTGCATCAACAGTCAACCCTTGAACTTTATGTACAGTGCACGCCCACGCCAACTTCAGTGGAAATTGTCGCCGCAAGCCACCTTTAACAGTGGCTCTGTCCTCCTCAGGTTCAATAGGTGTGGATCCAGCCAAATCTGATGATGCATAGTGGCAACTCTTCCTCTTCTTGATACCTACACGATTATCGTCAAATTTAACATGCACCACTTTAGGAAACTTGTCCTTTTCTGCTACGAATATTTCGGTCACAGTACCAACAACACCATTTGCTAAACCATCGTTAACATCTACATTTTTACACAACATAACGCGTGCTCCTTTGCCCAATAACAACACTTCTGATAAGCTAGTATTTGAAGCTCTTGCATGATTCCCTTCTAACAACCTCAATTTTCCGGTTTTTTTATCATTTACATAATCCTGTGCCCCAATTCTAACAAATTCAGGACAAGTCTGATATAACTGATGGATATTGTGCTCGCTCACTTGTTTATTAGTCGCAAATATGTGCAAGGCTGAGCTAACCTCACCTGTTTCACAATGTTTTAAAATGTTAATATCATCAGCCAGCATTGGTGTACTTTTGGAACGAGTTCTCATCCTGTTAAGCAGCTGAGAAAACACAGCATCTTTTTGCCTCACAATTTCAGTTAATTCTACAATTTGAAATAAATCTGACCAGATATTTGTGGCAACACCCTCAGCGCATATCGGCTTCCCTTTAACGGGAGGGAGCTGGTACACATCGCCGACAGTAATGACACTGATACCCCCATAAACTTTTGTAGTTTGTTTAATTTGACGCAATCGGCCATTAACGTACGATAATAGATTGTGATCGACCATTGATATTTCATCTATAATAAGAAGTTTAAGATCACTATATTTTACACGCAAGGAATTTAGTTTATCTTCACCCAAAGGTGTGTATGGCAGGCGGACATCTTTTCCAATAGAAAATGTGGTGTGAATTGTTGTGGCTTCTAAATTGTACGCCGCTATGCCGGTGGGGGCTGTCAGTAAAACGCATGTGTTATCAGGAAATGTGCACACAGTGGACAATAACCGTTTTGATTCATACTCAATTGCCTTAATTAAATGACTTTTTCCTGTACCGGCCCCCCCCGTTATAAATATGTGCAGTGGTTCTGGATTTTTTCCATTAACCTTATTTAAACACCACTGCCGGATTTGATAAAAAACAGAAGACTGTTTTTCATTCAAAGATCTAATCAATGCAAGACCTTCAAATCTACTCATTTGTTTTTTCTCAAATACTGAAATGTCTTTACGGTTAAAATTTAAATCAGGAATATTTTCCTGAGCATCGTTTTCCAGTGGTGTTTCTTTTCGTAATTCCACACACTCCAAACGTTCCAACTCTACCTCAGGACACAACTCAGCCCATGCATCCTCCAGCATGACATCAGCAGTGACATTGTCCACAGCCTCAAAATGATCTGATTCCAACTCAAATTCCTTCCTATTTAAATCCACAACAGACTTTACAGAATGTTTAGTCCCATCAACAAATCCAATCACACCAGTCCTGTAAAAGTCACCATAAGTTTCCCAATGTGCAGGTTTAAGTTCATTATCAAAGCGATAAGGCAGAAAAAGCTGCATTATGCTTTGATAGAACTTTTCTGGCTCTTTTGTTTCAGAGAAACGTGCATATCGAACAACTGCTGGTTTTGTCCGAGTTCTTTTTACAACAATCCCAAAGCCATTGTTCAATTTTACTGAATTTCTGCATTTTTCATTTTTGGACAACACACGATACTCTGAAGCAAACTTAGCCAGGCACATGTCAGAAAACACATCATCATTTGGCCTATTCTTGTAGCGGTCAACTATACCTGTCATAAACATGTCTTCTGGAGTAAGATCCTGTGATGCAGCTTTGTCTCTCAAAACAGAAATAGGCAAACTCATCTTCACAATATTATTACCGGTTGGAATAAAAACAACTTTTCGAGAGCACTCCTTTAAATGCATGTTGGTCAGTCGATACACGGCTTCTTGAGCACAAACATCCCGGTTATGTAAATAGACACTACCGAGTGTCTTTAAAGCCTCTTTGGCGCTAATATTACCATCTTTAGCTGCTTCTCTCTGCGCATTTCCCAAAAGAAGGCCAATTTCCCGCTCACTTTTGGACATATAAGAAACTATATAAACACAACATGCATATGCATCAACACAGTACTGGATATCAAGATTTGCATTCCAAGCTTTTAACAGCGGTCTGCTATATTGATTAATCCAGACTTCGTTAATTTGTCTTTTCAAAACAACATGAGTATTCCTACTGGATCGCTTATATGCAGTTTCAAATAAACCTTGACTGATCCCCAAAGCTTCAAACATTTCTTCCACAGTGCTATATGTACAATTCTCATCAGAGATGGCATTCTTGACCTTAGTTAAAATATCAGTTGCTCTATCTCTTTCTATTTGTTCCCAACTTTTCTTGTCCTTACTAAGACATTCACAATGTGCTTTATCATCATTTTTGTCCAAATTGCACTTGCACGTCTTGACCGGATCCTGATATTTTTCCCCGCGACAAATAAAGGTGCGACAAGATGCAGGTCGTGGGAAATTGAAACGGCAGACGGTCTTTTTCTTTTTACAAGTTTTTGAATGCCGTTTTGAATGCTGCTGTACAGATGTTACTGCTTCAAACAACGAATCTTCTTCAGTAGGAATTTCACATGTTACATATTTATCAATAAATGCAGTAACCTCTTCATCTGTGTTCTTGTCCAAAACTGGAGCCCCAGAAATCCAAAAAAGGCAATGACAATGGGGAGAACCACGCTGCTGAAATTCTACACGGTAATAATAATCTTCGATTTGTCCAATCGGATTTGCAGGAGACATTAAAACTTCTTTTACGAAAACATGCCATCTAAAATCAAACATTCTGGCAGCAGTAACAGGGTTTCGACGCAGCAATTCACATTTCTCTGCCCACTGCAACTGTTCCAAAGTCTGCGTTCTACCTTCCTGCTTTAAAATGCTATAAAGTAGATTTGTCCATCTCATATCAGCAGAAGAAAACGAGGCAAACCATGTCGGTTTTCCCAACATTCTAACACAAGCTAGCAGGTCGCGTTGAGCCGACTGCCAGAAAGCCGGTGTGCCTCGAATGGGTTTCAAGAAGCGATACCCGTCATCAAACTGTAATAACTTATTTAAAGATTCTTCATTTTTTAAAACCTCACTCATATTTTGAAATGTAGGATTTGTGCCTTTACGCAATGCTATAGACACTTTAGAGACAACTTGCTCCAGCTCTGACATGTATTGAGCAAAGAAGATATATTCAACATTACACGCAAATCTACCATCGGCATGAAGAAGTCTGTTATTAAAATAACGACTCAAAGTCAAACGATACTGCCGCTTTTCATGGTATGTGTTAAAACCAGATGGGAACAATACAGGGAAACATTTTGCTTCATTGGAACAATCGGAAAGTAATTTTACCGGGTTATTATTTTCGCCTGGTGCTACATTTAACACATTATCAACATAATGATCCAAGGCTTCTTGTCCAATATCGACCGGCATCAGACAAGTGTCCTGAAACATGCAGTGTTGCTGTCTGTCATGTAAAAGGTCATCATCATTTTCATCTATGGACATGTCCTCATCTTTAACACTTTCATTCTTTAAAACAGAACTATTTTCTTCTGGAGAAAACTCATTGATCCAAGATTCATTGAACTCTACATCTTTATAATGAGAGTTGCAATGTTTCAAGTAACAAAGAGCTTCCTGGACATGCATTGTGTCAACATACTGATAATCATAATGACCTTTATACGTCAACTTACGCTTTAATTTAACAGGTAACAAAGACCCCTCCATATTACTACGAGGTAGCAAACTGCATGTTTCAACAATATTTGCAGGGACACATGTAACTGGACCATGCACTCCATTTTGCCCACCTTTTGGTAATGCCAACATCTTCATAAATGGAATATGTAAAGCTATTAAATGTTGCTCCAAAGTATTCAAGCAAGCCAACTCATGTGGGATGGGATCAACTGTCAGATTATTGCATGAACTTTCTGGTGGCATTTGACCTCTACTAATTTTATAATGACAACAATAACAGATATACAATTTATTTCGACAGGTTTTAAGATTGCATTGCGATATACACGCGCTGTTACACCTATGCAGATAATCATCACGTATACATTTATCTGCGATTAAAAACATTTCTTTAGTTTTCCTGTAGGAATCTTTACAACAATTTAACACCTGATGTTTAAATAACAATCGAAAGCAAACGCAACACACAAAATTTGGCCCCTCCTTTACTTTATCCAAAAATTGATCAACAACAAAATCAAACTCCTTTGATTTTGTTTTAATTTCTTGTCTTTTTAGCTGTACGTCTGATATGCGATTCTTATGTTGTGGATTAAGATATTGTTTTCTACTTAACTGTTTAACTTTTTCTCTGTGAGATTCGTCTTCATTATATTTAGTAATGCTCATTTGCTTAACTTTATCTCTGTGAGATTCGTCTTTGCTATATTTAGTAATGCTCATTTGCTTGACTCTTTCTCTGTGAGATTCATTTTTATTATATTTTGTAATGCTCATTTGCTTAAGTGTTTCTCTGTGTGATTTGTCTTCTTGATACCTAGTTATACTCATTTGCCTAACTTTTTTTTGGTAAGTCTGATCTCCACAATATTTATTTTTCCTCCATTTTTTTTTTGTTCCTTATACAGCAAATTTTTCAAATACACATTTCTTTTATTAGATTTATATTTTTCCCTATATACCATTTGAGATCGATATTTAATTGATTTTTTATGACTCTTTTTTTGTCTTGAATACTTTGAAAAACTGTAATTTGCTTTACCGCTCAAAACAGTTTGCTTGGCATTTTTCTGACCTTGTGAAGATCTTGTATGCATGTTTTGTGTCTTTAACGAAACATTTTCTTCACAAAGTTCAAAGCAAGAGTCTTTATCACACTGCTTTGCACAAATAACAGCATCAAAATGATCATTACATTTCTGCAAATATATAGCCTGATTGGTCAAATGACTATTCTTTGAATTATATTTGGTCCACTGTTTGCCATTAAATACACATATATCCAATCCTAACATATTGGCGGCAGATTTAAACTCAATTTCCGTAGCACAGTGACCCACGTACTTCATCTGTGACTGGTTAACGTATTCTGTCACAGAAGTAAAATCTTTAGTCAACATTTTTTCGCATTCTTCTCTATTATTGGTCATGTGTGAAACAACAGCAAGTCTAATTTTACGTTGATTTTTCTCAGAACCACTAAGTGCATAAGCTACAGCTCTGAAAAAACTATTACTGTCATTTACAAGATTTTTAGTCTTACAAACATTTCCCAAAGGCCCACGCAATATTACTTTTGGGAATTTATGTTCTTCAAAGTCTATTTTGAAGTTCTCACACAGAGTTTTGGCAGTGACTTCAGAAAGGGGAGTAAATAGTAAAGTATTTTGGGTATCTTCTAAAATATCGACACACTTATCTTCAATGGAACTCTCAATTTTCATTATACGCGCAGTTTTTGGTTCCGTTTTGGATTGCCGAGTTTCATGTCTCCCAGAAAGTTCACTATTCCTGCAATAACCAAAACATGTTTGTGAGTCAGGCTGCTTCACACAAACAACCGTCTCATAATGATTTCCACTAATATTTTGCAGATAGATACCGTGATTGGACAAACTACTCACAGAACTGTATTCAAGCCATTTATCGTCACAAAACGTGAAAATATTAAGACCAAAATAATCAGCTGCAGCTTGAATCTCTACTTCAGTTGCCCAGTTGCCAACATACTGCATCCTTGAAATGGCAATATATTGTGATATGGAGGAATAATCGCTTCTTAAAATACTATCATACATGTGAGAATTTCTTTGTAACTGGTTTACAACAGCAAGCCGAATTTTACGATGTGATTTCTGATTGCCACTGATGGCTTGACTAAGTGCTCTAAAAAAGCAGTTTCCATCACCAACAATTTTGTCTGTCATACATGGAACACCGAGTTCACCTACCACGCAAGACGCATAATTTGACCGTTCAAACTCAACATTCAACTTTCCACAAAGTGACTGTGCAATTTCTACAGAGATGGGGTTAAAGTACAGTTCCTTATTTTGGACATGAGTAACAACAACCTCATGATCACTATCATCCCTGTTTGATGTTTGAAGATCAAATGGGTCTTCTCCATAAGAATCATCCTGCATATCAACATCAGAAAGAGCACTGCTACTTGGCACAGCAGCTACATGTTTACATGTGCTGGTACTTGAGTCAATCTGAACAATTTCAACTCCACTGATCTCAAATACCCTGGGATGGACATTCAGTTCACCAGAAAACCTTGTAAGATAAGCAAAGACATCATTAAGAGAAGCAAAGTGGAGAACAACGCTCTTCCCATGCGCATCTATCATCCCCTCATGGTTTCTTGCATGCGAGTCTACAAGAGCATAACGTCCATTATGACTGATAAGGGCACAAGTACTCCCACAAAGTGTCAAAAAGCAGGTTTCATGCTTCCCACAGATCTTACTCAATCCATCCCAGAGAGTAGTATACACACCATTCTCAATTAACTCTCCTTCCACTACATCAACATCTCCAGAAGCATAGTCTCCATAAACACATTCAAAATGCTGTCCATCAACATGAATGTTTTTTGGCAAGTCTGGAATAGCAAGAAGCTCATGTCCAGAACTGATTAACTTGCTGTCACGCAAAGATGTGTACAGCTCATCACCTACAGTCACTACGTTGTCCAATACGTCAGCGTTCCACGAACAAACACTTTTCAGTGTGTGCTTTGTTAAAGCAACAAGACTAATGGCCGCACACTGAAGTCCACCGTATGTAAAGCGAGCATCGCCCTGATGAAATGACCCACTGACTGATGCAACATGACTACTGGAAGCATGGCACGCATCTGTAACGTGCAAGTCCTCAGTCAGTGCTCCAGATGTGTCCATGTTACTGGACATCTCTTTGACAGAAATGCCGCAGAGTTTATACTCTGTTGCATTTAATGATTCCCTATCAAGTGAACCATTAAATCATTTAAACATGTGTTAAATACCACAACAGGCGTACCAGACTCAGATGCTAAACCCTCTGAATTCCGTGTTCCAAAGTCCACAACAGCAAAGTACTCTCCATGGTGGATGACCAAGGTGGTTGCATTAGGAAGCGCAAAGATACACATTCCGTTTCCCATTAAATACGTTTGCAACAGCTCGTACAGTTCCCCCTCCTGGTTGAGATCAAATCTTCCAAGGACCATATTTCCAGTTCCCACATTCCAATTCCTACCAAAAATAGTCTGATCTTTAACCAACTTGCACAACTCGGGTTTTGAACCTCTGCTTGATCTTTTTCGCGCAATATATCCTGCCAACTTCTGACCTTCTTCACGAACTTCGTCTACATTCGCAGTCTTCCAGGTACAAATGGGAGAAATGTGGTGTTTTATGGCTGCTGTAACACAACATGACATCATGGTATCAGAGCAAAACTGATCACTACCAATATATGTCCCTGGAACCAGAGATGGTGGAAAACCCTCTGAACACCTGCAAGCATCGGGGTTAGCAGCCTGACCTTTGGGTGACATCTCTGTGCACTGGAAATCACCCATCTCAGGCATCTAGAGTTAAAACGTGAAAAACATGACATTTCTACATCCTCATTTCATAAGCAGTCCAGTTCCCTTCCAAATATAAAGTATATTACAAATGTAACATGAGATTTTTTATAATACTTAAACTCATTTAGCTACATTACACATGCTACCCCACTAGGTTTCCGTTGTTATACGTTACGCGAAGGATGCTGTATTCAATGTTACTTTTACTATAGCTATCATTGCTAGCAGAAAAGGAAACCACATCATTTTTGCTCTGACTTGTGTTGCACTAAACATTAAAAATTAAGTGAATTAATTTTGAACTTGTTCTTCTGCACAATTGTGGATTGCCATTACATAGCCTGCTATATTTTCTGTGAACTATCAGAGCATGTTGTAAAGAAATTTAATTACTTTTACTTCTGTCTGCATTAATTTTTAAACAAAACTAGAAAAACATCAGATTGAAGTAGATTCTATTTAAATTCCTTTTAAAATATTAAAACAACAATAATGTTACTAAGAGTATTGTCAAAAAACCTTCAAAGATTTGGAAAATGTACACAGTCTATGTAGCTCTTGGCTGTGACATCCATGCTAGCAGAGGAGCTAAAAACATTGTGCTCTGAACCACTCATTTACAGTAAAATACCACCTCCTCTGATCCATTAGTCAGAATTTACAACAGGAAACATACCAAATTGTTACTGCAGAAGAATAAAATAAACTACCAACAACATTTGAAATGTCAAAAATTTGAAAATTATAATTACGTTATGAAAATTTCAGACTGAAAAGAACAACACTCAGACAACATTTTTTATTTATTAAGACACACTGCAGAACACATTATACAAACCCCCTGTCCAGCAGGAACCTCCAAAGGACAGATGCACCCCACACCAGGACGGTCAGACGCCTCCCGAGGACCAGCAGAATGCAGTGCAGGCTTCAGCTACAAATAAATGACAAAAAAACACATCAAGCTGATTTTGCACAAAATCAACGTCAATGTCAAATGTTTTCAATAAAACACTTCATAATTCATTATTAATTACACATTTAACCTTAATGGGAAAAACACTTACAGTGTTTTCAGGCGGAATACACTCGACGCCTCTGGCAGGAATTGCACAAGATGCAACTGACACCTTAAAGAAAAATCAAAAAAAGAACAGTTAAATAAACAAATAATTTTTACTAGAAATGATTAATTAGCTCATGGAACATCAAATGTTTTAAATAAAATACTTCACAACATAACACTTCATAATCATTATTAATTACACATTTAACCTCAATGTGAAAAACACTTACAGTGTTTTGAGCCGGCACACATTCAACACCTCTAGTAAGAATTGCATGTGATGCAAGTGAAACCTAAAGGAAAAATCAATAAAAGAACAGTTAAATAAATAAAAAAAAATAATCTGTACTAGAAATGATTAATTAGCTCATGGAATGTCAATAAAACGCTTAGTAATCCATTGTTAATTACACATTTAACCTTGATGTGAAAAACACTTACAGTGTTTTGAGCCGGCACACATTCGACAACTCTTTCAGGAATTGCATGAGATTCAAGTGAAACCTAAAGGACAAATCAAGAAAAGGACAGTTAAATAAAAAATAATACTAATCTGTACCAGAAATGATTAATTAGCTTAGTCCATTCATTTTCCATTTTCTTCCGCTTATCCGGGATCGGGTCGCGGGGGCAGCAGCTTCAGAAGGGAGGCCCAGACTTCACTCTCCCCAGCCACTTCTTCCAGCTCCTCCAGGAACCCCAAGGCGTTCCAGGCCAGCCGAGAGACATAGTCCCTCCAGCGTGTCCTGGGTCTTCCTCTCCTCCCAGTGGGACCTGAACTCCTCACCAGGGAGGCATCCAGGAGGCATCCTGACCAGATGCCTGAGCCTCAACTGGCTCCTCTCGACGTGGAGGAGCAGCGGCTCTACTTTGAGTCCCTCCCGGATGACCGAGCTTAGTAATTAGCTTAGTAATTCATTATTAATTACACATTTAACCTTAATGTGAAAAACACTTACAGTGTTTTCAGGCGGCATACACTTGACAGCTCTGGCAGGAATTGCACAAGATGCAACTGTAACCTAAAGGACAAACCAAGAAAAGAACAGTTAAATAAAAAATAATAAAATAAAAAAATAATAATCTGTACTAGAAATTATTAATTAAGTCAATAAAACACTTCATAATTCATTATTAATTACACATTGAACCTTAATCTGAAAAACACTTACAGTGTTTTCAGGCCGCACACATTCAACACCTTTTTCACGAATGACAGGTGATGCAACTGAAACCTCCCGTGTAACACGGTTTCTCTTTGGGAGAGCTCGTTTTTTTTTATGTTCCACAGGCTTTGGCTGTAACATCGCAAACAATATTGAGGGTTTGGGTTATTTATAAAAGAAAATCCTTAGAATGTTAGTAGTTGCACTATTCTGCAAATTACCTTGGTGCCTGTGCGAACATCTGGAACAGCCGATGGAGAGTCTGTTTCCATGGCAACCAGGATGGCAGGTGAGAAACGGACAGGATTTAATGGGATGAAACACTCGGTTAACACCACAGGAGTGCCATCGCTCTATAAAAGCAAAATTTGAATTATTAAGATACCAGTGACATTGACAATTACATTTCATGAATAGCTGAAAGCATAACGGACCTGGTAATGAACCACTCTTTTCTTGGGTGAATCGGAGAAAGAGTCCAATTCCCCCGAGTGGTTCCTCTGTTAAGGTAGAGCACATAAAATTTTTAGGATGATTAGCCATAGTTAAAAAAACACTGTTCTTTCATTGCAAGCAAAAACATACCTTCCTGCCGGATCTCACGAGCGTCCACTCAGAAGGGTGTGGAGAAGGAGGAGAACGGCGAGGACTCTCCACTCCCTTCACTACCACACGGGGCACAAACCTCGGTTTGTACGGAGGAGTTGTCTGACTCTGCACCAGTGGCTTTGGTGCTGACGACTCCAGGAACTGATAGCCAGCATTCCAAATCAGATCCCTGAGGATGTGCATCCCGTGGTCATCGCTAAGATGGATCTGTAAACAGTAATCAGAGATAAAATTAACATTTCATATTGATGCACATTTGTTCCTTACTGTGTTTAAAATTAATATGTACTCACGCCATCACGGCACCACAGACTGAGACGGTCCAGAGGAAAGTGGTCAGCGGTGGGAAAATAAGGAATCCCTGAAAAGATGACAAAATAAAAATAAATTTCGCAAAAACCAAATCACCAAAGATGATATGAAAAAAGCTGCAATACATTTAGCAAACAGACATAATTAACAATATTTTACTACCTACCTAGCTTTGCCGACCTGCGGTGGAATTCCTGCTGGAAGAAGTTCTGCTTCTCTCTGGACTCAGTCAATCGGGGGACGAAGCCGGTACAAAAAACCTAGAATAAATAACAGATTTAGAAATTTATATTAAAAAGACCTAAGAAAATAATATCCCGTTAAGAAGTTGATGTTTATATCACTGTTTCTAGATTCCAGTCCTCAAAGACTACTCCTCTGCATGCTTTACATGTTTAGCAGAAGGAAAATTTCTAAAGCATGAAGAGCAGAGGCATCTGTGAACTGGGATGGAGAAACACTGGTTTTTAATCAACAATGCCCACCTTAGGCCAACGACTACGGACAGCCAACAGGTAACGCTCAAATTCCTGTCCGGCTTCTTCTGGATGACGACTGGCCGTAAGGTTGTTTGACGGAGCCATGACGCAGACGGCGTCAGGCTCCTGAGGCACATTGGCTTTCATTGCCTCAAGACGCAAGTCAGCTGCGCAGGCTCCAGGGGTAGACATGAAGCCGAACTGCAGGCAGCCACTTGGCATCTCAACAATGCCGTCCACGAAGGACCGCAAATGGGACGCTCCGATGAGAAGGATGAACTAAAATAGTACAAAACACAGAAACATAAGAACTATGCCTACATATTCTATTTGAAATCATTGCAGATTTTACTTACTTTCTTATCAGGGCACCCCTCAGGAATGGCCAACTTATGGCAGTGGTTGGTCCACTGGCTAAATGGCCATTTTTTCACGGAATGACGCCAGCCAGTGCCACGCCCTATTACAAAACATAAATGAAAGCAGATATAAAAATTATTTTAAAAAATATATAAGATATGTACTCTGGATACTTCATCTGACATGGAAATAACACATTCAATTTAAAATAATATAATTAAATTAAACACTCACGTGAAACAAAATCGCTGGAGGCATTGACCATCCCTACACGCTCGATTCGAAACGCTTCTACCCGTCTCTTTGCAGCTTCGGATCGGCGGTGGGACTTTCCTCGAGGCATCTAAATTTCAACATGAAAGAATTCAGTGGCATGAATATTTATTGATAATTACAGGAAAATAAATATAATGTATCACAAAAATGAGTACACCCTAACCCTAAACAGCAAGTTAAAGACTTGCTGTTAAGTTAATTTGTTCCTATGAAATACAGGGAGAACAGATTATTTCGGCCAGCTAAAATATATGGTAAAATATATGACTTAATAACTCTGGCAAAAAATGAGCACGTTATCAAAATCACAGATAAGAATAAATACAGCTGCTGAGATTGTGAAAAAAATAACTAAACATTTCTTTTATCCAATATTAGACAGGGATTTTTCAGAAAGCATACTCTCATTTTTCAGGAAATATTATCTGCATGTCCTGCTATCAGCAAACTTCCCTCCTCTTATATAGAAATAAGAAATTATAGACACACAATATGTTGGAAAACTGTGTTTGGTGACTTTTTTGTCAGACCTGAGTGAAAAAATTAACAAGATCTATAGTCTTGGCCATTACAGAAGAACACAAAACAGTATAAAGCAGTTTTTTCGCACTGCAAGGAACGGAACGGCTCGCTTCGGTTTGCACACAACTAGGCCGCCATTGAAGCTGCACCTGACGTCATCATTTTTGAAATGGCCGAAGCGGCGGGAAACTTTCTCATTCCTTAGATAGATAACCGATCTAGCTAATTCTGTACTCGTTCACCAGGGAGTAAGCGAGTGGAGGAAAAAAAATACCTAATCATAGGACCAGGTAACAGCAGGATATTGAGAGGAATTCACCGCAAATTAAAAATAAAAATATTAATTTAGCACTCTTACCAAAACACAGTGAGAACAGTTTAGTGAGAGACAGCTAGACCGACCAACGGCTGACTGCAAACAACCAGCGGCTGGCTGTAAACCAACCAGCTGCTGATTCGAAGCAGCCAGGCTTGGTGGAACCGGGTCGGAACTTCTAATGCAAAGACGGTCGGCCCAACTTTGAACCGTGCCGTCCCGTTCCTTGCAATGCAACAACGTTGACATGATTATATGAGCAGTTTTACCAAAAAATCGACCAGCACCGTGAAAATTAACGAATCTGCCTCTCTGGCTAAAATGCTCCCGACACAGGTGGAACATATTTTCACCGTGGAACAAAATTTCGCACATGAGTTTTAACTCGTAACGTAACGTTCAGAACTATTCCAGGCTTATAATTATTAAGGTCAGCAGCAGAATTGAGAATAGCTAGACTAAGGCTACATGACTGTGCATTAGCTTATATTTTGACCGTAATAAAAAGCTGTATTTTAACACGGTCTCAGTCATAACGTCCTTATAAAACATATTTTAAAAAAAAACTTACTTCGACAGAAATAGCTTCCTGCACTCCGTGAATGAACAGAAAAAGCTTGAAATCTGTTCAATTCCAATTCTCCGGGGTTCGGAAGGTGGCTTGGAAACTCTGAGATCAGCAAGTTCTCTCAAAGTGGGTCTGTACAAGACTAACTAGATTCTCCGTCCGCACAACGCTAGAGACGCCAATCAACCAATGAGTTTAAAGATAACAAGATCAATGTAATTCAACCAATGGCCGCTTTAGAACCAACCTCCCTGCGTATGACGTGGGAGGTTTACGTCTTACGCAGTAGCTCGGCGCCATCTCTGAAACTACGGCAAGCCGTGTTAATATAAATTGTTTCGTCCAACTATAATTATATTCGAAATATCTAAAAGTGCTCTTTGACTATACAAACTACATTTTATTTAAAATATCTCGAAATACTTATGATTAGTCACAATTACATTTTAATATCTAAATTTAGAGTTGCATTTAAGCTTTTGTGTTGCCAGTAACCTGTCCAAACAGTTGCATTCAGAATGTTGGGTTTATGGCAAGTGAATTTAACATAAATTTGGTTTAGTCTATTATACATACATTCTAGATATCTAAAAATGCATTTTGACTACAAAGAAAATACATTTTTCTTTAAGACCTATGAAAATACATATGATTAGTTATAATTACATTTTTAATTTCTAAATTAAAAATTATGTGTAAAGCCGTCTGTGCTGCCATTAGGCTGTCCCAACAGTTGCCTGCAGACTATTTTATGGCAAACCACTTTAACATAAATGTGATTTTCCGTAACTATCTGGAATTCTTGATTTATAAAAATGTATATTCTAGACAAAAGTTAATTTTGACTATTCAGAAAGGTAATTAAGATATTTGAATTTACATTCTGGCTAGTAAAAATAATAACTCAAGATTTCTTAAATTTCATTTTTGAGAGTTACTTTTAATTTCAAGATATCTCAAATGATACCACCACTTCAGTCACGTTTCAAGAGAAATATCCATTATTATAACTTAAGGCATCTTAAACATAATTATGAATACTCAAAATTATATTTATACTCATCTGAATTAAGAATTGGATTTAATGCCCGTCCATTTAGATGGCAGCACATACAGGTCATTCGCAAAAAATTAGCATATTGTGATAAAGTTCATTATTTTCCATAATGTAATGATAAAAAATAAACTGTCATATATTTTAGATTCATTGCACACCAACTGAAATATTTCAGGTCTTTTATTGTTTTAATACTGATTATTTTTGGCACACAGCTCATGAAAACCCCAAATCCCTGTCTCAAAAAATTAGCATATTTCATTCGACCAATAAAAGAAGTGTTTTAATACCAAAAAAGTCTACCTACAAATAATTATGTTCCAAAATCTCCTGATAGCTGCTGCATTGACCCTGCCTTGATAAAACACAGTGGACCAACACCAGTAGTTCACCTGGCTCCCCAGACCATCACTGACTGTGGTTACTTGACAGTGGACTTCTGGCATTTCCTTCTCCCCAGTCTTCCTCCAGACTCTGGTACCTTGATTTCCAAATGACATGCAAAATTTGCTTTTATCAGAAAAAAGTACTTTGGACCACTGAACAGTCCAGTCAGTGCTGCTTCTCTGTAGCCCAGGTCAGCTGCTTCTGCCGCTGTTTCTGGTTCAAAAGTGAATTGACCTTTGACCCGGGGAATGCAGCACTAGTAGTCCATTTCCTGCACACGCCCGTGCTCTGGATGTCTCTACTTCAGAATCCTTTCCACTGCTTCCCCCAAGGTCTGGAATCGGCCCTTCTCCACCATCTTCCTCAGGGTCAGGTCACCTCGTCTCGTGCAGCGTTTTCTGCCAAACTTTTTCCTTTCCCACTGAGGTGCTTTGATACAACACTGTGGGAACAGCCTATTGGTTCAGAAATATCTTTCTGTGTCTCACCCTCTTGCTTGAGGGTGGCCTTATACAATGAACAATAATGAATTTTATCACAATATGCTAAGTTTTTTGAGAAGTACCTGTATATATATGCATTTCTACATAACCTTTCTAATTTCTCTCACCTGCTCCAGATGTTCCTACACCATAAACATCATCCCTTTCTCTCCTCAAGCTCCTTACTATAATAAATTCTGGTGTTGGTTCTTGGTTGATTGATACCATTCTTTAGCCATCGTACATGTTGTTCAACAGAAAAAATAGAAAATAAGAAAATAACTAAAATCTTCCCTTACAACTCAGCTGTGTCAAAACCAAAACAGAGTTGTATCAAAATTTTGTCTGCTAATCTTGTATTTGGTCCTTCCCTTAAACTTTACCTCAACTTCACACAAGACTACTTTTACCACAAGAAGGGTCTTTTTGTTTTATCATGTTAGAAAAATGTGAAATTAATCCATTAACACGTTAGAAAAATGTGAAATTAATCCATTAACAGTCAAAACTATTCTTTAATAAAATATATATTCCAAAAACTTTGAACAAAATAACTTTATAAATGTGAAAAAAATTAACAAAACACATGAACTGAAAAAAAACTAGCTGTCATCAGCCCAGCTCATATTTTCCTCTTCTTGCTTGCCTGTCTCCTCCTCCGTCTGAGTGACAGCATCCTTTTTTTCTGAAAGATTTTAGCATAAAAACAATGTCAAAACACATAGCATTTCAAACTGAATATAGTAAATACATAAATTCAAAACCCACACCATGAACAATAAAACAAGTAAGAAATACTGATGTATTGTCTATAAAATACATTGACTTCCTTTAATTCATTCATTGTCTTACACATTTATCACATAACAATGAGGAAAGTCTATCTGTAGCAGCCAATTATCAATAGGCGCAGTACACCCTGGACAAGTCTGTTGCAGTTCATCACAGACAGTAAAAACAAAATTTAGATAAATAAACAATTATTGACTCTCAAAGGAGAATTTTAGAAAAACCAATTAACATGACTGCAAGAGAAACCTGGAGCAAGACTTAACATCTTTCATCTCAAAACTTGTAGTGTTTGAACTAAAACCTTGCTCCTGCTTACTTGCACAAAATTTTCAGCTTGCTTTGGAACAAAAAAGCACAATCACTTGATAACTTCTCAGTGAATCAAAAAAAAAAACGAAATGTGTGCATATTTTCTTTTAGCATTAGTTGAGGTGTGAATGGCTTAATGTGACTACTTTGAATTTTAGTAAATTGCACCACTGAATAGATGTAGGAAGAAACAGCTTCTGCTTTCTGCTCGATGTTAAACAAAACATCCACCAACAGTTGCTACTAATTGTTAACAGTATTCTGATATACTGTGTTACAACATAATCATGAGATAATATCAAGTGAACCTGAAAATATGTGATCTTCAATTATGTTTCATAAATGAGCAAAGTTCTACAACAGCACAACAAAAAAACATTGTAGTACAAGCATTACAAATATAGAGAAAAAAGCATGTAGTCATGCTTTAAAATGGGAAATATTGCCTCTCAAATTATAGAAGAAAAATCCAACCATAAAAGAGCTTAGCGGGAAGAATGTACAGAAAAGTATGTTGCTCAGATAATCAGCCTCAATAAAACATATACACAAAAACTATGAATATTTATACAATAATTATTTCTGATCTAAATGAGTGAATGCATGTCATTTTGTGAAGCTCAATCTTCAGTTCAATAATTAAGAGTTTTTTGGATTTATTTTATCAAAACTCAATGTCTTTCCTTTTATTCAGAATGAATATGTAAAAAGATATAAAGAAAACGTAAAAGAACCAAAAAATACTTTGTGTAAAGACTAGAAATACCTGATATACCATCATATCATATGTTCATTAAAACATTACACATAAATAAAACATTTAATAAAAATGATATACTTCAAATAGACCTACCATCAGCATAAAATGCAGAGCAGCCCTCCAACAACTCCAACTTCCCTTTACACTCCATCAGTTCTTTCTTAAACTTGCCAACTTCTTCCTGCAGGAACTCCACTTTTTTCTCCGAAGCCTTCAGCTGCCGGCTTTTCTTTTCAATTGCTTCCAGGCTGACCTGGAAAGTGTTAAGGAAATATAACCATTTTTAGTGTTTGAGTTAGCTCTATCGTTTACTTGAAACCACTGGGGTCGTAAAACCACAGGAGACAAGCAGTCTTATCTGGTGGGGTAAACTATTGACCTGCAGTTCACCTTAAAGACAATTTGGTCTAAAACAATACAGCTAAGTCTCCTGAGGCATTTGTAAGTTGTAAAAGTCAGCAGGATTTTTAGAGTTCTGGTTAACCTCAAATAACATCAAGGAGGTAAAAGTCTCTTTGATGTCTCGGCAGATTGTAAGGGAGGTGCCGTTTTCAGGGGTGCTCGGAGGCGGCTTCTAATTGGTCAAGAGGTGTTGCCCCCTATTTGAATAGAACACACCTACTAGCACAAAAACCTCTTGCGCAGGAAAATAAGGCAGAAAATAGTCAATTCTTAGCACCATGGGCTGACTGTTTCTCCGGGGACGTCTCCGGAGACGTCTTCGTCTTTCCTCTATCTGTTTTTGTTATATCAGGTAACTAATCGGTGAATGTGTTTTCCTTTAACTTTCTGTGTGTCTGATTCTTTGTGTTTGATTGGATTAAATTCTGAACTTCTGTGACGCCACCACGCTGCTTACGTCTCTTCTGTGTCTCGCGAGAGTTATCAGACCGCGGACGGGAAACCGGGACCCAAGGACAAAGGAAGAATCGAAATTGCATAGTTTACAGTAAGAATGCCTAGACTAACGTTAACAATTGGAGGCTCGTCCGGTTGCGCGGTCTGGAACCCTCTGTGGGGACGCTGAGGATTCGTTGCGGTGTTTAATTGTGAACGGTGAGTTTATTCATTTTTTGCTTTCGGTTTGTAGTAAGCGCCATCTTGTGTGCGCCATCTTGTGAGTGGCGTTCCAGGTGTTCAGAATTACTTTCTGTGTACAATGCGTACGGAATCTTCAACCGAAATTGAGCATATTTGATTTAATGGTTAATTGTTGAACACACGGAGCAAACGGGGAGCTTTGGCAAGCTCGGCAGAGGTGCAAACTCTGTTTATGCTAGGCTTTCGGCCTTGGGTCCGGCCCGTGCCCAAAATATGAATAATTGGCTTCATAGTTGGTGTGTTTTTAATCAGCCTGAATCGACTGAGGAACAAGTTGCTCGTTCCAAAAGTGGACTTACCATTTAAGGTCATTTGGCTTCAGTTCTGGGAACTGCGCTCGGACGGATCTGGGATCCGTTGCGGCGAAATTCTAATTCGGATGGGTTAAGGACGGTGGCGCGGCCCTCCTCGTTACCGGCAAACAGTCGGTGTTCGGGTCGATTGAACGGCGCTTTCTCGATTGAGCTTGACCGGCTCGTAGCAGACTGGAAGTGATGAGTAAATGAAATAGTTAATTAAGTCTGCGCAAGGTGTTGTTCGCATTGTATAAATAGCCGGCTCTTATTTTTCTATACTATCTGTTTGTTTTCTTTGTTACCTGGTGTAGTCTGTAGTTTTCTCTGTGTGAGTGTGTGCTTTGTGTTTCATTGTCTTTTTATTATGTGTCTTTGTGCGTCTTATCGGCCGTTCTGTGTCTTGTTGTGTGTCCGTGTGTAGCTGTGTGTGTGTCAGTGCGTGTGTATCAAGCTGTGTGTGTGTGGGGGAGCCGTTGGAGTGACGGCAGACGATTCGCAGCTTCTGTTTGAAAATGCAGGACTGCGACGCTATAAAAGTGTACGCGCACTTTCACTGTATGCATGGATTATGGCCGCGCATTTTTATTCTGAAGTTCAGTGAATGTGTAGTTTATGCTGTGATGATCTGGGCGGCCAGTCTCCGGGTGTATGGATTTTTGTTCAGTTGATTTTTATTTTTATATTTTTGTTGTTTCGAACCATTTAGATGGTTGCGTGTCTCGGCGCTGTGTGTTTGAATTACCCCGGCTGTGATGAACATTTTACACTTTCTCTGTATGCTTAGGTATAGTAGGAATTAGGCTCCTGCTATATACTGAGGATAATTGGCTGATTGACTCTATTTCATTGCGATTTGCATTTTTGTCTTACTGTTTCTGTGGCTGAACTGTCTGTGCACGCAGTTCTGCCCCAGACGCAAGGGACACAGCACATTGGAGTGCTACACAGTGAAAATGTACTAAGTCTGTCTGCAGACAATCTTATATGAAATGGTGGAATGAAACAGTGGTATGACACGAATGTGCAGTGGGTCTGGGAGGATGTTGAATGACATTACAGCCGGCACACCGTTGGAGACTTCAGTTTTTAATTTGGTCATTTAATTAGGATTTTGGTTAGACACACAGACAATATTAAATATAAGGTTTTTTGCGATACACACCTGCATGATATATGAAATTGACATGATAATTCTGGAAATCGTTGTTCCTGTCATAAGGTATTTTAATTCCAACAGGTTCTACTCATTTACTGCTTTAATCGTTTTTCTTTCCTTCTTTTCATATAGATAACTCGGGACGTGTGGACTAATCCATATTTTTCTCTTAGGTGATTCTACGCACACGACGATGCATTTTGAGTGGAAATATGTTCATTTCATTTCTGATAATATTTTTTCTTCTCAGGCATGGTGTTCTGAAATTGTGTTGAAAACTTTGAACAGGATGGATTTTGGTTTCTAATCTGGGGAAATATGTATTTTGAAAGATGGAATCAGTACAAATTGGGGAGTTCTGACTTTAAGTAGAACAAATGTTTTTATTTCATGTGTGACAAACAAATTACAGGTGACCATGAGACTCTTTTAATTGCTGTGAGATATTCCATATGTTTTTATGTTTTTGGGTTCTACCTGCATTCTGTTTGTTCTGTTTATGATGTACTAACTACTGACTAACATACTAACTTAATTGTTTTAATGGTTGGTCTGTGTGACACATGGGTTACTGATTTGGACATGTTGAGAGGAGCACGATTCGTCTATTTTTGGTTTTTCACCTATGATTGTTTTTTAATGAATTTATGTTTTTATTACATAGATGGGGGAGTAGGCTAAAATAGGCCTTACTTAAATTGGTGAGATTTGGGGGCAGTTGATTGTGAATCTTTTAATCAAAACTTTTGACCTTCATTCCAAAATAGTGGATTATGGATTTAATTATGTAAGGAGATTTTATCTTGCCTTTATGATTCACTAACATATGATGTCTGCTTATAAGTGGACTACAAATTGAGGTAATGAAGCCGGATGACAGTTAAGCATCTGTCATGTTTACACACATTTAGAATATAGCAGATTTCTATGTCACTGCTGATTTTTTGGCACAAGCGAAGTGAATGCTTTCGAGGTGCTATTTTGCATAGATCAAAACAAAGAAAAACAGTAAGTGAGCTTATTATATCACTTCTATCAAATTTGGTTGTGAAATATCTTGTTTTAATTCTATTTTTTTTCTTTTCTTTACAGAAGGTGGGGTGTCAAGCCAGAGGAATGTCAGATGGCTCTGACATTAATTTGACATTTTGCAGTAAGAAACGTTGGTATAGCCTTTTGTTTTATTTTTTGTTAACCTGGTTTGTTTTACACTGGCAGTTCTGCTCTTGGAGGTTGAGGTGCCGTGGGGGTAGGGGCTGGAAACATGCTGGAGGTGTGGGATGATGGTGTCGCTTGGCATCTGGCTTCAGGTGTCTGCTGTTGCTTTAAGCCGATGTCTCGGCTCTCCGCTCCGCTGCGATTACAAACTGTGCCTCTGAAATGGACTGTTCAGTGGAAGTGACGACATCTTCAAAGACTGAGGTCGGTGGAGTTTACTGCTATTTCCTGTTATTTGGGTCACGACAGGACCCAGAGATGGATTACACTCTGACTGTTATCTCAAGCGTGCTGGCAGGAGGTCACACTTCATGGATCAAAGGACATTCTGCTGGGAATGGATAAGGAGGAGGGGGGATCCTCCGTGGTTCTGTGACTTTTGCTGTGTCTCTTCCCTCGGGACCACTGCTGTCATTCACAGCTTACCTCAGTTCAAAGACGGGACATGCATACCCTCTACCCGTTTCTGAGTCACATGGACTCTGCACAGTTCACGCTAGAGCTCGGTGGATGTCCTGTTTGTCTGGTTGCTGGGTGATACTGGATTCTCCACCTGTCGCATGTGACTTTAGTCCTCTGACTCCTCCTTCAGCGTGTTTTGGCCTCTGAGATGCAAACCACTGCCAGTTGTTGGTTTGAGTTGGTGAAATTTCATTATTTTTCCAAATTTATCTTGTATTAAGTGCGATGTTTATTTTTAGTTTTTATTTTTTATTTTTAGCTGACTTACTTTGCCACAGGGCAGACTATATTTACTGGGTTTATTGCCTCACATTCCTCTCGCTTGACATTCTGACCTTTTGGCTATGGTAGGGGTGTGACAACAAACAGGATGTCTCAAAAGATTTATGATTGCAAGACTGGTGTTTGTGACTCTTTGCATTTTTCGAACAAGCATTTTTTGCCTCAGTGATTCACTTCGTTTGTCTCAACTTATTTTAATTTCAGACTGACGAGCGTGGTGTAGGGGGAATAATTCAGATTTCCTATTTTTCCGCGTTTTACCTACGGCGATATATGATTTAAATGTCATTTGGTTATTCCTCCGTTGCAGTATTTTAGTGAGATCGGGAGTTCGACTGCATTTGACATTTGCATTTCAACATACTGAAGTGGACTGAGTACACAATGAGCTATAAGCACCACGTTCCTTCTTACTTTCTAAATTTTGACTCTAATATGAATTTGTTGATGGCAGTGTGCAGATTGTAACGGAATCTGGGACACCATATTACATTTGCAGCCACCTGAAACATGGGACATGGCTTAGCAGTGACTGATTTCTCTATTTACTTTATATGGCATTTTTATGGTATTCTATGACAGAACATTTGTTCTGTTATAGAATAAAGAGGGAATAAGAAATAATTAACATGCATGATTGGAATCAAATAGTTTATACAAAATAGTGTTTCCTAAAAAGAGGGAAAGGGATCGTGACATGATTACATATCACTTCATATGATTCAAAATAAGTGGTTTAAATAAGGAATCCAGGAAGGTCTAAAAATAAATGTTTACAGAATATAGTTGTATCAAGCTTCTCCCCAGTAAATTGAAAATATTGATAGAGATAAAAAGGATAATTCATTATTAAATAAGATAAATAAATATTTAAAAAAGAAAAAAACTGAATCAAATATTAAAAGGGTTGAAATTTGGATGAATCATTTTTATTTAATGACACGGTTAACATATTCTTGCAAGACAAGCTGATCATCCTTTGAGGATTTAAAATGAAAAATTAGGATTAAAATTAAAGTGGTCTAAATTGGATATTTAAAAGGAACAATTATGAAACTGTTTCTAAAGAGAGTTAACTTAAGGAATGAAATTATAATCTGAAATGAAGGCATAAGAATAATAAAATAAAAGTTAAATACAAAATCTCTACATGCCTGATAAATTGAAATAAACTATCTAAATAAAATTTGATAATAAGAATAATATATGATTTGAAACGACAAAATAATTAGGATCGTTTATTGTTGTTTCCTCTTACTACGTTTCCATCTATGACTTGCCAAGGAAGTCATTTTACTTCAAGGATGTTTAACACAGAGACCCAAAATGAAGATATGTTTGAAGATTTGTACAACCAATTGTTCCTAATCAATTTTTATTTTCACAACGACTGTAGATTTATTGATGGATTCGAAGCGTTTTATATGCGGGATATTGAGTCTAATTTGATTATTCGTTATATGGATAATTCTGGATAAAATTTAAGAAAAGTTGAAAATTGGCTATAAACTGTGCACAGTCTAAATTTAAATTAGATAAAACGTTTTGCTATGGGTCGATATTTTTATGTGTTGTCCATTAACAAATTAACAGGGTTCTCTTCATACGAGTTTGACACGAGAAGGATGTTTCCGACACCTGCGCATGGACTCCAGAAGGGACAGGTGAACCGGCACATTTATTTCATAATGATGTTTTTGAGAAGTCCTAGGTTTGCAGAATACCAGACGTCACAGGACCAGTTCCAGGAATCATCTGGGTCCAAATTAAAGTCATCAGAAGGACGGGGGCTGAACTTCACTTCACCAGACCAGGCTGAGAGATCAAGAGGACGTCTGATGCTGTTCATCTGCATGGAAAAGAGACGCCGGGTTCCAGTGGAGTCAGTGCGCAGCAGATGAGGAGCCCCAGTGAGCCTTCAGACGGAGGAGCTTCGTCACGCAGTTCCCCAGACCAAGGAGGATCGATGGTTCCAGTAATAAGTGCAGCAGGAATTCCTGCTGAGGCCACTTTTGCTTTCTGAGTTTTGAGGTCTTCAGAGATCTGAACAGGCATAATAATCCTGTTTTGGTCTCAATTTATTGAGAGAAGAGGAGATTGAAACCTCTCCTTAAACTCACTGTTTAATTGGCATAATAATCCAATTTTCAGTGAGCAACGGACGCTCAGGTGGGAAACTTGAGCTTTAAATACCCGATGAGGGTACACGACGGATCAAGCTTCAGAGGATCACACATCGACCTCACGTTTGCGTTTTTTATATCGTTGATTTTGCGAACTCTTTATGAACCTTCGTTTTTGCGCGTCCATTCGAACTATTTTTTGTGAAACTCATATTTTTGTTTAAGAAGAGGATCACCAAAGAAGAGACACGAACTTTGATAATTCTGTGTAAAAAAAAAAAAAAAAAAACATTGAAACCAGTTGTAATTGCTTTTTGTGTGTTCTGATTTTCCCTCCACAGCTTGGAGTCTGTTGGTTGTATATGTTGGAAGGATGAGGATTGTAATGTGGTTTGATTCCCCTGAAATGATTGAGTTATAACATCTTCATATTTAAAAAAGGTTAAAGGAGTATATCAATGTTTGGTCATTCTAAATTTTTTTTGATTCCTTGGTTAAAACACTAATCAATTTATTTTGTGAGGTCTGTAAATAGACAGACCTCAAAAGAGGGACTGTTAAGGAAATATAACCATTTTTAGTGTTTGAGTTAGCTCTATCGTTTACTTGAAACCACTGGGGTCGTAAAACCACAGGAGACAAGCAGTCTTATCTGGTGGGGTAAACTATTGACCTGCAGTTCACCTTAAAGACAATTTGGTCTAAAACAATACAGCTAAGTCTCCTGAGGCATTTGTAAGTTGTAAAAGTCAGCAGGATTTTTAGAGTTCTGGTTAACCTCAAATAACATCAAGGAGGTAAAAGTCTCTTTGATGTCTCGGCAGATTGTAAGGGAGGTGCCGTTTTCAGGGGTGCTCGGAGGCGGCTTCTAATTGGTCAAGAGGTGTTGCCCCCTATTTGAATAGAACACACCTACTAGCACAAAAACCTCTTGCGCAGGAAAATAAGGCAGAAAATAGTCAATTCTTAGCACCATGGGCTGACTGTTTCTCCGGGGACGTCTCCGGAGACGTCTTCGTCTTTCCTCTATCTGTTTTTGTTATATCAGGTAACTAATCGGTGAATGTGTTTTCCTTTAACTTTCTGTGTGTCTGATTCTTTGTGTTTGATTGGATTAAATTCTGAACTTCTGTGACGCCACCACGCTGCTTACGTCTCTTCTGTGTCTCGCGAGAGTTATCAGACCGCGGACGGGAAACCGGGACCCAAGGACAAAGGAAGAATCGAAATTGCATAGTTTACAGTAAGAATGCCTAGACTAACGTTAACAAAAGCCTCATTAACACTTTTAGTGACGGCTGCACGAGAAGCCGCCAGATCAACACAATGATACTGTAACAAAAAAAAAAGAACTGTTAAACATATTTATTGCAATTAACACTAATACTTAAGTTAACAGCATCATAAATAATCCTGATATATAGACTATTACACCACTCCTAATGCTTCATGTCACACATGCTTAGTTTGTGAACAAAAGTTTAAATCAAAGAAAACATCAAAAGATAACTTAAAACTTGACATAAAAAAATTACAAATATTTTCAGAAGACAGTCACATATTAAATACATGACAACTAACTGCAGTTGTAATGTGTATAAAAAATGAAATAATTTGACTTAAAGCTGCTAGTGTCCCTTTGTTGATGTGGAAATTAAGCACTCATCATACATGTGACCAAAACAAAACAGATTATTGAAAATTTTACAACAGTCATAATTACATCTAACATTATTTGCATCATGTGAAAAGTACTTTGAATGATTGTGAAATACTTTCATCTTTCACATATAATCTACAATAACTTTCTAATAATCAGTAAACTCCATTTAATAAACTATTGAAAAAGAGTTTATTTTTGTTCCTTAAATAAAAATTCTCAATTTACATAATTTGGACTAATGAACAACAATTTAAGATTTAAAACAATTCATCTTTTCTAATGCTAAACCATTGGCAGACTACTATTATAATACAGTGCAATAAAATCTACAACATTTAGACCAACTGAAATTCTATCCTAAACAAGGGGAATATATAATACTGTGCTATGAAGAAACATTGTAATCCATTTAAATTAATCAGGAATACAAAACAAAGAAACCATAATGTGGTAAACAGTATATATGCCATGAATCACACTAGCAAAGTTACAAGTATGTTACATGAACATCTGCCCTCAATAAAATACAAAATAATATTGAATAGTAAAAAAGGGTACTATTTTCAATTTCCATCACTAAAAACAATTACAATAATATAAAAACTTCACCAAAACAACTTGTGCGACTTCAAAAACATGAACTAACATACAGAACAACATCAGTAGCCAACAGGCTAAGGTGTTGTATTAATATTAGCTGGACTTAATTTAGCTAACATTACCTGCATCCACCATTACTTAACTGAATCGGTTAGTTTCGAAGGAAACTGCAAAGTTCTAGGCATTATGCTGGTTTGTTTACATAATTCTAGCAGCTCCTGCATAGCTACATTCAGCCCAAAATCTCTATGCAGCGGCACCGGTATAAACCCAGCACGAAGACTCATGTTGCATTTAAACGCGGTTCAGAAAAACAATTTAACGGATTAAACAATTGTAACTGCTGAAAACAACAACAGAGGAAACAAATATGAAAAGTATGGAATCCTTTACAAAATTGAATTGATATAGGAATAACATAAAGTTGGGCATTCTAAAATAAAAACAAACTAAGAACTTCCAATCCAAGGGAAAACGCGGATGACTCCATGAGCCGAAAATACACAGTCATGGCGCATGAACTATTCTCTGTTTTGATAGGTCTTCTGTTTTGCTTCACTTTTCGTTATCACAATTACACAAAAACGAAAATAATTTATTACATATCAAGATTTACATAACATTTCCTGTCGTGGTGATGTTTAGAAAGGTTACAGCAGAGCAGTAAATTGTCTCAGAAATGCCTTCAACCGAATGTTGTAATAATATATTTATGCAATATCAATAAAGAATTTAACGACTTCATTTCAAATTAAATGAGTGTTACATAAAACCAATTTAAGCCTACGTTAATACTAAACGCACATAATTATTGAACTTTGAAACATCTTGCATTTATTTCATCAGTAAATCTACCCTGTAGTGTAATGAAGGAAACTCCCTCCTCCCCCATTTAACGTTCGTAGTTCACATGTGACGAAATTTACGGCATTCTCTAATTTAAAAGGTATGCTTTATATCTAAAAACAATAACTATCAATCGAACCACACAACCTTCCAAACACAATACTTTTTGAAATTTGTTAACAACGACTATACTTACACATGCCAGCTGAGCTGCATTTTGGACCGCCTTCAGTTCGGGGTCCGTCAGCTGCGGCAATTTCAATGGACTATCCATTTTCTAAGAAGAACAACATATATAAATAATAACAATTATAATGACGAAACACAATAACAACTTTAGCTTGTTCTTCAAATAATACCACAAAACACTTACTTCTCGTGCTCTTGAAGACGGAAAAGAAAATGTCCGTCGGACTCTGAGAATATATACATCCAAAGCTCAAATAGGCGGTGCTAAGAGAAATACGCGCTTCCTTTCCCAAATTTAACTGGATAAACTTTATGGTAAATGACAAGAGTTCCTGTCTTAATAACCCCACTTTAGCTTTAACCCTTACGACATTAGCCTCATATTATTTATCCGACTACAACCAGTGACATAATGAGGTGCAAAGCAGATGAGACGCTGACTAAATCATACTCCAAATGTACTCCCTGCATGTTATTGTTTTACATAAGTTAATTTTGAGATTTTGGACAAAGTTGGACATGTAAAAACTATTAATTTCGTAATATGCTAAACAGGAAAGGAAAAAAAAGAAACTACAACTAAAAACCATGTCTTTCTCTGTTTCTGTATCAGTGTATCCACAAGCAGGCTCGTTGCCATAGCAACCTACAACGCAACAAAAAATAAGCACTGAAATATTTCCAAGACAGAGAGCAAAACATTCAGTCTGTTTTAGTATTATGGGTCTAGCCTTAGTGTTTATTTTGTTATTATTAATAAATTATTGCTGTGGTAAGAGAAAGAAGCTATAAATAAATATAATGTTGCACTTAACTTTACCGTATGACTATCTCCATGCATCATGGAGCGGGTCGGCCCGTCGCTGCAATACGTCACAACGTCCGCCATGTTGAATCAATCAATCAATCAAATTTTATTTGTATAGCACATTTCAGCAGCAAGGCATTTCAAAGTGCTTTACACAATTTAAAATAAAATGAAAACAGAAATAGAAAAAAATATAGAAACATTATTAAAAGTAAAAATTAAAAGTAAAAGCATTTAAAACATCTCAAATCTCAGCATCATACAAGGATTCTCAAACCTCAGTTTTTGTATCTTACGAGGATTCAAGTCATTTCAAAGTGCTTTACACAATTTAAAATGAGAATAAAAACAGAAAAAAACAAGTTGAAAAAGATTTAAAAAGATAAAAACATTATTAAAAATAAAAATAAAAACATTCAGTTTATCCATCAGCAACTCTAAACAGCATGGTTTTAATTTGAGATTTAAAGACACTCAGTGTTTCAGCTGTTTTACAGTGCTCTGGAAGTTTGTTCTAGATTTGTGGTGCGTAGAAACTGAATGTTGCTTCTCCTCGTTTCGTTTTGGTTCTGGGGATGCAGAGGAGACAAGAACCAGAAGATCTGAGGGGTCTAGACGGTTGGTATGACACTAGCAGATCTTTAAGATATTGTGGTGCTAAACCATTAAGTGATTTGTAAACTAACAACAGTATTTTAAAGTCTATTCTCTGAGCTACAGGGAGCCAGTGTAGAGACTTTAAAACTGGTCTTATGTGCTGTATTTTCCTGGTTTTAGTGAGAATGCAAGCAGCAGCTTTTGGATAAGCTGCAACTGTTTCATTGATTTGTTAGTCAGAACTGTGAAGACGCTGTTACATTCAACTCAGTTGAATGTTGCCTATGTGCCAGTAAACTAATAAAAGCAAATGGACCGAACTTCACAAAGTCCATTTCTAGAACGTATTGTAAGTTAATACCTGTTATTGAAACATCTTCTTACACACATTAATATACTTAGAAATAAAAAAACGACTAAAGACAGAGTGACTACGTTTTGATGTGATTAATTGTTTTGATGCATTTCTGAATAAAGAGCACAATGTTTTATTTGATGGAAATGACTGATCATTTTTATATTGCCATTGACGAACAGACCCACTTTTAAAGTGTTTTATTATAGGACGTATTTACATGATTCCATAATATAATGTTAATTTAACATTTCAACACAAGAAACACAATATTTTCTTGAAACTATTTCTTTATATATTACAGATAAATGACTGATTTATAAACTGAGAATGAAAGTTACCTAAGCCCCGCCCCCTCAGAACAGGAAGTGCCTTTTTTTCCTTGGAAAGCTCCATCTCTGGCTCTCTCAACCTAATCAAGATAATCCTGTGTTGGATGACAAATAATAAGTTGGTCTCACTTGCTTTAAAGCGCCAACAGGTTTCAGTAGAGGGCGTGGCCGTGGGACCTCAGCGAAACAGAGCTCACGCCACCACCATACGTTTGGCTATAGATTCCACAATTTTAAACTGAGCTGCACCAAACTTGCCATGAGTGATCCTGGTGGTATGCGTGACGATTCTATGTCATTATAGTCTGACGTCATCTAAGCCCCGCCCACTCAGAACAGGAAGTGTCATGTTTTACTCTGAACCTTCCCTACCTGACCCCTTTGACCTAATCAAGACGAAACTCTTTCCACAGACAGAAAACATGATGGTGTGTTACAGATTCCAACCCCATTTGCCTTCGATGGAGTAGGTGGGCGTGGCGGCGTGGCGAAGTCATCTTTAACGCCGTGTCCATATGTTTGGCTATAGATTCCACAATTTTAAGCAGAGCTTCACCAAACTTGACATGAGTGATCCTGGTGGGATGCCTGACGATCCTATGTCGTCATAGTCTGACGTCATCTAAGCCCCGCCCCCTCAGAACAGGAAGTGCCTTTATTTCCTTGGAAAGCTCCATCTCTGGCTCTCTCAACATAATCAAGATGATTCTGTGTTGGATGACAGATAACAAGTTGGTCTCACGTGCTTTAAAGCGCCAACAGTTTTCAGTAGAGGGCGTGGCCGTGGGACCGCGGCGAAACAGAGCTCACGCCACCACCATACGTTTGGCTGTAAATTCCATATTTTTGACCTGAGCTGCTCTTACCTTGACATGAGTGATCCTGGTGGGACGTCCAACGATCCTATGTCATCATAGTGTGACGTCACTTTAGCCCCGCCCACTTTTAACAAGAAGTAGCATGTTTTTTACCGAATTTCTTATTTTTAATCTGTGTTTCATATGGAATTAGTCTGCACACTGATGATGAACTCAGTCAATGCTGGCTGACCCGTGGGGCTGTGGCCAAATGTCAGTCCCTTGCCATATGCACACGATTGTCTCTAAATCAGAGATGCACCTTCCGATTGGCACCAAACTGGAAACGTATGACCTTGGTTCCCTGCTGAAGAGCCCAACAGGATTGAAATGTAATTTTACTCCACTGCGCCCACTAGGTCATTACATCAGCTATATCTCCTCTCTACATTGACCGATCTGAATGAAATTTGGTGTGTGTGACCAGGGAATGATGCCAAACTCAACGCTAAGTATGACATGGTGGACGCGCGCTTCAACTCTGCAAGACCGTACGCGGTTGCAGGCAGGGGGCGGTGCTGGATACCCCGCGGTGGCTATAGGCCGAAGCAGCGCTAGCTGCGAGGGCCGCTCGAGGCTCCGCGGAGCTTTAATTAGTATTATTATGTCATAAATATTATTGGTCCACATTAACAGATCAGTTTTCACCATCTAGCCACAGGAAGTGGACGGCAGCCAATGAGAAGATCATCCTCATGGCTGCCGTTCCTCCACTCCAGGCCCAGAGAGGCGGCGGAGTCCCTGCTGCCCACCAAGGAGCTGCAGCCGCCACAGCCTCCACCCAGCAGAACCTCCGTCCTCTGGAGCCCAGAGACGAGACCGGAGCCTCCAGGCCGTCCAGCAGCTCTGCTCCGTCCAGCAGCTCTGCTCCGTCCAGCAGCTCTGCTCCGTCCAGCAGCTCTGCCTCTCTGGAGGCCACAGACCCTCTTCCCTCTAGAACCGTCACTCCGAATCCACAGCCTGGAACAGGAAGAAGCTGCAGCAAAGGAGGGAGCGACTCTGAAAGTCTGAGCTCCTCCGTCAATATCTGCAGCGGCTGAGGACTTTGTAAGATCAAGGAGACGAGACACAGACTCCTGAGGAAGGAGAGAGTCAACTACTGCCCTGTGGCCACCAGGGGGCAGAGCCCAGAGGACTGGCTGGACGCTTTATGAGCAGCTCAGCCACTCCTTATGTATGTATGTGTAATTTTGGAAATAGTTTTATTTCTCTTTGTGGAATAAAATCTTTGGATGTTAAGACTTGCAACAAGGACAAGTTGATCACTGACACATTTGCACAAGAAAAGATCAGAATGAGCAGCAAATGAACCAAACGCAGAAGAAGAAAAATGTTTTTATTTCTCTAAAATACATGAAGAAAAACTGCAGTAAATAAACAACTGGAAGATTTAATATTCAAATCTGATGAGTTTATAAAAATAGGAGCCGAGAGAAACAGAAAATGTTCAGTGATTGAGAAAAACTGATCAACATTTCAATGAAATCTGATGAATGAGAGGAAAAAATAAGAGAAACAACATCTTGATATTCAGTGTGAAGCTTTGACTGGAAACAAACAGGAAAACATGATAATCCTGGAATAATCCCAGCTTCCATCTTTAAACGACTGGAAGAAGAAAAAGTTTCCAAGGACTCAATCAGAAAAGTTTCTCTGACAGGAAGAAAATATTTAGACTCTTTAGACTCAAATCAGCAAAGAAACACTGAGGAACCATAAGACCAATAGAACCTAAATCCAGGAATGAGAGGTTGAGTGAATGTGGTGTTGAAGGTGTGGAGGTGGATCAGTGAGTCAGAGGAGACTCTGTAGAAGAACAGAATGCCAGCAGGACAGTCCACATACACTGATACTCTGTGAGAGACAGAGGAGGAGGAGAGACCAGTTTCTATGTTATTGTGACAGACAGAGTAACCAGCATCAGAGCAGATCAGACTCCAGGAATGATCATTATATCCAAACACACAGTCTAAACTGTCTCCTTTCCTCCTGATTCTTCTGTAACTCACTGATATATAAACTCCTCCTCTCCACTCGACCTCCCAGTAACAGCGACCAGTCAGACCAGTTCTACACAGCAGCTGCTCCCAGTAATCAAATCTGTCTGGATGATCAGGATATGACTGAAGCTCCTCCTCTAATGTCACCTTCCTGTTGTCTTCAGACAGTTTGATGTTTCTGCTCACTGTGTTTGTGTCGATGGTGATTTGACAGGAATCTGATGGAGAGAACAAACACAATCCAGCTGCAGTTATTGATCATTTATTGATCTTTGATCCTGAATGTGACAGTTTGAAGATGGTTGAATGTGAGCTGCTTTGTTGTCATGAATCAGATGAAAAACACACTTACACTTCCTCAGACCTGGTGTCAAGAATCGGCCTCCAGCAGGATCCACCCTGAAAGGAGGAGGGGGGTCAGACCATCAGTCTCTTTCAGCAGCAAACATGGACATTACATGTCTCTCAGACACACATTGTCCTCCACTGAGACAGTCCAACATCTGGACTGCAAACTGCAGTGGATGTAGGAAGGACAGTTGGTGCTGCTGCAGGACAACTCATTTCTCCAAACACAGGAAAAGCTCCAACAGAGAGGAGAAAGGAAATCCCTCAGTAACAACCTGAAGAAACTCACTGAAGCCTAAAAGGACATCAGGAAATTAAGGAAACATTTCTGGAGAGGGAATGAAATCCAACAGACACTGACAGGCCTCTGTCTGCCTTTAGCTAGCTGCTAGCTAACGACTTTAGGCTGTTTATCTGGTATTAGCTAGCTGCTAGCTAACGGCTTTAGGCTGCTGTTGATGAGGTATTACCCTTTAGCTGTCTAGCTAATAGGCTTTAGGCTGTTTATCTGGTATTAGCTAGCTGCTAGCTAAAAACTGTAGGCTGTTTGTGCTATTAGCTAGCTGCTATCTAACGGCTTTAGGCTGTCATTGTGCTATTATTAGCTGCTAGCTACCGCTTTAGCTGTTTGTTTGTATTACTAGCTAGCTTCTAGCTAACAACTTATTCTCTTTTGTTTATTTTGTATTAGCTACCTGCCAGCAAACCCGGGCTTTAGGCTGTTGTTGTTGTACTATTAATTTGGCTTCTAGCTAATTAATTTATGCTTGTCCTTGTGCTATTAGCTAGCTGCTAGCTAACGGTTTTTGGCTGTTGTACTATTAGTTGGCTCCTGGCTAACGACTTTAGGCTCGTCTTTTTGTGCTATTAGCTAGCTTCTAGCTAACGAATTTAGGCTAATGTTTTGTGCTATTAGCCAGGTGCTAGCTAACGTTTTTGGGCTCTTATTGTTGTGCTATTACCTAGCTACTAGACAACGAATTTAGGCTGATGTTGTTGTGCTATTAGCCAGGTGCTAGCTAACGACTTTAGGCTGTAATTGTCGTGCTATTAGCTGGCTTCTAGCTAACGAATTTATGCTGTTGTCATTGTGCTATTAACTAGCTGCTAGCTAACGGCTTTAGGCTGTTTTTGTACTATTAGCTAGCATCTAGCTAACAACTTTATGCTTTTGTTGATTTGGAATTGGCTAACGAATTTAGGCTGTAATTGTCGTGCTATTAGCTAGCTTCTAGCTAACTAATTTATGCTGTTGTCATTATGCTATTAGCTAGCTGCTAGCTAACGGCTTTAGGCTGTTGTTTTTGTACTATTAGCTAGCTTTTAGCTATCAACTTTATTCTTTTGATTTGGTACTAGCTAGCTGCCATCTAATGACTTTAGGCTGTTGTTATTAGCCAGTTGCTAGGTAACGATTTTAGGCTCTCGTGCAATAAGCTAGCTACTAGCTAACAGCTTGAGGCCGTTGTTGTCATGCTATTAGCTAGCTGCTAGCCAACGACTTTAGGCTGTTGTTGTTGTGCTATTGCCAGGTGCTAGCTAACGACTTTAGGCTGTAATTGTCGTGCTATTAGCTAGCTTCTAGCTAACGAATTTATGCTGTTGTCATTGTGCTATTAGCTAGCTGCTAGCTAACGGCTTTAGGCTGTTGTTTTTGTACAATTAGCTAGCGTCTAGCTAACAACTTTATGCTTTTGTTGATTTGGAATTAGTTAACAAATTTTGGCTGTAATTGTCGTGCTATTAGCTAGCTTCTAGCTAACTAATTTATGCTGTTGTCATTATGTTATTAGCTAGCTGCTAGCTAACGGCTTTAGGCTGTTGTTTTTGTACTATTAGCTAGCTTTTAGCTATCAACTTTATTCTTTTGATTTGGTACTAGCTAGCTGCCATCTAATGACTTTAGGCTGTTGTTATTAGCCAGTTGCTAGGTAATGATTTTAGGCTCTCGTGCAATAAGCTAGCTGCTAGCTAACAGCTTGAGGCCGTTGTTGTCATGCTATTAGCTAGCTGCTAGCCAACAACTTTAGGCTGTTGTTGTTGTGCTATTGCCAGGTGCTAGCTAACGACTTTAGGCTGTAATTGTCGTGCTATTAGCTAGCTTCTAGCTAACGAATTTATGCTGTTGTCATTGTGCTATTAGCTAGCTGCTAGCTAACGGCTTTAGGCTGTTGTTTTTGTACTATTAGCTAGCTTTTAGCTAACAACTTTATTCTTTTGATTTGGTATTAGCTAGCTGCCATCTAATGACTTTAGGCTGTTGTTGTTATTAGCCAGTTGCTAGGTAACGATTTTAGGCTCTCGTGCAATAAGCTAGCTGCTAGCTAACAGCTTGAGGCCGTTGTTGTCATGCAATTAGGTCGCTGCTAGCCAACGACTTTAGGCTGTTGTTGTTGTGCTATTGCCAAGTGCTAGCTAACGACTTTAGGCTGTTGTTGTCATGCTATTAGCCAATTTCTAGCCAACGACTTTAGGCTGATGTTTTTGTGCTATTAGCCAGGTGCTAGCTAACGATTTTAGGCTCTTATTGTCGTGCAATAAGCTAGCTGCTAGCTAACAGCTTGAGGCTGTTGTTCTGCTATTAGCTAGCTTCTAGCTAACGAATTTAGGCTGATGTTTTGTGCTATTAGCTAGGTGCTAGCTAACGTTTTTTGGCTCTTATTGTCGTGCTATTACCTAGCTACTATACAACGAATTTAGGCTGATGTTGTTGTGCTATTAGCCAGGTGCTAGCTAACGACTTTAGGCTGTAATTGTCGTGCTATTAGCTAGCTTCTAGCTAGCGAATGTATGCTGTTGTCATTGTGCTATTAGCTAGCTTCTAGTTAACGGCTTTAGGCTGTTGTTTTTGTATTAGCTTGCTTCTAGCTAACAACTTTATTCTTTTGTTGATTTGGTATTAGCTAGCTGCCAGCTAACGGATTTAGGCTGTTGTTGTTGTACTATTAACTAGCTTCTAGCTAACGAATTTAGGCTGATGTTTTCATGCTATTAGCCAGGTGCTAGCTGACGATTTTGGGCTCTTATTGTGGTGCTATTAGCTAGCTGCTAGCTAACAGCTTGAGGCTGTTGTTGTTGTGCAATTAGCCCGTGCTAGCTAACGACTTTAGGCTGTAATTGTCGTGCTATTAGCTAGCTTCTAGCTAACGAATTATGCTGTTGTCGTTGTGCTATTAGCTAGCTGCTAGCTACCGGCTTTAGGCTGTTGTTGTATTATTAGCTAGCTTCTAGCTAACAACTTTATTCTTTTGTTTATTTTGTATTAGCTACCTGCCAGCAAACCGCTTTAGGCTGTTGTTGTTGTACTATTAACTAGCTTCTAGCTAACTAATTTATGCTGTTGTCCTTGTGCTATTAGCTAGCTGCTAGCTAACGGCTTTAGGCTGTTGTACTATTAGCTTGCTCCTGGCTAACGAATTCAGGCTGATGTTTTGTGCTATTAGCCAGGTGCCTGCTAACAATTTTAGGGTCTTATTGTCGTGCTATTAGTTAGCTGCTAGCTAACAGCTTGAGGCTGTTGTTGTGCTATTAGCTAGCTTTTAGCTAACAAAATTAGGCTGTTGTTGAACTATTAGCCAGGTGCTAGCTAACAATTTTAGGCTCTTATTGTTATGCTATTAGCTAGCTTCTAGCTAACGAATTTATGCTGTTGTGCTATTAGCTAGCCTCTAGCTAACAACTTTAGTCTTTTGTTGATGTGGTATTGCTAGTTTCTAGCTAATGATTTTAGGCTGTTGTGCTTTTAGCCAGGTGTTCGCTAACGAGTTTTGGCTCTTATTGTTGTGCTATTAGCTAGCTTCTAGCTAACGACTTGAGGCTGTTGTTGTGCTATAGAGCTTCCGCGCTTGACGTCACTTTTTTCAAAACAAATCAAGGTGGAAGTGCGTTCAAATCAAAACAACTGTTAACACCCACAGCCTTTGTTGGAATTTTGGTTTTTGTAAAATAGAAGGACGTGACCCTGAATTCGGACACAGCTATCATTCACTTCAATTCTCCATTACCTGTGGAAAACAATAATAATAATAATCAATCCAATTTGTGCCGCACTTTTCATTAACAAAAATCTCAAAGTGCTACACAGTGCAAATAAAATCAGAGATAAAATCAACAGCATAAAAATCATGTGGAGGCAGAAGAGGCTTAAATAAAAAGGTCTTCAAGCCTCTTTTAAAATCAATCAGTGGTTGTGGAGCTTCTCAAATGATCTGGGAGATCCAGAGACGGGGGGCAGCGACAGCGAAAGCCCTGATCTCCCATGGACCTTAATCTGGGTGGAGGAAGGTGGAGGAAGCTGCAGTCTTGTGATCGTAGAGATCTGGTGGATGAATGTGGAGTGAGAAGGTCCTTCAGATAATCCGGTGAGGTTCTGTTTAAACACTGATGGGTGATGAGAGCGATTTTGTACTGAATTCTGCAGCTGATGGGAAGCCAGTGAAGGTCAATAGGTGTAATATGGGCAGATTTACGGCCCTCAAGAGAATCCTGGCTGTTTTGAATGTATTGGAGCTTCTGAAGATGTTTTTTATGGATTCCAACAAACAGAGAGTTGCAGTAGTCGAGCCTGGAGGAGACAAATGCATGAACGAGAGTCTCAGCATCAGAGAAAGAAAGAAACGGAGAAAGCATTTTGGAGATATTACGAAGATGAAAGAAACAGATTTTAAACAGATGCTTAATGTGGTTTTCAAATGTAAGTTGAGAATCCATTCTAACTCCAAGATTTGTAACTATGGTGGAAAAGGGGACGTCTTGTCCAGAAAAGAACACAGTCGTCATAGTTGAAGATTGAACCTGGTGAGATGTTCCGATCAACATGGCCTGAGTTTTGGAGCAGTTTAACTGAAGGAAATTCTGAGTCATCCACTTCCTTATCTCCTCCAGGCAAGTAGTGAAGGCATTGAGTGAACATGGTGGTGATGATGCTCCAGTTCTAATGTAAAGTTGTATATCGTCGGCGTAGCAGTGAAAGGAGATGTTATGTCGATTAATGATTTGACCCAAAGGCAGCATGTAAAGGGAAACCAGCAGGGGCCCTAATACTGACCCTTGTGGGACACAAGGCTGACACATTCCAGCCGATTGGAGAGAAAAGATTTAAACCAGTCCAGAACAGTGTCACAGAGATCGACCTCCACATGAAGACGGTGTGGGAGGATGTTATGGTCCACAGTGTCAAAGGCTGCGGGAGGTCAAGGAGAACAAGGAGAGATGTAGACCCAGCATCAGCTGCCATGAGGATGTCATTGGTAACTCTCAGCAAAGCGTCTCAGTGCTGTGAGCAGAACGAAACCCAGACTGAAATTTCTCGTACAGAGAGTTTTGTTCTAGATGAAGCTGCAGCTGAGCGGCAACAGCTTTTTCCAGCACTTTTGACAGAAAAGGAAGATGTGAAATTGGGCGGTAATTGGAAAGAATATCTGGATCCAGGGTAGATTTCTTTAGAAGAGGTTTAATGACAGCTGTTTTAAGAGGCAATGGAACATGACCAGATTTCAGTGATTTGTTTATTATTTGTGTGATTAACGGACTTATTGCGGCATGATTAGATTTTATGAGTGATGAGGGGATCCAGGGCACAAGATGAAGGCTTCATTTTCTTGAGGATGTTCTCCACTTCACTCTTTGCAACTTCATCAAAGCAGCTCATGGACCCATGGTGTACAAGGGTGGATGGCAGCCGAAGATCAGGAAGGCTGTGGAGCTGAGATCTAATAGAATTAACTTTGTTTTTGAAGAATGAGAGAAACAAGTTGCATTTTTCAGTCGAATCCTCATCCTCAGTTTGTTGATTGGGATGAAGGAGATGTTTTACTGTCGAGAAAAGCTGTTTGGAATTTCCCGGACAGCTGTTGATGATGTTGGAATAATACTTAGATCGTGCTTCCTTAAGAGAAAAGGCATAAGCTTTCTGATGTTCCTTATATGCCTGCTTGTGTACAGAGAGACCTGATTTTTTTACACGTCTCTCGATAGCACGACCAACGGCTTTCATGTTCCGCAGCTCATCGGTGTACCAAGGAGCTGAGCGGCAGAATGACACCAGCCTCGACTTCAGTGGAGCATGGAGCTCCAGAAGCTCCTGGAGAGATTGATTGTAGTAATCCACAGAGTCAGTTACAGAAGAATGATTGACAGCAGTCAAGGAGTGAAAAGCAGAAGACAAAGCCCCAGGGAGAATATTTTTCAAATCACGGAACTGAATAAGACGTTTAGATTTTGGAGCAGACAAGGTTGAAGGCACTTCTAGAGAAATGATACTGTGGTCCGAGACGCCCAGGTCATATACAGATAAGTTATTGATAGTTACAGTGTCTGTAATCACCAGGTCCAGAGTTTGGCCCCCTATTGTGTGTAGGGGCGTCAACAAACTGAGTTAGATTAAGTGAGTCCAGAAGAGACTTAAAAACTGCTGCCAGAGGGGAGGAAAAATTATCAAAATGTATATTGAAATCTCCAAGAATAATATTTTTCACAGAACGGGCACAGAAAGAAGTTAGGAGGTCATGTATCTCTGAATTAAATGAAACATGTTGTTTTGGAGGCCGATAAAGCAATGCTATATTCATCTGGAGTGGGGCTTTGAGATTGAAGGCCAAGCATTCAAAAGAAGAAAAGTCCTGAAGAGCCAGATGGGACAATTTTAAATCACTGCGGTAAATTACTGCCAGACCACCACCTCGCCCCTTGTGGCGAGCTCTGCAGATAGCTATATCCAGGGGGACAAGCTTCATTCAGCGAACTGTACACATCCGGTGGGGGCCATGTTTCAGTAAGGCACATAATGTCCACATTTTTCTCCAGAATATGGTCATGAATAAGGCAGGATTTGTTGGTCAGTGATTGAACATTAAAAAGTTCTATTTTAATACTGGTTGGAGTAGAAGCCTTATGGAGAGGTTTTTGCAGACTGAAATCCACTCCACGCTTTCCTTGCCCCTTCATGCATTGTGTTCTTCCAGCCATATCAGGAGCTCAGACGCTGCATTCTGATGACGAAAACGTTGCGCGGCACGTCTGGTAGACCAGAAGGAAACCATAGGGCCAGATCCAGCCTGCTGATGAGAAACAGTTCTCCTCTGAGAGCCTCTATGGACATAGCGGGGTCTACGCAGAAGACCCAGTCGTTTTAAGATGGAAACACAGGGTGGGATGGAGCAGTTGTTAAGTCCAATCAGCTGGGAGGCGGAGTAGGTCAACATCGACGAGCCAGCCAAGCCTGGAGAAGCTAGCATGGAGCTAACCGCTAACAGCAGACCCACGGCTCCAAAACAGACATTCAGGAAACAGAGCGATGTAATCCACAGCATAACTTGCAGACCAGCACAAGAGAAAATCCAGCGAGAAATGACGACAGTTGGCAACGACAACTCTGTTTTTTATTGTGTGTTTTTTTTGTTTATCGTGGAGAAGCGGCGAACAGATAGAGCGATTTCCATTCCCTCCTGATTTTTATCATTCATTTGATCATTTTTCAGATTTCGCCCCCTGGTGGACAACAAAATACTGATTGGATGAAATTACTAAACTTTTGACTTTCGTTGCCTTATAATTACTTTTCTTCACTTTTTATGTATTTCATATTTTATTGAAACTTTAAAGTTGTGAGTTTTGTTAAAAATCTTTATTTCTCTCTCAGAACTTTTAAACATCCATCTAACCAACATGGAGTTACTTTTCTTCTCATCTTTGCTCCTTGGGGCTGATTGGTCTGGAGCTCCATCAAATATTGTTTTAAAGTCCTTTCTGTCATCAGTAGATCATCATGGAAATCTAACTGAACTTCACTTTTATTAATTTAGTCAGAGTCCCTATTAAACTCTATTAAATCCATCCCACTCTTTCATTTTCCTTGTTCTTATTCAGGAGAATATTCCAGAAAACTGGGTAATGATCTCTGCCTCCAGATGAGGCGTCTAAATATTTAATTATCAAACTAAATATTCATCTTCAAACTAAATGTTTCCCATCAGACTAAAGACGTTTCTCCTCTTCCTCCTCTATCAGGCCTTCTCTGCTCCTGCAGCAGGTTCCTCCATACCTGAGAGCTTCCAGTCTCCAGTCTGGATCCTTCAGTCCAGCCGACAGCAGCTTCACTCCTGAGTCTCCTGGATGATTGTAGCTCAGGTCCAACTCTTTCAGATGGGAGGGGTTAAAGGTCAGAGCTGAGGCCAGAGAAGCACAGCCTTCCTATGAGACCAAACAGCCTGATAAGCTGCAGACACACAATTCATCACATGATGAGAAGATGAGAACATTGAGGTAGAGCCCAAGGTCTGAACTGGACATTTATAGGAGAGGAAAAAAGTCACTAAATTAACCTGTCAATAAGATGAAATAGTAAAAACACTCATGTGTGTAATAAAAATCAACATTTGTCACATGTAGGACAGATCAGAATAGAAACATCCTTCATTGAGCCACAGCAGGAAGTTCATGTTTACCAGCAACAAGTTTAAATGGAAGAATCAGATATTCAAGAAAAGGTGAAAATAAATAACAGGAGACTGTAAAGTAATGACATATTCACAACAGAGGAATAATAAGGCTGTACATTCAATAAAAACTGCATCATCAATTTCAAAGAAATGTGCAGCTGAGTAGTGAAATTTATAATCATCTATAAGATGTGTATATTTGTATGTTGAAACAGCAATAGACTATTTAAAAGAAATGTAAAAAGACACCAGGTAACAACCAGAATGTTGGTAATTAATGAGTTTGTTGGGAGCTAGAGGTGCACTGATTTATCGGAGTAAATTTCCTTCATTTTAGGACATCAGTAATCGGCCGATTTTTACATGTGAAGCTGATCTTATCCACCGATGTTATCAACCTCGGTAAAAGTCTAAAAACCAACCACTGTGCTTTTCTTTTCTCCCATGAGAAAAGTTTGACTGACAGGATTGAGGGAATGAAAACCAGCAACGTTTAATGTGTAGAAACTTGTTAGTGACATGATGCCTCTTGTTGCTCATCCTATCACAGTTCCAGGCTGGAATCCACTGGGTTACTGAGAGCAAAACATTCTTTCACAAATGTTTGTAAAAACAGTCTACATGCCTTGGTGCTACTTCCATAAACCTGTGGCAATGGAAGTTACTGGAACACCTGATTCCCATCATTTGGATGGAGGTCAAATACTTTTGTCAATCTCTGTTAGCAGCTAGTGGTTAGAAATCACCAGGATTGGTCACATTTTACCTGAGAGTCTCCAGGTTGCAGTTTGGACTCTTCAGTCCAGCAGAGAGAAGCTTCACTCCTGAATCCTGCAGGTTGTTGTTACTCAGGTCCAGTTCTCTGAGACTGGAGGACTGGGAGCTGAGAACTGAGGACAGAGCTTCACAGCTTCTCTCTGAGAGGTTACAGACACTCAGTCTGAGGAGACAGGGAGGAAAATCTGTTATTAACAATTAATCTGAATTCATCCAGTCAACAATATTCCTGTTTTACTGATTTAAGGGACTGTTTCATATATAATTATATTGCCTTTTGTTGCGAGAACAAAAATTACGACAAAAGTAACGTGGGAAGAAATAGAAACAAATTTGCTCCTAAAACAATCCAAAAACAAGCACTAGCCAAACATTAGATACAGAAAATTGTTAAGTCCACTGAAGTGGACACTTGTGCATCAGCCAAAACACTGCCACCTACTGTCCATTTATTGCAAGTGCAAGAATTTTTTTGTTAAATCCAATATGGCGGAGAGACTGAAACATATCAGACTAACTCTTGAATATACAGTCACCTGTCCTAGTGTTGGAAAACTCTTGCAGGTTAAATAAATCATTGTGACATTAAGAGACCCCTAAAGATTAATAACATTAAAGTAGAGCCCAAGGTCTGAACTGGTCACTGATGGATGGATGGATTAGTAACTGCTGGGATCTCTAATAATTCTTCTTTTTGCTCCTAATATGCAGCAATTTGTCAAGAGCCCAGAATTACCTGAGAGTCTCCAGGTTGCAGTTTGGACTCTCCGGTCCAGCAGAGAGAAGCTTCACTCCTGAATCCTGCAGGTTGTTGTTACTCAGGTCCAGTTCTCTGAGACTGGAGGACTGGGAGCTGAGAACTGAGGACAGAGCTTCACAGCTTCTCTCTGAGAGGTTACAGCCACTCAGTCTGAGGAGACAGGGAGGAAAATCTGTTATTAAACAATTCATCTGAATTAATGTCTTCCTATCCAGTCAACAATATTCCTGTTTTACTGATTTAAGGGATGGTTTTATATATAATTATGTTGCCTTTTGTTGTGAGAAAAAAATTACGACAAAAGTAACGTGGGAAGAAATAGAAACAAATTTGCTCCTAAAACAATCCAAAAACAAGCACTAGCCAAACTTTAGATAGAGAAAAATTGGTAAAACCTTATTCATGCATAAGATTGTCATGAAACTGTCAAAAATATCTTCTGTCATGAAGATGAAGGAGTTTTCATGAATGTTTACGACTTTCTCACAAAGTGTCATTTGGTAAATAATGACACATTTAATTCAAAGTTGCATTAAAACTTGTATTAAAAGTCCATTAAAATGTCAACTTTGCATTAGATGTGTCATTATTTACCAAATGACACTTCATGACAACAGTTGTAAACATTCATGAAGACTCCATCATGTTCATGACAGCTGCTATCTCACGTTTATGACAATGTCATGTCAGTCTTATGCACACAAAGTTTTACCAGGAAATTTAACACAGTATTTAAATAGTTCTGAAAACCAACTTGACACTAAAGGCCACTAAACACATGTACACACTTTCAGAAATCACCACAATTAAAATTGCATTCATAAATATCACAACATTGAACCAAATATATTTTAAACATGTTATTGGAACAGGATGGGCCACCAATATGTTACCATCCTCATGTCATCACAGAAAACACAAAGTCCAGAAAAGATGATGCTTTTAACAAAATTTGCTCTCACCCAAATCTCTTCAATGCCAATAACTGTTAATGTCATTTATCTGAACAGTCTAACTTCCTGTCCATCAACCAATCAGCTTCATGTATTTTATCAGTAGACCAATCAGTGGAAGCCCCGCCCAGCCCATGATGTGAAGACAAAGAGACAAACTGAACTCTGTTAGGAAACAGTTTAAACTGATTTTCTCTCTCCAACCTCTTTGTCCACATGGAGCTATATTTGGCCCCCTGCTGCTCTGATCAACTAGGATGCAACATTGTGTCAATAATTCAGTGTTACACTATCAGTGGAAGCCTGACCTCCACTTTTCTTAATAACTCTCATTCTGCTTCTTTCAGCCTGGAATAAATGAAAATTAGCCATTATTATGTGTTGAGATTTAGCAGGTTAACCATGTCACAGTCAGACATTCTTATTATAACAAATAATAATTACATAATCTTTGAAAGCAGGTAAAGGACAAAAATCTGGTTTCACCAGGATTGGTCACATTTTACCTGAGAGTTTCCAGGTTGCAGTTTGGACTTTTCAGTCCAGCAGAGAGAAGCTTCACTCCTGAATCCTGCAGGTCGTTGTTACTCAGGTCCAGTTCTCTGAGACTGGAGGACTGGGAGCTGAGAACTGAGGACAGAGCTTCACAGCTTCTCTCTGAGAGGTTACAGACACTCAGTCTGAGGAGACAAGGAGGAAAATCTGTTACTAAACAATTGAGCAAAAATGCATGCTTTTTGTTCAAGACAAAGATATTCTTTTTGCAGATTGAAGTTAAATGTCATGTTTTTCACCTCTTTATGATACAAGTATAGAGAACTGGTTTATTTTTTTAGTTTGCCCTCCAACCTTAAAAGACTGAGATAGAGCAGTCAGAAAGGAGGCTGGCAAAAGAAACATTAATTTCCTTAATGAACAGCATTAATCCAGTTCAGCTTTAACAGAAAGAATAATTTCCACTATTTCAACACACTGTAAAAAAAGTCAGTAAATTTACGGTAAAACACGGTAAAAGACCAACAGTTTTGACCGTCATATCCAAAAACATATAATTACTTTAGAAATTATATGGAACTACCGTAAGTCGAAACTGCAAAGAATGTCAGTAAATTTACGGTAACAAACAGTAAAAGGTCAACAGTTTTTGACCGTCATATCCAAAAACATTTCATTACCATAGAAGCTACATAGAACTACCGTAAGTTGAAACTGCAAAGAAAGTCAGTAAATTTACAGTAAAAAAACGGTAAAAGACCAACAGTTTTTGACCGTCGTATCCAAAAATATTTCATTACCGTAGAAACTACATAGAACTACCGTGAGTTGAAACTGCAAAGAAAGTCAGTAAATTTACGGTAAAAAAACCGTAAAAGACCAACAGTTTTTGACCGTCGTATCCAAAAATATTTAATTACCGTAGAAACTACATAGAACTACCGTGAGTTGAAACTGCAAAGAAAGTCAGTAAATATACGGTAAAAAAACGGTAAAAGACCAACAGTTTTTTACCGTCATATCCAAAAACATTTCATTACTGTAGAAAATACATGGAATTATCGTAAGTCAACACTGCAAAAAAACTCTGTAAATTTACGGTAAAGAAATTGTGAAATACTAACGCTTACTGACCATAATATCCAAAACATTTTGTTACCGTAAAAAAATACATGGACTTATAGTAAGTCTACACTGCAAAAAGAATCCGTAAATCTATGGTAAAAAATGGTAAAATACCAATAGTTACTGACTGTAACATCCAAAGCATTATACAGCCATAAAAAATACGTGGAATTATCATCCTAAGTAATTTTGACAGTCATGAATGTAGAAAATACAGAAATATATTGTAAAAATATAAGTAATTGTAAAGTTCATAGAAAAATATTGTAATATTGCCAGCAGTTAATTACCCTAAACTTAACAGTACTAATCAGCCAAAGTTAAAAATTTAGCTCATCTGTATATCTACAATGTAAATCTGTAAACAGGATTGCAAAAGTAATTTTTACAAAGAACAGTTTCCAATTGCTGCTTCCAATTTGAGAAATGGCTAAAGGGCAATTCCACCTAATTTTTCACTACCATCAGCATCTTTAATTTACTCTAGCTAAAAAACTACAACACCTAGACTCTTCAAATCTGGATTAGATTATTCTCAACTCATATCAAAATATTTAAAACCAAGTGTGGGATTTGTGAAAACCTTTATCTGATTTATGAAACTTCAATAACGAACAATTCTAGTGTTATCCAAAATCATAAAAGTTATGAAGCCGCCCTTCATAGAAGTTTCACAAATCCCACACTTGATTTTAAATATTGTGCTTTTAGCAGAGAATAGAGAGTTTTCAATGTTCTTATTATGATAAATACCAGGGTTTACAGTAAATGGAGACTGTAATTTGTCATGTAAACAAATAATTATCTAGTTTCTATTGCTGCTTGATCCTTCAGCATCAGCAGCAAGATTCTTTAAACTCTGTTCCTGTAGTTGAGCGTGGCTCAGAATTCTGTGGTGTCCTGAACTCAACACAGTAAAGTCACAGTGCGCTAGCTAAGGCTGTTAACTAGTAGGTGCTAGCTAAGGCTGCTAACTAGCAGGTGCTAGCTAAGGCTGCTAACAAGCAGGTGCTAGCTAAGGTTGCTAACAAGCAGGTGCTAGCTAAGGCTGCTAAGAGTCCAGTAGACCTGGTCCTTGTCAGGATGCAGCTGCTGTCTTTGAAATCAAGTTTCTGCTACTTTTGCAGGTTCAGGAGGAGAAGGAGAAGGAAACACATCTCTGCATCACAGGTGAGCCCCTTTCACGGTTTGAACTGAAGTTAGCTAACTTTAACCAACTGATAAAGAATTGTGTACTTTCTGAGCCATGCTGTTCATGTACATGCACTGCAGCTAGATATTTTTACTATATGGAACATTTAATTTTCCCAGATGCAACACTTCCATTAATGTTTCTGTAGGAACGGCAGCATAGATTATATTTCTGGTCTTCTTTAGACTGCATTGCTTAAAGTTATTGTTAATGGCAGAAGCAACTTTTTCCAAGTTTGGTTCAGTAATCAATTTGAATTACTTTGAGTGTGAAATGTTCATGCATGCAAGTTAAATCTGTAAAGAACATGTTAGCTTTTGTTTCAATACTTTGGTAATACTTGGAAGTATAAAGCTTGGCATCAGAGCTAATATTTAATATTTTCCTTTGAACTTTTGACTCTCACCCCCAAAAGGGTTGAAGGGTTTTAAGATAAGGAAATTTAAATATTAATAATTTACAGTTTTCTCAGTTTTGGTGCATTTCTCATAAAATAATTGAAATTCTTAAAATTACCTGTTCAATCTTCAAATTACTGTGTCACTTCTGAACATCAAAAAATGAGTTTCTCATTCCTTTTGCAAGTTTTGCTTTTGTATATCATGTAGCTGATTATGTACACTTCTCTGTTTTTCCCGTTGTAATTTGCATTTATCGTGTTGATCAAAATATGTTAAGCGTGTCTCTGTTGAACTGTCTCAACTAAGTATAAGTTCATTGTGTAAGTCTTAACAAGCATAAGTCTTAAAGTTGTCATAATGTCAATCATATTTTAATTAATTTATATTATTTTCTAAATCTGTCCTGAATTGGTAAATTGCTGAAGTAACAATGTGTGTCCTTACAGAGCTTTGTTGGAGGCTTTAACCACTGGCAGCAGCCTCAGAAGAGCCTTCTCTGAAGCAGAGTATTTCTTCAGGTCAAACACGTCCAGATCTTTTCCTGATGACACTAAGATGAAACCCAGAGCTGACCACTGAGCAGGAGACAGTTTATCTGTGGAGAGACTTCCTGAACTCAGAGACTGTTGGATCTCCTCCACTAGAGAACGATCATTCAGTTCATTCAGACAGTGGAACAGATTGATATTTTTCTCTGCAGACACATTCTGACTGATCTTCTTTTTGATGTACTGAACTGTGTCCTCATTGTTCTGTGAGCTACTTCCTGTCTGTGTCAGCAGACCTTGTAGGAGTCTCTGATTGGTCTGCAGTGAGAGTCCCAGGAGGAAACGGAGGAACAAGTCCAGGTGTCCATTTGGACTCTGTAAGGCCTGGTCAACAGCTCTCTGATGGAGTGACTTTAGTTTAGGTTTATTAAATAATGAAGACTTTTTAGATGTTTGTGTTTCTTTCATGAGGTTGACTCCAGAGTTGATGAAGGTCAGATGAACATGAAGAGCAGCCAGAAACTCCTGAACACTCAGATGGACGAAGCAGAACACCTTGTCCTGGTACAGGCCTCTCTCCTCTCTAAAGATCTGTGTGAACACTCCTGAGTACACTGAGGCTGCTCTGATATCGATGCCACACTCTGTCAGATCTGATTCATAGAAGATCAGGTTTCCTTTCTGCAACTGATCAAAAGCCAGTTTTCCCAGAGACTCGATCATCTTCCTGCTCTCTGGACTCCAGTGTGGATCTGTTTCTGCTCCTCCATCATACTTGACCTTCTTCACTTTGGTCTGAACCCCCAGGAAGTGGATGTACATCTCAGTCAGGGTTCTGGGCAGCTCTCCTCCCTCTCTGGTCTCCAACACATCCTCCAGAACTGTAGCAGTGATCCAGCAGAAGACTGGGATGTGGCACATGATGTAGAGGCTTCGTGACGTCTTCATGTGGGAGATGATCCTGCTGGCTTTTTTCTTTTTTCTGAATCTCTTCCTGAAGTACTCCTCCTTCTGGGGGTCATTGAACCCTCTGACCTCTGTCACCATGCCAACACACTGAGGAGGGATCTGATTGGCTGCTGCAGGTCGTGTGGTTATCCAGAGGAGAGCAGAGGGAAGCAGTTTCCCCCTGATGAGGTTTGTCAGCAGAACATCCACTGAGCTGGACTCTGTAGCATCAGTCAGGATCTCCTTGTTGTGAAAGTCCAGAGGAAGTCGACTCTCATCCAAGCCATCAAAGATGAACAGAACCTGGAAGTGTTCAAAGCTGCTGATTTCTTTGGTTTCAGTAAAGAAGTGATGAATAAGTTCTACCAAGCTGAACTTTTTCTCTCTCAGCACATTCAGCTCTCTGAAGGTGAATGGAAATATGAAATGGATGTTCTGGTGGGCTTTGTCTTCAGCCCAGTCCAGAGTGAACTTCTGTGTTAAGATTGTTTTCCCAATGCCAGCCACTCCCTTTGTCATCACTGTTCTGATTTGTTGATCTCTTCCAGGTGGGACTTTAAAGATGTCTTGTTGTCTGATTGTCGTTTCTGGTCTGTGTGGTTTCCTGGATCCTGTTTCAATCTGTCTGACCTCATGTTCATCATTGACCTCTCCAGTCCCTCCCTCTGTGATGTAGAGCTCTGTGTAGATCTGGTTCAGAAGGGTTGGACTTCCTGCTTTAGCAATTCCTTCAAACACAGACTGGAACTTCTTCTTCAGACCAGATTTAAGTTGAAGTTGACAAACTGCAGCGAGATGTTCTAAAATAATAGAGAAAGTAAAATATGGAATTAAATGAAACCATCTTCTGAAGATGACTTGAATAAATGGTATTCCATATCTTCAGACATCACTAAATGTGTAATTTATCTAACATGTCAAATCTTTGTAGAAATCCTCTTACTGCTCTGCAGACGGTCAGCCAGCTCCTCCTGCTTCATCCTCCTCAGGAAGTTCAGTGTGATCTTCATCACTGCCTCTCTGATACTCCTCCTCTGCTCTTCATCCTCACCTCTGAACACCTCATCATCCTCTCTCTGACTCTCTACGCATTCTGGGTAATCTGGACTAAGAACTTTCTGGATCTTCTTCAGCTCATTCCTCAGAAAACTGACAATGTTTTCCTCCAGCACCTGGAACAGAATAATAAATGAAGGAAACATCAGACTGAAATCATGAAGCCAAACACCAGATGGATGTTGGACAGACTGACACTCCTCTGGTCTACAAAGTGCAGCATGGAGACGACTGTGAACAGAACCATGGAAAAGTAGCTGTTGTTCAAGAACAGACCATAAATATGGAGTCCAGCTGTGTTTGATGCTGCTGGGAAGACGGACCACTGGGAACCTCTGAGCTCTGCTGGTCCACTCTGTGGAGGAACCAGGAACAATCAGGAAGGCAGAAAACATTCATCCAGCAATATTTACTAATATAATAACTGAGTGTCATGGAGAAGAACCAGGAGTCGTTTCCACTCTGACCATCCAAGGAGGATCTGATGGAGCTTCATTCAGAACCAGATGGTCACATGCAGAAAGCAGAGCATCACATAAACACAATGCAAAGATGTTAGAAAGAGGTAGATGAACTACAAGGATGAAGACCAATAACACCAGAATCACCAGTAGACATTTTAAAAAGTTGGTTCTGAACTTGTACTTCAAACTGTCCACACTTTCAGCAGATCTGATGCTGGTGGAGACAGAGTCCCAGAGCTTGGGGACAGTGGAAGTGAAGGCTCTGTCCACACAGATTTTCAGGACAATGTGGGACATCCATCAGGTTCTGATGACAGGATCTGAGGTGATGTGGACATGGAGGAGGTCTGAGATAAGTAGGTGTGTCCATGTGGGATCCTCTCCTGAATGTTATAGAGGGTGTAAAATGGATCATCTAGATCCTGGAAGCCAGTGAGCTCCCATTATATCTGTCCACACAGAGTCAATCAGAAGGTAAAGGTCCATGAAGTGATACCTGGATGTGAGCAGTAGTTGTAAAGATTTAATGTTCCTGCTGATCCCACTAAGAACCAGCAGAACCTCTGATGGTCCACATCAGCTCAGTCTGGTTGAGTTCCAGCAGATCTGACCAACCACATCATGAAGCTTTACTTCCTGCTGAACTGATCTCACAATGTACACAGGAACCAAGTCCTGATGGACCAGACTGGTTTACCAGGTATTTCCCAGTGGGTGGTGGGAAATGTGTCCCACTGTTAGTCTGACATGGAGCCAAGAAGCAGCAGAACATCATCATCATCATCACCCAGAGATGAAGATATGAAGGTGTTTTAATTAGATCAGAGCAGCTGGTTTAGATAATGGATCACACCTCAGTAAATATAACTGGAAACATCTGAGTTCCAACTATTTAAGTGTCCATAGTTACAGCAGTTTGAAACAGCTCACCTCACTGATGATGGAGGTCTAGGAGATTTAAAGTCAATCAAACGACCCCTTGACCATTCACTCTTAAAGGACAGACAACTTAGGTTATGGTTTTAGTCTCTGATGGATCCTGATAGAAACATTTTTTGTAAATTTTGTTGTGGAGTTATGCTTTAAACATTATTTTATATGACTGTAAAATACAGAGCTGTGAGACACAGAAGCAAAAATAAGGCAGTATAATACAGTAATGATGGCTAAATTGATGTCATTAAAACATCAAAACAGATTTTAAGACCTCTAACAATGAGGATATATGGAAACTCAGGGTAGAAGGGTTAGTAGGGTTAGGGAAGTAGAAGTAGAAGTTACTGAACATGTTTAATACTCTGAAGATTTTTATTGCTCTTTATGGAACCAATAAGCCACTTGCACTTTGTATCTGCAAGACATCCATGTCACCTATTTCATACACATAAAAAATAATCTTAAATTCAGTCCAATGTGCCTAAGATAACAGAACCAAACAGAACCTGGTATCATCACATGGCCACAATGACAGATATAAATAGTTACAGCAGTTAGAAACAGCTCACCTCTCTGATGGTGGAGATCCAGGAGATTTAAAGAAAATTAAGTTTTCCTTTGACCTGTCGCTCTTAAAGGACACACAGCTGGGTTCTGGTTCTGATTTGACCCTCTGATGAATCCTGATATAGAAATTCTCATTAAAATATTTCTGTGTATTTATTCTGTAAAGTTTATTTTTAATGTGGAACATTTTAAAATACTGAGCTTTGAGACACAACAGAACCAGACAGGTCATCAACTTTATGCTCTAAATGATTCCCATCAGATCCAGTCCAATCCTCCAACATGATCCTGATCATTGATCCGCCTGAATAAATTCCAGCCTTGTTTAAAGTGCAGGAAGATCTGATTCTCAGACAAACATGTTGGTTTAAATGACTGAGAAGTTTGATGATCTTAGTGTTTTTCTGACATGGAGAAGAACCAGGAGTCGTTTCCACTCTGACCATCCAAGGAGGATCTGATGGAGCTTCATTCAGAACCAGATGGTCAGATAGAAACCATCTGGTTCTGAATCAGATCCAAATGAGGTTTAATTTAGATTAAATTCATAAATGGTTTATAATCCATGATGTTGGATGATGTTTGATATAATTATTTAATGGAAAGTCTAATTTTCCAGCGTTAATCTGTTTATTGTCAGATGCTCAAAATCTGATTTATTGATTCATTGATTTCGAGAACAATCCAAATATCAACTTAGAAATGAAAATCACTAATGGATTTGCATTATCATCTACTTTGTCAAATATTAATATTTGACAAAGTAGATGATTTTGTTTCATTTGGAAACATTAAGTTGATGCAGAACTTGGTATCGTCACATGGCCACAATGACAGATAAACAGATCAGCAGTTAAAAACGGCTCACCTCTCTGATGGTGGAGATCCAGGAGATTTAAAGTAAATGGGTTCATCCTTTGACATGTCGCTCTTAAAGGACACACAGCTGGGTTCTGGTTCTGGTTTTGGCTTTTGTTTGTGTCTTTTTCTGCTCCTGAGAGAAACATGATGATTAAAACTGAATCTGTTCAGTCTGGATGAAGCAGCAAAGAGGAGCAGCAGCAGCTTCATCACCACGTCTGTTTTGGCCTGATATAGTGAACGCTGTGTGAAAAGGGCTGTGGACAGTTAGAGATGGTGACCTCACCTCTGACCTTTGCTCTGGCTCTCATCTTCCCCACACAGAGTGGTTTTAGAGGGAGGGACTCCCTCCTCTCTGTCCTCACACTGATCCATGCTGCTGAATTCACATCAGCTCACACACACTTTCTAGCTTCACCTGCAGAGGAAACACACATCATTCATCTGCACATCAACTCTGATCATCCTTTACATCATTAGAGCTGGAAAAAGATCAGCTGCTCCTCCTCTGATTGGCTCTTCTTCTCTGCTTCATATCAGTGTCAGGTGAATGCAGTCAGACAGCAGAGAGGCAGAGGAAGCTGCATCAGCTGCTGCACTTCTACTATCAGTCCACTAGATGGAGACATGGAGCAACATTTACATTCACTGATTCAACCTGAACAACAGGAAGGATTTTAGTTCATTATTAATCTCTACAAGTGGATTATCTGCAGGGTCAAAGGCGAACTATTTAGTATCTTGACTGAATTGAACACATTTTGCTATCATAGCATTTAACTTTGAAAGGAAAGGAAACTTTGTGTCCGACTTTAACTATGAGATAAGAGACCAGAGTTTGATACAAGGAAATTAAATTATTAATTAGTTTTTTTCGGAGAAGAAAAGAAAAACATCTGATCTTAATCAATAATCCTGTAGATTAAGCTTCAAACAGCAAAGATCCAACTTTTAGCTGAAACCAGAAGTGAACCTTTTCTCCAAACATCAGAGCAGAAACAGTCAGTAAAGTTCCTGAAGACAAAGTTCATGTAGAAAACAAAGCAAACTTACAGTTTGTTCAAATGATCCAAAGAGCTAAAGAAGAAAATGTGATCAACAAACTGAGACCCAACAGAACCGCAGGAGAACCAGACTGGTGCCACACCTGGAAAGACTAATGGGACAGGACTGGACTTTTACCTTATATGAACGATTCAGAGTTCAAAGTCAAGGTGTTATAAATGTAGAATAACTGATCATGTGACGACTCACCTGGTTTGTAGTTTCTTCTTCCAGAGCAGCAGAAGGTTTGCTGTAAAATCAGAGGCAGGTTGATAAAGTCTTGATGAGGAAGGAGAGAAGTTCTGATGAAAATGTTTCATGATGGTCAATGATGATAAAGCTGCTACCACCACCTGATTGTTTGTCTTTGTGGTAATAATCGTTTATTATGTTCTTAAGTTTTTTATATCTTTGTTTTCATTGTTGTTATGTTTGCAACTTAATTTGAGGAGAAATGAGTCCAGAGAAAATAGCAGCTGGTTGATTCCTGCTGCAGTAACTAGTCTGACTATGAATACAGTCAGAATATGAAAATAAAATTAAACTAAACTGTAGTTCTTAACATCACCACATTACTGCAGCTAAATCCACTCATTGTTATAACATAGATTATTAATATAGATCCTATATAATCATTGATCATCATGCTAACATGGTTAGCAGAGTGAGGAGAGTCTCTGGTTAAACCATGATCAGCTGAGCAGGTTCTGCTGATCCAGGTTAAAACCCTGATTTCATTTCAATCATCAACCTGAATCTAAAGTCAGAGTCAGATCAGCAGCAGATGTGGCAGCTTGTTCCAGACTCATTATTTACACAACCTGCTCTTGTACTGTCAGTCCACTAGATGGAGACATGGAGCAACATTTACATTCACTGATTCAACCTGAATAACAGGAAGGATTTTAGTTCATTATTAATCTCTACAAGTGGATTATCGGCTTTAACTATTGGCTATTTAATAATCTGACTGATTCTAAGACATTTTAAGAATAAAGTCATTTCATTTTGAAACAAAACAGCAGGAAATTGTTGTGTTTGAGATTAATGGTTACGAGCAGAGTTTGATTCCTGGAAATAAAATCATGAATCAGTTTGATTAGAGAAAGAAGTAAAGAAACATCATCTGTTCATGTTTTTTTTCTTCCATTTGATCAATAATTTAGCAATCCTGTATATTAGCTTTCAAACAGCAGAGAGATGAAACTTTGAGCTGAATTTAGAAGTGAATATTTTCTCCAAACAGAGCAGAATCAAGTCGAATAGTTTCTGTTCACAAAGTTCAAAAGGAAACAAAGCAAACTTACAGTTTCTTCAAACGATCCACAGAGTTGAAGAAGAACATCTGAACAACAGACTGAGACCCAACAGAACCGCAGCAGTGGAGCCACACCTGAACAGAACCAACTGAAAATGTTTTGAGGAGAAATGAGCCCAAACTGGTCTGACTGGTCAGACTGACTGGGAGTCAGAGGAAAGTTTATCTGTTGACGTCAGAAGACATGAATCCGTCTCATGACTCCCCGTCCAATCACAAACAATCTACTGCTGTTATTCTGCCGATCCAGGTTCTGTTCAGATCTAATGGAACCAGAACCTGTTTTAACTTTGAACCAACTGAACTCCTAACTGGTGGGGATTTGTCTCCCTCTGCTGGTGAAACTACAACTTGCCTGATGTCTGATTATTAAACCAGGACGAAATGTTATCCAAATATGTCAGTGATGGTCAGAAGTTATCAGAACCAGAACCAGTTCTACAGTTTCATTTGTCAGGACATGAATAAAGATCATTTGTTCCTCAGCAGCTCTTAAAATGATTTTAATACCACAATATCACAGATTCCATTGAATCATTATTTATTGACCAGAATCAAAACCAAAATGCTGAAGCAGTGAGTAAAAAACTAAATCCCAGTTATTAAATAAACGTTGATACCAAACCAGCTGCAGCTGCTCTGACATGATGCATAAATCAGAGGTTTTGTTTGGGTCTGGATGTGGAAACGTCCTGATTGGTTCTGCTTTTCCAGCTCTGGATCCTTCAGTCGGAGGAAAACTTGTAACTTTTTCTTCTGTTTCCTGTTAGTAGGAAACTTGCTGCATCATGAATCTGAGTAGTTCTGGTTCTGATCCAAAGCGCTGCTGGTTTTCTGTGGAATCAGACGTTCCTCCACGGCGGCCATGATGGAGGCTCTGCTGGACATGAAGGTTCTGCTGGACCGGAGCCCCAGGTCCAAACTGTGACCCCGACCTGCAGGGGGCGACGCTCTGATCAGCTCCTCCATCAACACTCTGCACTTTAAGATCCTCCGATTCTGATGAACAGCAGAAATATCAGCTGGAAAAGTTTAAATCCACCAGAAATGACAATTAGCTGATTTATCTCCTGAATTATTCAACATATTTTATAGAATTTAAGTAAAAAACAATCAGATGAAGTTAATAATCAACCATTTGCTGTAAGAAGATTGTTTGAACATTTCACTGCACCTGTTTTTATACTTTGTTTCAAACAATAATTTAGTTTAAAATGTCAGGATGTCTGTTTCCCTAAAGCCAGTTTGGTCCAACATGCTCATAATTAGAGTTTTAAAACGTTACAGTCAAAAATTGACAGCAATAATCTGAGTTATTTAACCTGTTATTGGGTTCACTTTTCATATTTTCACATAAATGTTCATTTATAAATATTTTAAACTAAATATTATCAGTGCTAACTACATATTTAGTTCACCAATAAAATATTTAGCTTGTTAATTACATAGTTGGGTTGCAAACTAAACATTTAGTAATTAACTAATTAGCTAATTAACTAAATATTTAGCTCCAAGATGAATATTTAGATTAAAAACTAACTAAATCTTTTGTTGTCAAGTAAATACTGAGTATTTAGATAAACATTTAGCTAATTATTTAGTTATTTAATTAGCTTCTTGGTAACTTATTTAGTTTTTCTAGTAAATATTTAATTTGCTGCTAACTCTAATAAATTAATGAGTAAAGTTGTGAAAAAATAACTCTGAAAATTGAATCGATTCTTTTTCTCCTATAAAATACTAAATAATCCAAATTATTGCTGTTAATTTTTATTTGGCTCCATATGAAGATTTAGAGAAAACTGCTGAGTTGACAGTTTTCTGATCCAGTCATGAAGTATCAGGACTCGACATCGTGACCTCTGACCTCTGCCGGGTTCCAGGTCCTGGGAGGAGGTTCTGCCACGGATCGGCCCGGTTTCTGTCCAGAACCTCCAGAGATCTGAATGGTTCTGAAGTAAAGAAGTCGGTCCAGTTGTTGATCCTCAGTCTGTGAAAGTTTTGCTCTGATTTCTCACTCAGACTTTAGATCAGCTGATAATCATGAAGGTTTTTGTTCTTCTTCATGAAACGTTTCCTGGTTTACAGCGGCGGCCATGTTTTCTTCCTGCTGACAGGTTAAAGTAGCTCAGCTGGATGAAGAATTTAACATTTTACTGATAGTTTGTGGGTCAGTTTGTTTAATGCTACAAGTATTTTAACTAAATTAACAAGATTTTACAATATGATTGTATAAACTGACTTTTTACCCTGAAAATAAAAACATGATTTCTTTATTTTTATAGTATCGTTTTATCTGTAATTGAACTTTTTAATCCCTGATGATGATGAGCTTAAAAAGTAGCTTTGATTGGACTTAATGTAAATATTTGTGTTTGGACAACAATGAGATGAGATTCATAATGTAGATTTTTCTCTAACTTTGGTTTAAAAATGGTCAAAATAATTTCTGGTTTAAATTTAGTGAAACTGAATGAAGTTTATTGCAGCTTTAGTGAATGTTGCTGTTTTCACTCGGCTCATTCAGGTTATTATTGCTTAAATATGTAACTGTACATTTAATTAATCCAACTCTGAGCTAAAATATCCCCAGATTAGATCTAAACCTGGTCACTTTAGTTGTTTTGTTCTAAATTATTTAGACATTTAAGCAGAAACGACAATGAAAACATTATAATATAACCAGTGGTGGGAAGTAATGAAGTACAAGTACTTCGTTACTGTACTAAAGTACAATTTTCGTGTATCTGTACTTTACTTAAGTAGATTTAATAATGGATACTTTCTACTTTTACTCCACTACATTTTACAGTAAGTATCTGTACTTTCTACTTCACTACATTTCTACCAAAGTCTCGCGTTACTCGTTACATCCAAGTCTCGTTGAGCTTTTGGTCCCTTAAAATGTGAAGTTCAGGGTTTTAAGGTGGCGCCGTAAAATCCAAGCAATAACGTGACTTAGTGTCTGTTGTGACCCATCGGCTCCACCTTTACTCGCCTTTATGCGCAGTTGTTTCCTCTGAGCGGGAGAAAATGTCTGATCGATAATAGCGGCATAAATCATGTAATCATGTAAAACCAGCAGCGCTTCGCTTTCAGACGGTGGAGCTTCGTCCAACTTTTAGCGTCACTTGGAAGGAAAAATTAAAGAAGGTAAGATATGAGGACGGGATGCTAAGCTAAGCTAAGCTAAGCTAGCTGGACTGAGACACATGTTGCATCCATGATGAAAAAAGTTTGTCACTCAATCTCTGAATTATTGTTTATTTAATCGCTGAATAAGTAAAAGTTGAAGATCTGAACACAGAGCAGCTCATCGGTTCTCCTGCTTGGTTACTAGTTGCTGTTGGACAGTTTTCATAGTTGAACGTTATTTACTGTTAATTGAAATGTTTCAGTTGTGGTTTCTGACATGGGCAATATGGTTTTGCTATCATCGCTGTGCTACAATCCACAGAGACTCTCCTGCTATCCCTAGAAAAATAACGCCCTGGGCTGTTGCCAGAATAAAATTAGTTTTAATTGATACTGGTTAAGTATACTTATCTCTAAGTATTTAATATCTAGGTGTTTTTATGGGAATGTGGATCTTTCAGATCAATCTGAAAACCAATTTTGATAGGTAAACTTAATTTTATTGTGTCATGTAGCTCAGGGCTGGTCTTGGTCTCTGGTTTGGTGGTTTTGACTATAACTCTGCTACGTGGCTCATTGGTTGCATCTCCTCCCCTCAACACCTTCTTTCCATCCCCTTTCAGTTGGATTTCTTTCTAAATAAATGTCACTAATTAAGTTTATCCTGTTAAGACAGGAGACAATATGTTTCAATCCCTGAAATTATGATTCATAGAATCACATATCTAAGTCTAAACTATGTTACAGAGAATAAACACAATAAGAACATGTTTAATTTGTGGCATTGCTCATTAAAATGGCACATTTCTGATGTATTAAAATTAAATACGTTCGGCTCACTTAATGATATTAGTGATTAGGTTATGTATGCAGCAAGTACTTTCACTTTTAATACTTAAGTATTTTTAAAAGCCAGTACTTTTTGACTTTTACTTAAGTACATTTTTGACTGTGTATTTGTACTTTTACTTAAGTACAGTTTTTGAGTACTTTCTCCACCACTGCTCAGGACAAACGATTTGAACAGATTACAGATATTATTCTGTACAATCTGAGCTGCCCTTCCTTCTCACCAAGGCTAACAGGCCAACCTATTTTAGCCACTCACCCCAGTGGCTGAGCAGACGGGATGCAGTGGCCTTGGTCCAGTGGACGTGGTCCCTGGTCACCGTGAAGGACGACCTCCTCAGTGCAGGGATGTCGGCTGGAAGCTGCATGATGTGAGTGTTCAGGTGAGACAGAGTTGCCTGTTCTTGTTGAGGCAGAGCAGGTGAGAAGTTGGGCTCAGGACAAAAACATCCGCGTTGGGACAAGCGTTTCTGCTATTTTATGCTTGGCGGCCTGTCGTCTCCGACGACGGTGAAGCACATGCTGTCCAACGTCTCGAAGTTCATCCGACACGTTAAGCCATCTGTCATCCAGCAAGCTGTCGGAAGAACAACCGTCGGCGGTTCTGTGCGACCTGGAGACGCTGCAGGGAGGGTTTTCCCAGAAGGCCTGGCTGGACGCCGGCATGAAGGGAGCGGCCAGCTTTTCAGCCATCCAGGCCACATCGACCAATGTGAGTCTTGCAGTTTTGTAATGAAGCTCCTAAGACGCCTTTAAGCCAAGTCAAACTCAAACAGGCTGTTTTTTTCTTGGCTTATTATCTCCGCAGGCCGATGCCGGGCCTGGAGCCGCGCCGGGTTCCTCGCACGACGTCGGGCACAAGCCCCTGAGTCACGTTCGGGCAACAAGAGTCGCTGCTCTCCAACATCGGGGACGTGAGCCAGGACCCGTTCATCCTGCCCTCCCACTCGGTACCGGGGGACTCGTCAAGCTCCGAAGACGAAGATGAGTCGTTTACAGTGAGAAGACGATGGGTGGACGACAGACGACGAACGGAGCGGTTTAAAAGATTTTAACGATAAAGAACACACAGGGTTTTTACAAAGCCCCCGGTGTTTCCTCCCGCGACGCCGTCCCCCTCTGACAGGAGCTCAGAATCGGGTTGGGGTCCACAACTTCATGGTTGTACTATTTCTGTCACAGTTGTTAGGATAGTTCAGGCCCCATGTTCATTTCCCTTTTTTAGTTTTTGTTCCGCATTGTTTGCGTTAATTGTTCAAATTTAATATTTTCTAAATATTTTAATTTTTTAATTTGAATCATTTTTCTAAATAAAGAAAGTTAATTCATTTCATATAAACATTGTTTTTTATTGTCTGGCAGAAATGTGCACTTCATTTTTTCAGACACTAGATGGAGCCACAGGAGCAGGTTGAGTTTTGGTTAGAAAGAACCATTATTGATGACGACCTCAGTGAAAAGTTGGGAGCAAATTCATTCAAATCCCCTTCGCATCGTATGTGATTCGGTCGCACCGCATATGATCCAATCCAATCACACTGTATTTATAAAGCACTTTGAAACAACCACAGCTGACAAAGTGCTGTACATTAAAACACAACATAATAAAATGAGTAAAAAGGCCTGGAGCCCAGGAGGACCAGTCAAAATGAGAATAACTTGGACGTCTTAGAAGCAACTAAAATGTTTTTTAATAATGCCAATTTGTAAAAATTGCTGAACACTTAAATAAGTGTTGGTAACAAAAGGTTGAAGGACAATGTTAAAGCAATTTTAAGTGAGATTTTAATTGAGATGAGTGTTTTGTCTTCACCTTCAAGACCTGAAGATTTGGGTGCTCGAGTTGTAAAGTCTGACCGTTTGGATTTTGAACAACAAGAAGAGATAATAAGGTTGAGAAAGAAAATGGATTTGCTTTAGAGAGGTTACAGCAGCAGGCAGGTTTGGATAAGGCTCCTGTCTGAAGCTCCAGACAGGAAACTGAATTGGCAAGGATAAATTAGGAAAGTGAGAAATTAAATCTGGTGAAAGATGACAAATTGTTTGTGGAATCTTGTGTTTGGGACTCAAAACACAAACCCTCTGATACTTTAAATGACTTGCGTTTGATGCCTAAGTTCAGTGAAAAGGATGTTGACACTTTTTTCACTTTATTTGAAAGGGTTGCAGATACAAGAGATTGGTCTGATTCATATCGCATAATTTTGCTTCGGTGTGTTTTGATTGCTTTCTCTACGTTGACCTTGAATGATGGCCAAGACTATGCCAAGGTTAAAGCTGCAATATTGAAAGCATATGGATTATTCCTTGAAGCATACGGACAAAAGCTTAGAAATTGGAAAAAAGGTGAAAAAGGTGATCTCTTGCAGACTATGGAGTCTGCAAGAGATTTGGAAATTCATTTCAACCGATGGTGCACTTCCTCTGAGGTTAAGACACTTGGTGATCTCTGTAATTTAATGGTTTTGGAACAATTTAAAAACTCTGTTTCTCATAATATTGCAGTGTACATTAATGAACAGAAGGTTAAAACTGTGTCAGAAGCTGAAGTCTTGGCTGATGATTTTGTTATGACGTGTAAAGATGCAAGTGGAGAGCATGCAGATGGAAGGAGAGCTCCAGACTGGGATTCAACACATTCTGGAGGTTCTTTTTGGATCGCAGTAACAACGATCTGGACAAAATTTGTAATTATTTTCACAGAAAAGGTCTTTGGAAGAAGGACTGTGCTCTGCGGAAAAAAAAATGGTACTCGGGTTAAACCAGCAGCGTTTGGTGTATCAGTTTCTGTAAATGTTCCTCACAAAATGGCTGAAGTGTCGTCTTCTGGAAAACCTGACTTGAGTTCTTACAAACCATTTCTGTCAGAAGGACGAGTTTCTTTGGTTAGGAGTGATATTGTTCAAACTGTTCATATATTTTGTTCTTTGTTATTTTAATTTTGTTCAAATTTCAATCATTTTTCTAAAATAAAGAAAAAAAGTTCATTCATTTCATATAAACATTGGTTTTTATTATCTGGCAGAAATATGCACTGCATTCTTTCGGACACTAGATGGAGCCATTGCAGTAGGAAGTGAGACGTGGTCATAGATAACCAAATAAATCAATACATTTATTTATTATTTGATTGATTCCAAATTGCTATCTGAGCTGTGGAAAACTGTTTTATAAAATTCAAAAGATTGTAGGGAGAAAGAGGAATGGAAGCAGGAAAAAGACTAAATGAAAAATAGTCAGAGATTGTTAAATGTCTGTTAAGCACTGCATTACCCATCATGCATCTGTTCGCTTTTGTAGTTCGAATATCATCGATCACGTTACAGACTGTTAAACATTCATCTTTTACATGACATTTTGAAGGAAGCTGTTTTAGTGAGTTTTAAAATCGGTTTAAATTTGTTTGTTGTTTTAAAAACTCATCATTCAATCCATTCCAGACATTTAACTAATTTTCATGACTGTAGAAATCACTGTTGCCGTAGCTCCACCAGGAGCCCCATTTCCTGTTTTGTAATTAAAACAGGAAATTAATAAAAATATTTTCCTTTATTTTTAGTTTTGGCCCTAACTTTGCACTTTGAACTTTGAACTGGTGTCCAACAGATTGAAATGCGAACTTGCCATGTTTATTGTTATTGTTATATTTTACTGAAGTATTTAACGCATGACGTCATGTCCGCTCGAGCGCGGGCGTAGACTTTTAGTGTTTTAAATTAATTAAGCAAAGTAATGAAAATTATCCGAACTCCAATCTTGCTTTTGCAAACAAATCTACGCCTTGATGAAGTTTGTCCTCTGCTTCATGTCAGTGCTGACAAGCCAGAACTATGGCTCGATGATCTGAATGTGACTGCAGTCCTAATAGCGCAAGCAGCAAACAGCATGCACTCACCATGCATCACATCCATCCATCCATCCATCACATACACATTCATCATCATCATCCATCATCCATCATCATCATCCACATCATCCATCATCATCCATCCATCATCATCATCCATCCATCATCCATCATCACATCCACTCATCATCATCATCCATCCATCATCCATCCATCATCACATCCATCATCCATCATCATCATCCATCCATCCATCCATCCATCCATCCATCTCATCCATCATCCATCCATCCATCATCATCCATCATCATCCATCCATCCATCATCATCCACCCATCCATCCATCCATCATCCATCCATCCATCCATCCATCCATCCATCATCATCCATCCATCACATCATCCATCCATCATCCAATCCATCATACATCCATACCATCATCCATCCATCATCCATCCATCATCCATCCATTCCATCCATCATCCATCCATCCATCATCCATCCATCCATCATCCATCCATCCATCATCTATCCATCCATCCATCCATCCATCCATCCATCCATCATCCATCCATCCATCATCATCCATCCATCCATCATCCATCCATCATCCATCCATCCATCATCCATCCATCCATCATCCATCCATCATGTCAGCTTCTCCACACAGCTCATCTGCTTCCACGATAATATCGTGAGTATTTCAAACAATGGTCAGTTTTTGTCATAACAAAGTTGAATTCGATGGATCTTTAGACCAGGGCCTGTCAGCTGAAAGGCTTGTTTTATTCGGGAGGCGAAGTAATTATTTATCCGTCCAAAACTGTTCCCTGGATGTTTCGTGTTTTTGGGTTTTTTTAAATAATTATTTTCGCCAAGTTAAATGAAACCTATTGTTTCTTCGTGCTACGTAGTCAAAACAAGCTTTTTACAAGCTCAGCATCTCCCTCTGCAGGCTGACATTTAATCATTCATGTGTCTGTCTGTCTGCCAGGTCAGCCTGTCCTGCACAACAAACACTGAGGATTTAAATCTCTGCTGACTATTTGTTCCCTTTCAGAATTTTCTTCAATGCCTCTTACAGAATTGCTTCAACGTTTTTTTTTTGAGTGGTTCTAACTTTTTCAAGTGTTAAAATCGCTCCAGATCTTTTTGCAATAACTCTGAAATTAATAGTCAGTAGAGGTGATTTGTGCAGTTGAGACTCCTCTGAACTGCTTTCTTGCTGCAAAGTGCTAATAAGCACATAGCGATTAATTCTTAGGGTTTAAAAATACACAAAAAGTGAAAGAATAAACACATTTATTTCTCATACTGGGAACACTGGCCACAGGTAGCGCCTCAGTCTGCTGGTCACACTGGGACTCCATTGAGTTCTCAGACGTCCTTGTGCTCTGGTCAAAGTCAAGGATAAGTGAGAAATGATCCATAAGTGCAATAGAAAATACATACATTTTCCCCTCACATTCTGTAAAAAGACATTCTCAGCATGTTGTTTTTCATGGCATAGCTAAAAAAAACTTGACACCTTAAGTGCACAGCGATACCAGTTTAGACTTGGAGCGACTTGTTAAAACTGTATTGTGGAACATTATATCTTGCTTGGCTGCAACTGTATCGATGGCGGCTCTCCTTCTATTCAGTGTTTGTAGCTTCTTGGTGCAGATCAAAATGTAATACAGAGACTGATTGGCAAGAACAAACACACACGATTTCCAGATAAAAGGTCAAATTATATTGTTCAAGTGCCACAGGTTTGTTGAGACCATATCTAGTACTGAGAATAAACATATTGGACAGACCATAACAGTAAGTGACTTATCACTCACTTATTTATGTTTTTAATTAGATTTATTTATTTGTGCAGCATTACTTTTCATGTCAGTGTTAAAGTCACGGTGATGTTCAGCGACAGGTCTACATAAAGACGTAATCTGTGTTTCTGTCTCATATTTGTGTGGCATTAAAACGATCTGGAACTTTTGTTTTTCCACTGAATGTTCCTGTTTGCACAGTAAATGTCATGTGGGTGAAATGTTATGGATGATTCTGTGAAGTCCCATTTCTCCTGAAGGCAGCACAGAGCTGCACCACCAGAAACCACCAGAAACCTTGAAGAGAAGAAGAGCTGTGATTAATGTAGTTACAGTTGTATCCATGTTTTAATGCTGCAGAGCTCAGTCGTTTTGCAAATAGATCAAATAGATTTGATTTCTATAAAGCAATCAAACTAGACATGAATTATTTTAATAATTACATTAACCATTCGGATCATATTACCAAGACATTGATTCTGTTTCTGTGGGTTTACCGACGTTTTTTATAAGGTAACGTTGCCTCCATAAAATGTATCAAAGTCTTTTTCCAAATATTTTTAAATCCTACATGGTGAAGTAATGATGTCCAGGTCATTGTTTGTGAAAAAATACATAATGAGATGTGAAGAGACAGATCAGTAGTTATGACCACTGATTTTCTCATATTAAGTGTTAACAACACTGTGCTAATTGTGTTTATTAATGAGTTCAATGCATCAGTTATGAGTCCATAATATCAGATGAGATTTTCATTCTGGACTTATGTCATTTTTCAGTCACCATGTCTAAGCCCAGTTTCAGTCTTTTGCCTGGATCCACCCAGCTGCGGCTTCAGGCCTCCAGCGAAGCCTCAGCTGCTGCCCAGCAGGTGAAGGAAGGAGGCAGCAGGAGAAGCTGCCGGTCTGGACGCCCCACAAGCTGGAAGCCGCGGCTCGGGGTCGGGTCACGACCCTGGGAGGGGTCACACAGACTGACGCTGCGTTCTCAGCCACATGGAGGCGCAGTTGGGTCTGTACAGGGGAAAGACCTTCTGGTGGCTGCTGACCCCTGACCCCGGCTACACAGTGGGGGTCCTGACAAGCCACGAGGCAGAGAGGGAGGGAGGAGACGGCAGCAGCAGCTCCTGATGCAGCACAAGGACGCTCTGCTGGAGCAGCCCGGCTCTTTGAGGAGGTGACCTCTGGGAACGGGCAGCGGTCCGGCCTCCTGGCCCGACGCCAGCCGCCTGGTGGAGGCCGTGATGGAGGAGCTGTGCTCCATGTACCCGGGCAGCAGGAGGGTGGAGGGAGGTGAGATCAGCCAGTGGACCCTGGTCTGGAGGGACCACAACACCATCAGGTCTGTGGTGGTCAGTCATCCGGCCCTCAAGACCAGAACCTCCATCCAGCAATGCACCGTGAACCAGGCGACCCTCTCAGTGGAACCACAGAGTTATTATTAGTATTATTATGTCATAAATATTATTGGTCCACATTAACAGATCAGTTTTCACCATCTAGGCACAGGAAGTGGACGGCAGCCAATGAGAAGATCATCCTCATGGCTGCCGTTCCTCCACTCCAGGCCCAGAGAGGCGGCGGAGTCCCTGCTGCCCACCAAGGAGCTGCAGCCGCCACAGCCTCCACCCAGCAGAACCTCCGTCCTCTGGAGCCCAGAGACGAGACCGGAGCCTCCAGGCCGTCCAGCAGCTCTGCTCCGTCCAGCAGCTCTGCTCCGTCCAGCAGCTCTGCTCCGTCCAGCAGCTCTGCTCCGTCCAGCAGCTCTGCCTCTCTGGAGGCCACAGACCCTCTTCCCTCTAGAACCGTCACTCCGAATCCACAGCCTGGAACAGGAAGAAGCTGCAGCAAAGGAGGGAGCGACTCTGAAAGTCTGAGCTCCTCCGTCAATATCTGCAGCGGCTGAGGACTTTGTAAGATCAAGGAGACGAGACACAGACTCCTGAGGAAGGAGAGAGTCAACTACTGCCCTGTGGCCACCAGGGGGCAGAGCCCAGAGGACTGGCTGGACGCTTTATGAGCAGCTCAGCCACTCCTTATGTATGGATGTGTAATTTTGTAAACAGTTTTATTTCTCTTTGTGAAATAAAATCTTTGGATGTTAAGACTTGCAACAAGGACAAGTTGATCACTGACACATTTGCACAAGAAAAGATCAGAATGAGCAGCAAATGAACCAAACGCAGAAGAAGAAAAATGTTTTTATTTCTCTAAAACACATGAAGAAAAACTGCAGTAAATAAACAACAGGAAGATTTAATATTCAAATCTGACGAGTTTATAAAAAAAGGAGCCGACAAAAACATAAAATGTTCAGTGATTGTGAAAAACTGATCAACATTTCATGAAATCTGATGAATGAGAGGAAAAAATAAGAGAAACAACATCTTGATATTCAGTGTGAAGCTTTGACTGGAAACAAACAGGAAAACATGAGGATCCTGGAATAATCCTGGAATAATCCTGGAATAATCCTGGAATAATCCCAGCTTCCATCTTTAAAGGACTGGAAGAAGAAAAAGTTTCCAAGGACTCAATCAGAAAAGTTTCTCTAACAGGAGGAAAATCTTTAGACTCAAATCAGCAAAGAAACACTGAGGAACCAGAACTGAACCAATCAAACCCAAATCCAGGAATGAGAGGTTGAGTGAATGTGGTGTTGAAGGTGTGGAGGTGGATCAGTGAGTCAGAGGAGACTCTGTAGAAGGACAGAATGCCAGCAGGATAGTCCACATACACTGATACTCTGGTAGAGACAGAGGAGGAGGAGAGACCAGTTACTATCTTATTGTGACAGACATAGTAACCAACATCAGAGCAGAACAGACTCCAGGAATGATCATTATATCCAAACCTACAGTCACTGTCTCCTTTCCTCCTGATTCTTCTGTAACTCACTGATATAAAAACTTCTCCTCTCCACTCGACCTCCCAGTAACAGCGACCAGTCAGACCAGTTCTACACAGCAGCTGAGCCCAGTAATCAAATCTGTCTGGATGATCAGGATATGACTGAAGCTCCACTAATGTCACCTTCCTGTTGTCTTCAGACAGTTTGATGTTTCTGCTCACTGTGTTTGTGTCGATGGTGATTTGACAGGAATCTGATGGAGAGAACAAACACAATCCAGCTGCAGTTATTGATCATTTATTGATCTTTGATCCTGAATGTGACAGTTTGAAGATGGTTGAATGTGAGCTGCTTTGTTGTCATGAATCAGATGAAAAACACACTTACACTTCCTCAGACCTGGTGTCAAGAATCGGCCTCCAGCAGGATCCACCCTGAAAGGAGGAGGGGGGTCAGACCATCAGTCTCTTTCAGCAGCAAACATGGACATTACATGTCTCTCAGACACACATTGTCCTCCACTGAGACAGTCCAACATCTGGACTGCAAACTGCAGTGGATGTAGGAAGGACAGTTGGTGCTGGTGCAGCACAACTCATTTCTCCAAACACAGGAAAAGCTCCAACAGAGAGGAGAAAGGAAATCCCTCAGTAACAACCTGAAGAAACTCACTGAAGCCTAAAAGGACATCAGGAAACTAAGGAAACATTTCTGGAGAGGGAATGAAATCCAACAGACACTGACAGGCCTCTGTCTGCCTTTAGCTAGCTACTAGCTAATGACTTTAGGCTGTTGTTGATGTGCTATTAGCTAGCTGCTAGCTAATGGCTTTAGGCTGTTTATCTGGTATTAGCTAGCTGCTAGCTAACTGCTTTACGTTGTTGTTGATGTGGTATTAGCTAGCTGCTAGCTAAAAACTGTAGGCTGTTGTGGTGCTATTAGCTAGCTGCTAGCTAATGGCTTTAGTCTGTTGTTAATGTGCTATTAGCTAGCTTCTAGCTAACGGCTTTAGGCTGTTGTGCTATTAGCTAGCTGCTAGGTAACGGCTTTAGACTGTTGTTAATGTGCTATTAGCTAGCTGCTACCTAACGGCTTTAGGCTGTTGTTGTACTATTAGCTAGCTTCTGGCTAACGACTTTAGGCTCTTATTGTTGTGCTATTAGCTAGCTTCTAGCTTACGAATTTAGGCTGTTTTCGTGCTATTAGCCAGTGCTAGCTAACGACTTTAGGCTGTAATTGTCGTGCTATTAGCTAGCTTCTAGCTAATGAATATATGCTGTTGTCGTTGTGCTATTAGCTAGCTGCTAGCTACCGGCTTTAGGCTCTTGTACTATTAGCTAGCTTCTAGCTAACAACTTTATTCTTTTGTTGATTTGGTATTAGCTAGCTGCCAGCTAACGGCTTTAGGCTGTTGTTGTACTATTAACTAGCTTCTAGCTAACTAATTTATGCTGTTGTCATTGTGCTTTTAGCTAGCTGCTACCTAACGGCTTTAGGCTGTTGTACTATTAGCTAGCTTCTGGCTAACGACTTTAGGCTCGTATTAGTGTGCTATTAGCTAGCTTCTAGCTAAAGAATTTAGGCTGATGTTTTGTGCTATTAGCCAGGTGCTAGCTAACGATTTTGGGCTCTTATTGTCATGCTATTACCTAGCTACTAGCCAACGAATTTAGGCTGATGTTGTTGTGCAATTAGCCAGTGCCAGCTAACGACTTTAGGCTGTAATTGTCGTGCTATTAGCTAGCTTCTAGCTAGCGAATTTATGCTGTTATCATTGTGCTATTAGCTAGCTTCTGGTTAATGGCTTTAGGCTGTTTTTTTGTATTATTAGCTTGCTTCTAGCTAACAACTTTATTCTTTTGTTGATTTGGTATTAGCTAGCTGCCAGCTGTTGTTTAGGCTTTAGGCTGTTGTTGTTGTACTACTAACTAGCTTCTAGCTAACGAATTTAGGCTGATGTTTTCATGCTATTAGCCAGATGCTAGCTGACGATTTTGGGCTCTTATTGTGGTGCTATTAGCTAGCTGCTAGCTAACAGCTTGAGGCTGTTGTTGTGCAATTAGCCCGGTGCTAGCTAACGACTTTAGGCTGCAATTGTCGTGCTATTAGCTAGCTACTAGACAATGACTTTAGGCTGTAATTATCGTGCTATTAGCTAGCTTCTAGCTAACGAATTTATGCTGTTGTCATTGTGCTATTAGCTAGCTGCTAGCTAACGGCTTTAAGCTGTTGTTTTTGTACTATTAGCTAGCTTCTAGCTAACAACTTTATGCTTTTGTTGATTTGGAATTAGCTAACAAATTTAGGCTGTAATTGTCGTGCTATTAGCTAGCTTCTAGCTAACTAATTTATGCTGTTGTCATTATGCTATTAGCTAGCTGCTAGCTAACGGCTTTAGGCTGTTGTTGTTGTACTATTAGCTAGCTTTTAGCTATCAACTTTATTCTTTTGATTTGGTACTAGCTAGCTGCCATCTAATGACTTTAGGCTGTTGTTGTTATTAGCCAGTTGCTAGGTAACGATTTTAGGCTCTCGTGCAATAAGCTAGCTGCTAGCTAAAGCTTGAGGCCGTTGTTGTCATGCTATTAGCTAGCTCCTAGCCAACGACTTTAGGCTGTAATTGTCGTACTATTAGCTAGCTTCTAGCTAACGAATTTATGCTGTTCTCATTGTGCTATTAGCTAGCTGCTAGCTAACGGCTTTAGGCTGTTTTTGTGCTATTAGCCAGGTGCTAGCTAACGATTTTAGGCTCTAATTGTCGTTCAATAAGCTAGCTGCTAGCTAACAGCTTGAGGCTGTTGTTCTCGCTATTAGCTCGCTTTTAGCTAACAAATTTAGGCAGTTGTTTTTGTGCTATTATGCCAGTTGCTAGCTAACAATTTTAGGCACTTATTGTGTGCAATAAGCTAGCTGCTAGCTAACAGCTTGAGGCTGTTGCTCATGCTAGCCAACGACTTTAGGCTGTTTTCAGCTAATTAGCTAGCTTCTAGTTAACCAATTTAGGCTGATGTTTGTCATGCTATTAAACTAGCTTCTAGCTAACGACTTTAGGCTCTTATTGTTGTACTATTAGCTAGCTTCTAGCTAACGAATTTAGGCTGTGTTGTTGTGCTATTAGCTAGTTCTAGCTAACAACTTTAGGCTGTTTTTTGATATTAGCTAGCTTCTAGCTAACAACTTTATTCTTGTTTATTTGGTATTAGCCAGGTGCTAGTAAAGAATTTAGGCTGTAATTGTTCGTGCTATTAGCTAGTTCTAGCTAACGAATTTATCCTTTGTCGTTGTGCCATTAGCTAGCTGCCAGCTAATGACTTTAGGCTGTTGTTGTTCTATTAGCCAGTTGCTAGGTAACGATTTTAGGCCTTATTGTCGTGCAATAAGCTAGCTGCTAGCCAACAGCTTTAGGCAGTTGTTGTCATGCTATTAGCTAGCTGCTAGCCAACGACTTTAGGCTGTTGTTGTTTTGCTATTGCCAGGTGCTACCTAACGATTTTAGGCTGTTGTTGTCATGCTATTAGCTAATTTCTAGCTAACGATTTAGGCTGATGTTGTCGTGTTATTGGCTAGCTGCTAGCCAACGACTTTAGGCTGATGTTTTTGTGCTATTAGCTAGCTGCTAGCCAACGACTTTAGGCTGTTGTTGTCATGCTATTAGCTAATTTTCTAGCTAACGAATTTAGGCGGATGTTGTCATGCTATTAGCTAGCTTCTAGCTAACGACTTTAGGCCCTTATTGTTGTACTATTAGCTAGCTTCTAGCTAACGAACTTAGGCTGATGTTGTTGTGTTATTAGCTAGCTTCTAGCTAACAACTTTAGGTTGTTGTTGTTGTGCTATTAGCTAGCTGCTTGCCAACGACTTTAGGCTTGTTATTGTTGTGCTATTAGCTAGCTGATAGCTAACAGCTTGAGGCTGTTGTTCTGCTATTAGCTAGCTTTAGCTAACAAATTTAGGCAGTTTTTTTTGTGCTATTAGCCAGGTGCTAGCTAACAATTTTAGGGTCTTATTGTCGTGCTATTAGTTAGCTGCTAGCTAACAGCTTGAGGCTGTTATTGTGCTATTAGCTAGCTTTTAGCTAACAAAATTAGGCTGTTGTTGAGCTATTAGCCAGGTGCTAGCTAACAATTTTAGGCTCTTATTGTTATGCTATTATTTAGCTTCTAGCTAACGACTTTAGGCTGTTGTGCTTTTAGCCAGGTGCTCACTAACGAGTTTAGGCTCTTATTGTCGTGCTATTAGCTAGCTTCTAGCTAACGACTTGAGGCTGTTGTTGTGCTATAGAGCTTCCGCGCTTGACGTCACTTTTTTCAAAACAAATCAAGGTGGAAGTGCGTTCAAATCAAAACAACTGTTAACACCCACAGCCTTTGTTGGCATTTTGGTTTTTGTAAAATAGAAGGACGTGACCCTGAATTCGGACACAGCTATCATTCACTGCAATTCTCCATTACCTGTGGAAAACAATAATAATAATAATCAATCCAATTTGTGCCGCACTTTTCATTAACAAAAATCTCAAAGTGCTACACAGTGCAAATAAAATCAGAGATAAAATCAACATCATAAAAATCATGTGGAGGCAGAATAGGCTTAAATAAAAAAGTCTTCAAGCCTCTTTTAAAATCAATCAGTGGTTGTGGAGCTTCTCAAATGATCTGGGAGATCCAGAGACGGGGGGCAGCGACAGCGAAAGCCCTGATCTCCCATGGACCTTAATCTGGAGCGAGGAAGGTGGAGGAAGCTGCAGTCTTGTGATCGTAGAGATCTGGTGGATGAATGTGGAGTGAGAAAGTCCTTCAGATAATCCGGTGAGGATCCGTTTAAACACTGATGGGTGATGAGAGCGATTTTGTACTGAATTCTGCAGGTGATAGGAAGCCAGTGAAGGTCAATAGGTGTAATATGGGCAGATTTACGGCCCTCAAGAGAATCCTGGCTGTTTTGAATGTATTGGAGCTTCTGAAGATGTTTTTTATGGATTCCAACAAACAGAGAGTTGCAGTAGTCGAGCCTGGAGGAGACAAATGCATGAACGAGAGTCTCAGCATCAGAGAAAGAAAGAAACGGACGAATTTTGGAGATATTACGAAGATGAAAGAAACAGATTTTAAACAGATGCTTAATGTGATTTTCAAATGTAAGTTGAGAATCCATTCTAACTCCAAGATTTGTAACTATGGTGGAAAAGGGGACGTCTTGTCCAGAAAAGAACACAGTCGTCATAGTTGAAGATTGAACCTGGTGAGATGTTCCGATCAACATGGCCTCAGTTTTGGAGCAGTTTAACTGAAGGAAATTCTGAGTCATCCACTTCCTTATCTCCTCCAGGCAAGTAGTGAAGGCATTGAGTGAACATGGTGGTGATGATGCTCCAGTTCTAATGTAAAGTTGTATATCGTCGGCGTAGCAGTGAAAGGAGATGTTATGTCGATTAATGATTTGACCCAAAGGCAGCATGTAAAGGGAAAACAGCAGGGGCCCTAATACTGAGCCTTGTGGGACACCACAGGAGACAGAGGCAGCCTGGGACTTGGCCTTGCAAAGGCTGACACATTCCAGCCGATTGGAGAGGAAAGATTTAAACCAGTCCAGAACAGTGTCCCAGAGACCGACCTCCACATGCAGACGGTGTGGGAGGATGTTATGGTCCACAGTGTCAAAGGCTGCAGGAGGTCAAGGAGAACGAGGAGAGATGTAGACCCAGCATCAGCTGCCATGAGGATGTCATTGGTAACTCTCAGCAAAGCGTCTCAGTGCTGTGAGCAGAACGAAACACAGACTGAAATTTCTCGTACAGAGAGTTTTGTTCTAGATGAAGCTGCAGCTGAGCGGCAACAGCTTTTTCCAGCACTTTTGACAGAAAAGGAAGATGTGAAATTGGGCGGTAATTGGAAAGAATATCTGGATCCAGGGTAGATTTCTTTAGAAGAGGTTTAATGGCAGCTGTTTTAAGAGGCAATGGAACATGACCAGATTTCAGTGATTTGTTTATTATTTGTGTGATTAACGGACTTATTGCGGCATGATTAGATTTTATGAGTGATGAGGGGATCCAGGGCACAAGATGAAGGCTTCATTTTCTTGAGGATGTTCTCCACTTCACTCTTTGCAACTTCATCAAAGCAGCTCATGGACCCTGGTGTACAAGGGTAGATGGCAGCCGAAGATCAGGAAGGCTGTGGAGCTGAGATCTAATAGAGTTAACTTTGTTTTTGAAGAATGAGAGAAACAAGTTGCATTTTTCAGTCGAATCCTCATCCTCAGTTTGTTGATTGGGATGAAGGAGATGTTTTATTGTCGAGAAAAGCTGTTTGGAATTTCCCGGACAGCTGTTGATGATGTTGGAATAATACTTAGATCGTGCTTCCTTAAGAGAAAAGGCATTAGCTTTCTGATGTTCCTTATACGCCTGCTTGTGTACAGAGAGACCTGATTTTTATACACGCCTCTCGATAGCACGACCAACGGCTTTCATGTTCCGCAGCTCATCGGTGTACCAAGGAGCTGAGCGGCAGAATGACACCAGCCTCGACTTCAGTGGAGCATGGAGCTCCAGAAGCTCCTGGAGAGATTGATTGTAGTAATCCACAGAGTCAGTTACAGAAGAATGATTGACAGCAGTCAAGGAGTGAAAAGCAGAAGACAAAGCCCCAGGGGAGATATTTTTCAAATCACGGAACTGAATAAGACGTTTAGATTTTGGAGCAGACAAGGTTGAAGGCACTTCTAGAGAAATGTTACTGTGGTCCGAGACGCCCAGGTCATATACAGATAAGTTATTGATAGTTACAGTGTCTGTAATCACCAGGTCCAGAGTTTGGCCCCCTATTGTGTGTAGGGGCGTCAACAAACTGAGTTAGATTAAGTGAGTCCAGAAGAGACTTAAAATCTGCTGCCAGAGGGGAGGAAAAATTATCAAAATGTATATTGAAATCTCCAAGAATAATATTTTCCACAGAACGGGCACAGAAAGAAGTTAGGAGGTCATGTATCTCTGAATTAAATGAAACATGTTGTTTTGGAGGCCGATAAAGCAATGCTATATTCATCTGGAGTGGGGCTTTGAGATTGAAGGCCAAGCATTCAAAAGAAGAAAAGTCCTGAAGAGCCAGATGGGACAATTTTAAATCACTGCGGCAAATTACTGCCAGACCACCACCTCGCCCCTTGTGGCGAGCTCTGCAGATAGCTATATCCAGGGGGACAAGCTTCATTCAGCGAACTGTACACATCCGGTGGGTCCCATGTTTCAGTAAGGCACATAATGTCCACATTTTTCTCCAGAATATGGTCATGAATAAGGCAGGATTTGTTGGTCAGTGATTGAACATTAAAAAGTTCTATTTTAATACTGGTTGGAGTAGAAGCCTTTTGGAGAGGTTTTAGCAGACTGAAATCCACTCCACACTTTCCTTGCCCCTTCATGCATTGTGTTCTTCCAGCCACATCAGGAGCTCAGACGCTGCATTCTGATGACGAAAACGTTGCGCGGCACGTCTGGTAGACCAGAAGGAAGCCATAGGGCCAGATCCAGCCTGCTGATGAGAAACAGTTCTCCTCCGAGAGCCTCTATGGACATAGCGGGGTCTACGCAGAAGACCCAGTCGTTTTAAGATGGAAACACAGGGTGGGATGGAGCAGTTGTTAAGTCCAATCAGCTGGGAGGCTGAGTAGGTCAACATCGACGAACCAGCCAAGCCTGGAGAAGCTAGCATGGAGCTAACCGCTAACAGCAGACCCACGGCTCCAAAACAGACATTCAGGAAACACAGCGATGTAATCCACAGCATAACTTGCAGACCAGCACAGGAGAAAATCCAGCGAGAAATGAGGACAGTTGGCAACGACAACTCTGGTTTTTATTTGTTTTTGTGTGTTTTTTTTGTTTTTCATGGAGAAGCGGCGAACATTCAACGCCAGCGTCTTCTCACTCTCTCGCGATAGAGGGATTTCCATTCCCTCCTGATTTCTATCATTCATTTGATCATTTTTCAGATTTCGCCCCCTGGTGGACAACAAAATACTGATTGGATGAAATTACTAAACTTTTGACTTTCTTTGCCTTATAATTACTTTTCTTCACTTTTTATGTATTTTATATTTTATTGAAACTTTAAAAATGTGAGTTTTGTTCAAAATCTTTATTTTTCTATCTCAGGACTTTTAAACATCCATCTGACCAACATGGAGTTACTTTTCTTCTCATCTTTGCTCCTTGGAGCTGATTTGGTCTGGAGCTCCATCAAATATTGTTTTAAAGTCCTTTCTGTCATCATTAGGTCATCATGGAAATCTAACTGAACTTCTCTTTTATTAATTTAGTCAGAGTCCCTATTAAACTCTATTAAATCCATCCCACTCTTTAATTTTCCTTGTTCTTAGTCAGGAGAATATTCCAGAAAACTGGGTAATGATCTCTGCCTCCAGATGAGGCGTCTAAATATTTAATTATCAAACTAAATATTTATCTTCAAACTAAATGTTTCCCATCAGACTAAAGACGTTTCTCCTCTTCCTCCTCTATCAGACCTTCTCTGCTCCTGCAGCAGGTTCCTCCATACCTGAGAGCTTCCAGTCTCCAGTCTGGATCCTTCAGTCCAGCCGACAGCAGCTTCACTCCTGAGTCTCCTGGATGATTGTAGCTCAGGTCCAACTCTTTCAGATGGGAGGGGTTAAAGGTCAGAGCTGAGGCCAGAGAAGCACAGCCTTCCTCTGAGACCAAACAGCCTGATAAGCTGCAGACACACAATTCATCACATGATGAGAAGATGAGAACATTGAGGTAATGACTCATTTACAACAGAGGAATAATAATTCTGTACATTTAATAAAATCGGCAGTTCAGGTTTACCAGCAACAAGTTTAAATGGAAGAATCAGATATTCAAGAAAATGTAAAAATACATAATAATAGGAGACTGTAGAGTAATGACACATTTACAAGAGAGGAATAATAATTATGTACATTTAATAAAAACAGCATCATCAGTTTCAAAGAAATCTGCAGCTGAGTAGGACAATTTATAATCATCTATAAGATGTGTATATTTGTATGTTCAAACAGCAATAGACTATTTAAAACAAATGTAAAACGACACCAGGTAACAGCCAGAATGTATATAATTAATGGGATTGTTGGGAGCTAGGGGTGCACCGATTTGTCTGTGCTGATTTCCTTAACTTTAGGAGATCGGTAATCGTTCGATTTATACAATTGAAGCTGATCTTATCCACTGATGTTATCAACCTCGGTAAAAATCTAAAAACCAACCACTGTGTTTTTCTTTTCTCACATTAGAAAAGTTTGACTGACAAACCGGCCGACCAGCTCATGTCTGCACATTTACAGTTAACAATACTCGCCCCATTGCTGCCGATTCAGAAACTTTCTTGACATATGGAGCAACATTTCAGACAAAAACATGGTATCGGCCAGAATCGGAATCAGTAAATTAGGTTTTTTAAAAGATCAATAATCTGTGATCAGCCAGAAAACTGCAATCGGTGCAGCCCTATTGGGAGCAGCTCTGGTTAGAAAGTCTAACAACTGCTGGGAGGAAGTATCTGCAATAAAGCTCATTTGTGTGCTTAGGATGCAGCAATCTGTCAAGTATCCAGAGTTACACTATCAATGAAGTCTGACCACTGCCTTTCTAAACGCCTCTGTTCTTGGTTCTGTCAGCATGGAGGGAATGAAACCCAGCAACATTTATGTGTAGAAATTTGTTAGTGACAGGAAGCAACTTGTTGCTCATCCTATCACAGTTCCAGGCTGGAATCCACTGGGTTCCTGAGAGCAAGACATTATTTCACAAATGTTTGTAAAAACAGTCTACATGCCTTGGTGCTACTTTCATAAACCTGTGGCAATGGAAGCTACTGGAACACCTGATTCCCATCATTTGGATGGAGGTCAAACACTTTTGTCAATCTCTGTTAGCAGCTGGTGGATAGAAATCACCAGGATTGGTCACATTTTACCTGAGAGTCTCCAGGTTGCAGTTTGGACTCTCCAGTCCAGCAGAGAGAAGCTTCACTCCTGAATCCTGCAGGTTGTTGTTACTCAGGTCCAGTTCTCTGAGACTGGAGGACTGGGAGCTGAGAACTGAGGACAGAGCTTCACAGCTTCTCTCTGAGAGGTTACAGCCACTCAGTCTGAGGAGACAGGGAGGAAAATCTGTTATTAAACAATTCATCAGAATTCATCCAGTCAACAATATTCCTGTTTTACTGATTTAAGGGACTGTTTCATATATAATTATATTGCCTTTTGTTGCGAGAACAAAAATTACGACAAAAGTAACGTGGGAAGAAATAGAAACAAATTTGCTCCTAAAACAATCCAAAAACAAGCACTAGCCAAACATTAGATACAGAAAATTGTTAAGTCCACTGAAGTGGACACTTGTGCATCAGCCAAAACACTGCCACCTACTGTCCATTTATTGCAAGTCCAAGAATTTTTTTGTTAAATCCAATATGGCAGAGAGACTGAAACATATCAGACTAACTCTTGAATATACAGTCACCTCTCCTAGTGTTGGAAAACTCTTGCAGGTTAAATAAATCATTGTGACATTAAGAGACCCCTAAAGATTAATAACATTAAAGTAGAGCCCAAGGTCTGAACTGGTCACTGATGGATGGATGGATGGATTAGTAACTGCTGGGATCTCTAATAATTCTTCTTTTTGCTCCTAATATGCAGCAATTTGTCAAGAGCCCAGAATTACCTGAGAGTCTCCAGGTTGCAGTTTGGACTCTCCGGTCCAGCAGAGAGAAGCTTCACTCCTGAATCCTGCAGGTTGTTGTTACTCAGGTCCAGTTCTCTGAGACTGGAGGACTGGGAGCTGAGAACTGAGGACAGAGCTTCACAGCTTCTCTCTGAGAGGTTACAGCCACTCAGTCTGAGGAGACAGGGAGAAAAATATGTTATTAAACAATTCATCTGAATTAATGTCTTCCTATCCAGTCAACAATATTCCTGTTTTACTGATTTAAGGGATGGTTTTATATATAATTATGTGGCCTTTTGTTGCGAGAACAAAAATTATGACAAAAGTAACGTGGGAAGAAATAGAAACAAATTTGCTCCTAAAACAATCCAAAAACAAGCACTAGCCAAACATTAGATACAGAAAATTATTAAGTCCACTGAAGTGAATTGTTAAGTCCACTGAAGTGGACACTTGTGCATCAGCCAAAACACTGCCACCTACTGTCCATTTATTGCAAGTGCAAGAATTTTTTTGTTAAATCCAATATGGCAGAGAGACTGAAACATATCAGACTAACTCTTGAATATACAGTCACCTCTCCTAGTGTTGGAAAACTCTTGCAGGTTAAATAAATCATTGTGACATTAAGAGACCCCTAAAGATTAATAACATTAAAGTAGAGCCCAAGGTCTGAACTGGTCACTGATGGATGGATGGATTAGTAACTGCTGGGATCTGTAATAATTCTTCTTTTTGCTCCTAAGATGCAGCAATTTTTCAAGAGCCCAGAATTACCTGAGAGTCTCCAGGTTGCAGTTTGGACTCTTCAGTCCAGCAGAGAGAAGCTTCACTCCTGAATCCTGCAGGTTGTTGTTACTCAGGTCCAGTTCTCTGAGACTGGAGGACTGGGAGCTGAGAACTGAGGACAGAGCTTCACAGCTTCTCTCTGAGAGGTTACAGCCACTCAGTCTGAGGAGACAGGGAGGAAAATCTGTTATTAAACAATTCATCTGAATTAATGTCTTCCTATCCAGTCAACAATATTCCTGTTTTACTGATTTAAGGGATGGTTTTATATATAATTATGTTGCCTTCTGTTGTGAGAAAAAAATTACGACAAAAGTAACGTGGGAAGAAATGGAAACAAATTTGCTCCTAAAACAATCCAAAAACAAGCACTAGCCAAACTTTAGATAGAGAAAAATTGGTAAAACCTTATTCATGCATAAGATTGTCATGAAACTGTCAAAAATATCTTCTGTCATGAAGATGAAGGAGTTTTCATGAATGCTTATGACTTTGTCATAAAGTGTCAATTGGTAAATAATGACATTTTTAATCCAAATTTGCATTAAAACTTGTATTGAAAGTCCATTAAAATGTCAACTTTGCATTAGATGTGTCATTATTTACCAAATGACACTTCATGACAACAGTTGTAAACATTCATGAAGACTCCATCATGATAATAACAACTGCTATGTCACGTTTATGATAATGTTATGTCAGTCTTATGCACACAAATAAAGTTTTACCAGGAAATTTAACCCAGTGTTTAAAAAGTTCTGAAAACACCAACCTGAAACTAAAGGTCACTAAACACATGGAAACACTTTCAGAAATCACAACAATTAAAACTGCCTTCATAATATCACAACATTGAACCAAATATGTTTTAAACATGGTATTGGATCAAGATGGGCCACCAATATGTTACCATCCTCATGTCATCATACAGAAAACTCAAAGTCCAGACCAGATGATGTTTTTAACAAAGAGATTTTATTAAACCCAAGTCTGGACACAAAGTGGTTCTGGCAGTTTGTGTAAAATAACAGAGAGAGAACTGTCAGGATCTGTGTTTCAGTGTGTTTATTTTTGAGTTCTCTGTGATCCTGTTCCCTGTGAGTCCTGTTTCTGCGTCTTCTCCGTTAATTATTTCCCAGGTGTGTCTCATTCCCGTCATTACCCTGTGTGTATTTAGTTCCACCTGTTGTCAGTGTTCCTCGTCGGGTCCTTGTCATACGTCAATTGTCTTTGTCGGCGCCAGTAGAACTGTTTTAAGTCCTGGTTAGCCCCAGCTCGTGTTGTCAGTCCATCATTACAGTTGCTACCGGTATTAGCTGCGTGCTACTCTCTGCCGTGCTGCCTGTATCGGACTGTAGAGCTTCCTTTAATAAATCATCCATCATCATCAACATACCTGAGTCTCAGCGTCTCTCCTCACCACCTACAACCCCACAACGTGACAACAACGAAGAAATGAGCAGCTCTCACTGATTCTGATGTTCATAACAGTTATCTCTGCTCCAATTTAAATTGTTCTTTATAATGCTATACTTGTATTCAAATTTAAAACAGCTTATTGACTACAAAAGTAAATAAAATCTTCTTGTAACTCATTTGAATTCAAATTCTTCAAAGGGTTATTGTAGATATTAATGAATGTTTAGCTTAAAGATCTCTTGTGGTTTGTATAACAGTAAATTTCTAGAAGCTTCTGACTTTGTATTATTTATATTCTAGATAAATTCCTCAACTTATTTCTCTGAATATAGATGATTGTTTTAACATGTTGCTCATCCTCTTCCTGTTACTGAAACATTTCCACTTATTCTAGAATCTACATTTGCTCTCAGCCAAATCTCTTCAATGCCAATAATATCTCTTAATATCATTTATCTGAACAGACTAACTTCCTGTCCATCAGCCAATCAGCTCCTTGAATATTCTTAGTAGGCCAATCAGTGGAAGCCCCGCCCAGCCCATGATGTGAAGACAGAGAGACAAACTGAACTCTGATAAGAAACAGTTTAAACAGATTTTCTCTCTCCAACCTCTTGGTTCCACATGGAGCTATATTTGGCCCCCTGGTGCTCTGACCAACTAGGATGAAACAATTTGTCAATAATTAAGAGTTACACTATCAGTGGAAGCCTGAACTCCACTTTTCTTAATGACTCTGTTTTTGGTTCTGGAGGAAATGAAAATTAGCCATTATTATGAGTTGAGATTTAGCAAGTTAACCATGTCACAGTCAGACATTATTATTATAACAAATAATAATTACATCATCTTTGAAAGCAGATAAAGGACAAAAATCTGGTTTCACCAGGATTGGTCACATTTTACCTGAGAGTTTCCAGGTTGCAGTTTAGACTCTCCAGTCCAGCAGAGAGAAGCTTCACTCCTGAATCCTGCAGGTTGTTGTTACTCAGGTCCAGTTCTCTGAGACTGGAGGACTGGGAGCTGAGAACTGAGGACAGAGCTTCACAGCTTCTCTCTGAGAGGTTACAGACACTCAGTCTGAGGAGACAGGGAGGAAAATCTGTTATTAAATAATTCATCAGAATTTATGTTTTTCTTTATTGTCAACTATGATCTTTTTAGAAAGGCTGAAGGTTGTGTTTTGTTTTATGTCTCTATGTTGCCTTTTCTGAACTAGTTTATTCTATAGTTAGATGTCTGGAAGGACTGAACTACAGGCAACAAGAAAACTTGCAAGGCAAGAGAATTATAAAATGCAACAATGAACTAAATTAATCCAATGTCAATCTTGAGAATCAAAATGGTTGAAGATCAGCATCAGGCTGAGTTTGAGGAAAAACAGCAGCTTGAATCAAAGCAGAGGGAATCTCAGATTTCATCTTTCTCTTTTTTAACTGTTTGGATGGAGAGATCAAAAACTGAGCAGCAATTGAGAAAAGCTTTTCATACAACAGTAAAATTGGTCGGTAATAAGATTGTCCTAAAAGTCTTCCAGACAAAACTCAATTTGAGGAAAAAGAAAAGTATGACAACTAAAGTAGGAGAAAAAAATGCTCCAGGACACAAAACCAAAACTTTGCACTGGCAAACGTTAACCATTTCTCACATAGTGGTCACTACAGTGGACAGCTATCTAAAAAACATTTTCTTGTGTTTCTTGTGGATTTTTATGTTATAAATTCACACAATCCACTGAAGTGGACACTTGTGCATCAGACAAAACACTGCCACCTACTGTCCATTTATTGCAAGTGCAAGAGTTGTTTTGTTAAATCCAATATGGTGAACAGACGGAAGCATATCAGAGTAACTCTGGAAAATCCAGTCCTAGTGTGGAAAAACTCTTGCAGGTTAAAAAATATTGTGGCATTAAGAAACCCCTAAAGATTAATAACATTGAGGTAGAGACCAAGGTCTGAACTGGTCATGGATGGATGGATGGATGGATGGATGGATGGATGGATGGATGGATGGATGGATCTTGTTCGCCGCCTAACTTCATGCTTTGGGAGGGTTATTAGACCAGTTTGTCGCCTGATAGAGTCCATGATTGTCATTGTAGCTCTGACTAATAAGGATAATGTTCAGCCTGTTATTGATGTGTGAGTTTCCAAATTCTTGTTGCATAATTCCTGCCATATGCTAGGATTGTCTTCTTCTTGGTTTGCCTAAGCTTCAGTACCATCTATATGTTTATTCTGTATAAGGGGGTGAAAAAGGCACCTCTTGTTGTCCATGGGATACGGTGAGATTTTGCTAGTTGTTGAGTGATATCTAGTCTCCTGACCTTATTGTAGGGTAGCTGTTATGCTGATGTGTTAGACTGTTACAGGAAAGAAAACTATTTTGTACTGGTACTGAGTGTCTTTAAACCGTTTTTCATTTTGTGTAATTCTAGGTGGGTGAATGTAACCTGGTTGTAATTCTCTTTTCTTATAATTACCCAAAATGTCTTTTTTGGTTATTTGTCTTGTTCATTATCAGGTGTTTCTGAAGCACCTCTGTCATTGTTTTACCGTGTTACTTTAAGATCTGAAGCCCCTCCCTTTTATTTCTTCTTCTGTAGTATTGTCTTTTAATTGTTTGCGCCCCGTAGCCCCGCCCCTTTTGAAATGTCCTGAGGGAGAGGTGTGTGAGTTTTATTGTTGCATCTAAATACATTCAGTTCATTTGTAGATCTCTAAAGTTAACTTTTGTTATATACTTTAGTGTAGGACTTGGAGCGTTCAGCCTTTAACACGGTTGTTTTGTTTTTGTTTTCTCATCAGAAATCAGCCAAGAATCATCCGCTTGAAAGATAAACTGTGTCACGGTCCATTCACTCGATAACCAGCACAACACAGAAAAACATCTGGTTACACTGGCATTTATTCTCTTTTACATTTTTACAGACTCCAGTTTTGAAAATGGAATAAAGTCACTCCACCATCTAATGCTCTGTGTAAAGCTGCTTCTGCATGTTCCCCAATGACAACTTTTACATTTTTTTCTGATTGTTTTCCACCAAACCTCTATGGTAGATTCAAAAACGTTGTTCACCAGCTAAGGGATGTTTACTGTTTACTTTGGGACAAATTGTAACAAAAGCACTGAATTGATTGACAGGTGCCATCATATCAACTGAACAAGATCCTGACATTCAAAGTGTGTAACAGAGGTGAAGAAACACCTCATGACCCCAATACCTCAAAAATGATGCTGCTGCATTGAGGTAGAGCCAAAGGTCTGAACTGGACATTTTCACAAGAAGAAAACACACAAGAAACTGGAGCTTAAACTGTTAATACTTTGAAATATTAATAAAACTGAACTTCCTTTAGGAGATAATAAAACTCAACATTTCCCCAAAGCATAGGTGTAGGAAGCAGGGGAGTTTTACAGGGGTCATTTCCCCCCAATATTAGAGAGTGTCACAATAATTTCACCGTAGTTACGAAGAATTTAAAAATCTTCCACTCGTGTGCTTTTATTTTGAAGGCATACAACAGCAGAACGCTTCCTCCCCCCACTGAATGGCTCAGAGTAAAGGCAATGAGGGAAACTGTCTGTCAGGAATGTGGCCATGAATATCACTAGTTTGTAACATCTTGTCAGTTTTCTTTCATATATAGAACTAAATATTTTTGGTTGAGCCATTTTAATTCTGGAATTGTCACATGTCCAAAATATTACTGCTAACTTTGTTTAAAAGTTATCTAGTTTAGTCACAATGATTTAGAATGAAACTGAAACAGCAGCGAAATGAGGCTTTTTATTATTTAAAGTGAGCAACACCTGATCATACTGACCACTTAACATGTTTTTATATTATATTATATTAGATTAGATTATTTAGATATTTATGAGAACAGCAGTGCTATAATGATGTTGAATAAAGGTGAAGAAGCTCTGAGGTCTTCATTTAATTTATTGAAATATGTATTAAGTGTTTTTAATTTTTAAATAAACTAAACTATGAGAGGAGCAGGTCAGGGAAGACATAGGAGCCAGGTGGAGTTTCACTGTGTGAAGATATAAAATTATATCAATTTCAATAAAACCAGAAAGGAGAACAGGTGAAGACTGATGTTGGGTTGATTTCTTTCAACGTTTCAATATTTTGTTCATTATTTCCACACATGGTTAGGAGACAATAAGAAAAGTCCTTGAGGAGGCGACAATAGGCGAGAGCGGTGCATGATGGTCTATCTTATATTATGTCTATGGAAGGAAGTAGTGTGACGTAAACTGCACTGTGCATTTTCCTGGTCTCCATTTTATTGGTAGTGGGGACAGTTTGTCCAAGGCGGGACTGGTGATTGGTTGAAAGGAGAGGAGGCGGGAGAAAAGAGATAGAGAGTCGTAATGGTGGAGCGAAGGAAAGAAAGAGATGGATAAAAAGGAATAAAGACAGATGAAAGGGAGAGACAAAGGGACAAGAGGACACGAAACTCAGGAGAAGTTGAAGGAGTTCAGTCGACGCTGGAGGGACGAACCAAGAGGACCGGAGCAAGTTGTCACTATAGATGGACTTTGTGCTAAGCTAAGTGGCTAACGAGCCCAGAGGACCAGAGCAAGTGGTCACTATGGACGGACTTCATGCTAAGCTAAGTGGCTAATGAGCCCAGAGGACCGGAGCAAGTGATCACTATGGACGGACTTCATGCTAAGCTAAGTGGCTAATGAGCCAAGAGGACCGGAGCAAGTGGTCACTATAGATGGACTTTGTGCTAAGCTAAGTGGCTAAGGAGCCCAGAGGACCGGAGCAAGTGGTCACTATAGATGGACTTTGTGCTAAGCTAAGTGGCTAACGAGCCCAGAGGACCAGAGCAAGTGGTCACTATGGACGGACTTCATGCTAAGCTAAGTGGCTAATGAGCCAGAGGACCGGAGCAAGTGATCACTATGGACGGACTTCATGCTAAGCTAAGTGGCTAATGAGCCAAGAGGACCGGAGCAAGTGGTCACTATGGACGGACTTTGTGCTAAGCTAAGTGGCTAATGAGGCAAGAGGACCGGAGCAAGTGGTCACTATGGACGGACTTTGTGCTAAGCTAAGTGGCTAATGAGCCAAGAGGACCGGAGCAAGTGGTCACTATGGACGGACTTCATGCTAAGCTAAGTGGCTAATGAGCCAAGAGGACCGGAGCAAGTGGTCACTATGGACGGACTTTGTGCTAAGCTAAGTGGCTAATGAGGCAAGAGGACCGGAGCAAGTGGTCACTATGGACGGACTTTGTGCTAAGCTAAGTGGCTAATGAGCCAAGAGGACCGGAGCAAGTGGTCACTATGGACGGACTTCATGCTAAGCTAAGTGGCTAATGAGCCAAGAGGACCGGAGCAAGTGGTCACTATGGACGGACTTTGTGCTAAGCTAAGTGGCTAATGAGCCAAGAGGACCGGAGCAAGTGGTCACTATGGACGGACTTCATGCTAAGCTAAGTGGCTAATGAGCCAAGAGGACCGGAGCAAGTGGTCACTATGGACGGACTTTGTGCTAAGCTAAGTGGCTAATGAGCCAAGAGGACCGGAGCAAGTGATCACTATGGACGGACTTTGTGCTAAGCTAAGTGGCTAACGCTTTAGCGCCACGGTTCCGCTGCAGCCGTTGAGCCCCTGGACGTTGAGAGGAGTCAGGGCATCGCAGCATTTTCTATGTTTTCTCTTAAATTGTGTTTTTTCTTCTCGTCCGTCTGGATTTAAACATCTTCCCCTCGTTGGTCACAGGCCTGCAACATTTTTTCTCTGTTTTCATTTTCCAATCACTTTGGAGGTCGTGAGTTGAACGAAGCTGAAGTTGGTTTGCAGCTTCCAATAGCTAAAGGGCGATTCCACTTAATTTTTCACTACCTTCCACATCTTTAATCAACTCTAGTTTTAAAACTAAATCCTGATTTGTGAAAACTCAATAAAGTTCGATAATCACTATTTTTTGGCATCTGGATCACTAGAACTGCTCTAATGAAAAAAATACAACTTCTAGACTCTTCCAACCTGGAGTAGATTATTCTGCTCTAATAGCAGAATATTGATAACCATGTTTGGGATTTGTGAAACTTCAATAAAGGCTGATTTCTGATGTTTTTTAGATCTTGGTCACATGAGCTGCTCCAACTCCAAAACTACAACATCTAGACTCTTCAGACCTGAACTATAATATTCTGCTCTAATGGCAGAATATTTTAATCCATGTTTGGAATTTGTGAAACTTCACTAAAGATCAGATTACTATTCATACATGTTCCATGCAGTTTTTTCAAATTAAATTCTAATTCAAAACCACTGTATTAATCCCAATGGGAAATTACTGTAAATGTTGGTGTAACTCATAAATTTTTCAGAGTCATTGTAGATGGTGATGGCTGTTGGAAGGAAAGATCTTTTGCAGGAGTCTGTGAAGTGAAGTTTCACAAATCTCAAACATGATTCTAAATATTCTACTATTAGAGCAGAATAATTTAGTCCAAGTTTGAAGAGTCTAGGTTTTGTAGATTTGGAATTAGACCAGTTTTTGTGTGACTGAGATTAAAAAAAGTGGTTATATTTTTTGAAAGTTTCAAAAATCAGAAAAAAGCTTCACAAATCCCAAACATGGTTTTACATATTCTGATATTAATTGAAAATTGATTGATTGATTGAAGTGTCTAGGTGTTGTAAATTTGGAATTAGACCAATTCTAGTGTGATCCAGATGCAAAAAAGTGGTAAAATCAACCTTTGTTGAAGTTTCACAAATCAGATAAAAGTTTCACAAATCACAATAATGATTTGAAATATTCTACTATTAGAGCAGAAGAGTGGTGCAGTTGGTAGAGCTGTTGCCTTGCAGCAAGAAGGTTCTAGGTTCGATTCCCGGCCCAAGTCTTTCTTCATGGAGTTTGCATGTTCTCCCTGTTCATGCGTGGGTTTTCTCCAGGTACTCCGGTTTCCTCCCACAGTCCAAAAACATGACTGTCAGGTTAATTGATCTGTCTAAATTACCTCAAGGTGTGAGTCCATGGCTATTTGTCCTGTGTGTCTCTGTGTTGCCCTGTGACAGACTGGCGACCCGTCCAGGTGACCCCGCCTCTCGCCCGGAACGTTAGCTGGAGAAAGGCACCAGCACCTCCTGACCCCATTAAGGGACAAGGGTGTAAGAAAATGGATGGATCGATAGAGCAGAATAATCCAGTTGAAGTTTGAAGAGTTTATGTCTTGTAAAATTGGAACTGGAGCAATTCTAGTGCAACCCAAGGCAAAAAAAGTGGTAAAATCACCCTTTATGGAAGTTTCACAAATCAGATAAAAGTTTCCAAATTCCAAACATGATTCTAAATATTCTGCTATTACAGAAGAATAATGTCGTCTAGATTTCAAGTGTCTAGCTGTAGTAGTTTTTAATTAGACCAGACCATTTGTGATCCAGATGAAAAAAATGGTGAAACTCAAACTTTATTGTGTTTTCACAAATCAGAAAAATATTTCTCAAATCACAAACATGGTTCAAAATACTCAGTTTGAAGAGGAGAATAATCCAGTCCAAGTTTCAAAAGTCTAGATGTTGTAGTTTTTAAACTAGAGTTAATTAAAGATGCGGAAGGTAGTGAAAAATTAAGTGGAATCGCCCTTTAGCTATTGGAAGCTGGAAACCAACTTCAGCTTCGTGTGAGTAGAACCGACTATTGGATCAGGACGACATACCAGCTTGGACATTGCTTGGAGTGACCCGGTCTTAGGGAATTGTGCACATTAATAGTTTAGTTGGTCTGCCTTATGTGAGAAGTATATGTTGTTTTTTGTTTCCTTAAATCTTAAGTTTTACAGTTCAACTGGTGACTAACAGTGAGGTTCCCTGTCACCTTAGTTAACAAAGTGAAGCTGAATGATTGTTTGTCTGGGTCATATTTGTTACAAACCAGGTCAGTGGTATTGCCTACATAAGGGTGAACCTGATTGATGTCCAACCCAAACACCCACCATTTTAGTTTTCTTCATTAAGTGGTTTAAGGTGGCTTCAGCTCTGAAGTCCAACCAACATCTGACTGAACTGGAAATAAGTCAGATCTACATATATCAATATGGAGACTCTGATATGAATCCTGTGTCTGAGATCCTGGAGAGTTCAGTCAGTAAAGTGAAGAATCTGAGGTTTGTTTTCTCAGTTTATACAATAAAATTGTAACGATTCTGTGTTTTAGTTCTGCTGGTGCCCATACAGTTATGTGTATAAAGGTATAGCCTCCCCTATGTGACTCTGCTATCGCTGTTCAGGGAGCTACGGTTTGTTGGAGGTTTGGGCTGCGCCTCAGAAATAGCGGCTCGTTTCTGTTCACTAATAAAACCCATTTGATGTCATCATGATGTCATCATCTGATCAACATCTGATCTTCAGTTTCCTGACTTTGACCCGACAGAGAGTCTGTGCAGGTCTTGACTACAGTCCAGGTTCTGGTTCTGGTTCAGGCTTCATGTCCTCAGACCTTCAGCTCAGTCAGATGTTGAAGATCTTCTATCATCTGTGAAGGAAAGTTCAGTTTCTCTGCAGCATCAGAGCCTGAAGCAGCTGCAGCAGCTGATGAAGAGGCTGGATGGAGGAAACTACTGGAGATGATGGAGAGGAGGAGGAGCTGCTCACAGCTCTGACTTGGACTAGACCGTTTGGCTCCTGGAGATCCTCCACCAAGCAGGAAGTGAGTTATAGATGAAGTGAGCAGAGCAGGAAGTCCAGCCTGCTGTGGACCTCTGGCCTCTCTGGGTTTGTTTAGCCCAGATCTGCTGCTGCAGCATCTAGATCCTCCTCATCAGTAATAATAGCAGCAGATTCTATAGAAACGCGGCTCCAGCAGCAGATGATTAAATGCTGCCACAGAGGAAACTGGGACCAGACCAGACACATGATGCTCCCAGTTGTGTCTCCGTTCATCTGCTGGATTTGATGCTTTAACAAAGTGGACAGTCGTTAACCTGCTTCAGCTCAAAGCTGCAGATGGTTCTGGTCGTCCTGCAGAGCAGCAGCAGAACCGTCCTGCTGTCCTCCAGGTCTGGACCGTCCTCTGTTGGTCTGAGAGGAACTGGGACAAACTGGTTGAAGAGGGACACATGTCTCTGCAGTGTCTGTCCATCGTCTCAGAGGAACAAAGGTTTGGATGTCACAAGAAATTGATGCTAAACTCCTAAAGAGCTGAAGAGCAAAACCCCTGGAGGAGACGGAGAGTTTGGGTCCAGCAGCATCTTCATGGTGAAGCAGTGAAAGTTCTCCAGGAACTAAAGAGGCTGGGATCTAAAGAGGTGAAGCTCATGTCTCTGCAGGTCTTCATGGAGGACAGATAACAGCTTCAACAGAGGCTGCAGATGAAGAGCTGATGAGGAAAATGGTTCCAGCTCTGGAAGCAGATTCTCAGAGAGGATCTGACAGAAACTAGGACCAGACAACAATCAGCACATTTTGGTCTCAGTTACAAACTCAGAGGAAACTAGTGGAGGAGGAAGAGCTGAGGATGATGAAGATCCACACTGTTCACAAAGTTTATAATTAATGCAATGGTTTATTTCAATGGTCCAACTTTCCTTCAAATCTAAACAATAATTTTATAAAAACAGTCAAAGATCCTAAAGGTGAATTATGGAGCAGCAGCTTAATGAGTGAAGAGTTTAAAGTTTAAAACGTCTCTGGCTGATTGGATCTTAGAGATAATAGACATTTTCTAGAGTTCAGGGTTTTCTGTTCATTTGAACCTGAAAACTGATAAAAAGTTAAATATTTTAAATTATCAAAATGTCTAAAAACCAGAAGCTGCAGCTGCCCTGGATGAACTGAATGTTTAGATGTTTGAATGGCTGAAATCATCCAGAGAATGAAGGAAGAAGTTAAAGGCCAAAAACATCCAGAATCAACTTGAAGGAAGAAGAAGAAACAGGAGGACAAAGTGCTGAATCAGCATCACACCATGGAAACATCTGGACTCACCGAGCCTTTCTGCAGTTCCTCACAGCTGGAACCAGCCTCAGTCGTCCATCATCTGATGTGTTGTACTTCTCCAGGTCCAACTCATCCAGAACCTCTGACATCTGCAGCATGAAGGCCAGAGCTGAACAGTCAGTCTCTGAGAGCTGCTTCCCTGAATCCAGCAGCCGTTGGATCTCCTGATAAAATGAGACGTCGTTCATCTCCACCAGACAGTAGAAGATGTTGATGCTTCTGGCAGGAGAGATTTCATAAGTGTTCATCTCCTTCAGGTTGGTGATGATTCTGTCATGAGAGATTCTGTCATCAGAGATTCTGTCATGAGATTTATAACCAGTGAATATTTTCTTTATTTTATTTAACATTCCCTTGCTGGTTCCTGGACGGTTCTCTGTCTGACCCAGCAGATCCTCTAAGAGTCTCTGGTTGGACTCCACAGTGAGACCATGAAGGAAGCGGACAAACAGGTCCAGGTGGCCATTTTCACTGCTGAGGGATTTCTTCATGACTTTCTTCATGAACTCATCTAGAGATGTTTCTTTGTATTTTTTTCCCAGGAACTTCTTGATCACCTCTGACCTCCTGCTGGTGAAGCAGTGGAGCATGTAGACGGCAGCCAGAAACTCCTGAATGGTCAGATGAACAAAGGAGAAGACGGCGATGTTGCGGGTTCCTCTTTCCTTTTTAAACATCTGAGTGAAAACTCCTGAGAACAATGCAGCATCTTTGATGTTGATGCCGCACTTATCAAGATCTTTCTCATAGAAGATCAGGTTTCCCTCCAGCAGCTGATCTAAAGCCAGTCTTCCTAGAGACTCAATCAGCTTCTTGTTCTCTAGAGCTTCTTCAGCTCCTTCTTCAAACTTTTCCTTCTTGATTGTGAGCTGAACCAGCAGGAACTCCATGTACATCTCAGTCAGGGTCTTGGGCAGATCTCCTCCCTCTCTGGTCTCCATCATTTCCTCCAGAACATTAGCAGTGATCCAGCAGAAAACTGGGATGTGACACAGGATGTGGAGAGTTTTTGATTTCTGGATGTGGGAGATGATCCTGCTGGCCTTCTCTTTATCTCTGAATCTCTTCCTGAAGTATTCCTCCTTCTGGGGGTCAGTGAACCCTCTGACCTCTGTTACCATGTCAACGCACCCAGCAGGGATCTGATTGGCTGCTGCAGGTCGTGTGGTTATCCAGAGGAGAGCAGAGGGAAGCAGTTTCCCAGTGATGAGGTTTGTCAGCAGAACATCCACTGAGCTGGACTCTTGAGGGTCAGTTAATATTTTAGTCTTTTGGAAGTCCAGCTGAAGTCGACTTTCATCCAGACCATCAAAGATGAACAGAACCTGAAACGCTTCAAAGTTGATGATTCCTTTGGTTTTAGTGAATCGTTCATGAATCAGTTCCACCAAGCTGAACTTTTCTTCTCTTAAGTTATTCAGCTCTTTGAAAGTGAATGGAAATATGAAGTCGATGTTCTGGTTGGTTCTGCCTTCAGCCCAGTCCAGAGTGAACTTCTGTGTTAACAGTGTTTTCCCAATGCCAGCCACTCCCATGGTCATCACTGTTCTGATTGGTGGATCACTTCCTGGTTTAAAGATGTCTTCTCTTCTGATTGTTTCTTGTTTCCTGGATGCTGTTTCAATCTGTCTGACCTCATGTTCCTGGTTGACCTCTCTAGTTAACCCTCTGTGATGTGGAGCTCAGTGTAGATCTGGTTCAGAACCGTTTTATTTCCATGTTCAGCGACGCCTTCAGAGAGACTCTGGATCTCCTTCTTCAGAAACGCTTTAAGGTCAATCTGACACCGAACATCAAAATCTAAAAAAACAAAGACAAAGACACAACAGGAGAGACTTCAGCTGAACATAATGAATACAATTATATTTGAAATCCTCAGAGGTGGTTTGAATATAAGCTTTAATGAAAAAAATAATTTTTTATAGCATTTTATTATATTTTCTCATCTAAACAAGAAAATCATTCCAACTTCAGCCCTTAGGAGGGAGACATTTTGAGATTTAATTTGTAATTCTGTGAAAACTCAGGCTTGAGTTACTGAGGCGACTGGTGAAAGAACAAAGTAAATAGATGAACAAAAAGTTCAAACCTGATAAAAAGGTAACAAAAACTGTACAGAGATGATTAGAATCAGTTTTAAAACTCTTTCATGGTTTTCTCTGGTTGAAGGTTTCAGACATGTTTCCCATAGAGCGACCTCTGACCTTTGAGTTTTACCAAACTGTTTAATCTGAAATCCCAATCAAAATGAGTCTAGTGAACAATCAGATTTGGAAAAAAGCATCAAGATCAAAGTTTCACTAATTTTCTATTGTACCTAAAGCTGAAGAGATTCTCAGTATCTCTTCCTCTGATTTTCAATTTAAATGTTTTGGCTTTGAATTTATTGTTCATCTGTCCTGAACTGAACATGTTGAGACGTCTGACCACCTTTCTATGATTGTATATATGCTCAGGCCTTTTGGGAAGATTTACATGAAAATATATTTTATGTTCCAGATTTGAATTCATGGCTCTGAAGAACAGGAAGCAACAAGGAGAGAAACGATGCAGCTGTCAGAGTGGAGTCAGAGCTGCTGTTTGTACAAACATGTGAAAGAAAAAAGTCACTAATATTAGCTTGGTGTTGTGAGAATTTGGATTTAAAATAAATACAGTTCAGGTATGACGGCTGGTTTATATCTTCATTTCCTACATTCAGAAGTAAATAGAAAACCAAAATGTATTTATATTTATAGTGAAATAATCAGCTGATCTGAGTCTTTGTCATCATGTTTGGCTCAGTAATAAATTTCTCCCAAGACAAAGTTTAATATCTGGGTTTACTTGAGTCCATCTGAACCAGGACCTGGAGATTCTCCATCGCTGCAAACATCAGAGGAAAACTGGCCTCAGCTACTTCAGTACATTTATTTTCAAATGTAGAGAAAATGTTTGATCATTTAAAAAATGTACAGAAGCATTTATTTCACCTCCATTGGCTTCACAAGTTGCTCTAAACTTTTGTTGATCATCATTCAGTGACAAGAAAATACAATCCATATTTACCCATCAATTTTTAAAATTTAACAAGTCATAATTACATATTCAGTTGCATTTAAGTTTCATTCAGTTTAATTTTCAACAAGCTGAACTCAGAATCCATTGTGTCATCAAACATCAAGCAGATTCATATATTTAACTTCTCTGTGTGGCGACACATTTTGAAATCAGAAAATATTTGAAGGGAAATAAATTATTTATTGTTTATAGTTTAATCAAAGACAGTAGAGGCTGTAAAAGCAGCTTTAATGAACTGTGTGTCTCACCTGGACCAGAGGAGTCAAAGGACAATCGTAGCTGGTTGGACAGAGTCGGATCTCTGTGGTGAAGGTGTTTGATCATCAATCTGCTGGCTCTCTGTCCTTTATTCATCACAGCATCTATGGTGCTGCGGGCCTTGTCTGCTCTGGTTTGGTTCTTCTGAATTATACCTTCTGTCTCCGAATGAGTTAAGACACCATCTGATAGAAGGTCATCAAGGAGACGCTTCAGGGTTTCCTCAGAAACTTTCTCTACAAACTCACTGCGAACCTTGGAAAGTTTTCCCTCTGCAGGCAGAAATCAGAAATATAATTAATTCAAACTGACATCTGAGAGAAAAACATGATGAAGATCAACTATTCATGTTTCTCCATCCAGAGACTCAGAGTCTGTTGATCAGGTCCTCAGGTTTAAACCTGTTGTTGTTTCTGCCTCATATCTGAGTGACACTGATTCTGTCTACATGAGACCAAATGAAGCTTCTGGTTCATCACTTTCTTTCCTCACTGCAGGAAGAACAATAAAAGAAACACCTTCTAAATATGGAGCTGCACTATTTTAGGAAAACAGGAAATTATGATGTTATTGGTGAATATTGTGATGAAAATATTGACTGAAACATTTTTATCACTTTTCTTTCTTCATCTCCATCTCTAAACTTTAACATCTCTGACACCAAGTGTTGGAATAAAAGACACAGAATGTCTGAGATAAATCATTAATAAATGATGTGATTACTGGATAAATTAGTGTATATAGTAAATATTCCTGAAGCATCAGAGCTACTGGCCTGGTCGTCACTTCGGTTCCTTTAGTTTCCATCTGAGTTCAGTTTTTACCTTCAGGTTTCACAGAAACTCACAATGTTTCCACCAGAGCTTCACTGAACAGGAAGCATGAAAACAATAAAGACACTGAGGCTGAGCTTCATCACATGGCAGCAACACAGGCTGTGATTGGTCAGTTTGTTCCTTTAAGATTCTTCATTTCTGCTTCTGATCACTTACTGAAATCCACTTCCTGCTGCTGCGCCATCTTTAACCTGGAAAACATGAAGATTCGTTATGTTTCAGATTTTATTTCATGAATAGTTTATTTTATGCAGTTGGAATGGAAACTAAAAATACCCTAAAAGTACTTATTTAAAACACACAAGCACAGACTCTCCAGAAAAACATATTTATGTAATCATGAAAGCTACAATGTCAGAGCAAACTATTTAAAACCATCAGTCAGTGTTGTGTTCAAGACCACCTAACCCGAGACCAAGACAAGACCAAGATCAGCGCCGTGTTCTACATGATAGGATAAAATGTTAAATATGATCAAAATTACTTCTCAAATTGATCTCAAAGATCCATATTGCCATAAAAATAGATTAAATACATAATAAATGTAACCAATATTAAATTTAACAAACTCTTTGTTCTGCTTTGCTTCCATCTCTGTGCTACGATCTGCGGTGGTCTCATGCTACCCCTAAAACGATAACGCCCTGGGTGTTTACCCGTGTTGCTCATGTCAGAAACCACCAGTCTGCACCATTAAACATAGCAATAGAGGCAAAGACCTGATACTACGAACACTGACCAAGGAGCAACAAGCAAGAATGAATCTATGCAGCTGAACATAGACAACAACTTAGCCTATAAGCTACTTGTTAACAAGCTTAAGGTGCTGCATTGATATTAGCTAGAGAGTAATCTAGCTAATATCAATAAATTTACCTGCATCAAACAGCTTCACTAAACTGTCTATTAGTTTAGGGGGGGAAACTGTTAAAAGTTATTTGTGTTTTGCTGGTTTGTTGCCATGATTCTAACACACCTGTAGCTCCACACAACAGCAGCTGGTCTCTTTCACTGGTGGAAACCCAGCATCATGGCGCTCATGTTGCGTTTAAAGGCGGCTCGGAAAAACACATTACCACATGTTAACAACGTATTAAAGTTTTAACTGCTGATAAAAGTGACAGAGGACACAGATATGGGAAGTGTAGAAGCCCCTACTGTATCAAATTGACAGAGGAATAACAGAGAGTTGGCCGTTCTAAAGTAAAAACCCAGTGCATACAGAGTTCATGTTTTTTTTTGTTTTTCTTTTTCATCCAGATGGCTTCCCGCGCCCCCTCGCCCCCTGCAATGGCACGGCGCCCCCTCTAGGGGTCGCGCCCCACAGTTTGGGAACCTCTGATGTTTCTATTCTGACAGCCTATGGTAACCTGATTGGCTCTCAGTGACACTCCAGTCCTGTCTAATAAGTAAAGACCGTGCAGAAGAATCGTTCTGCTCCTGAGTGTCGCATCACTACATTCCAGAGTTTTAGACACAGTTTGTCTCATATGTGCAACAAGTCAGTCAAACCTCCGCACAATAATTCAGGCAGTGAGTGACAACATTTTTCATCACAATGTTTATGTGTCTCTATACAAAACGCTTTGCTAACATCACGTTAACGGAGCTTAACCTTCTTTGAGCTACTTTTCTAAGTGATGAACAAAGTTAGACGTTGTTCCACCGTCTGTGAAAGCGAAGCGCTGCTGAGTTACTGTGGCCGTCGGGTTTATTATGATTTATGCAGCTTTATTCTATTAGTGACTATTAGATCTTGTGCCGCTCATAGGAAACCACTGCGCATGTCTGGAGCGCCGCGTGCGAGTGAAAGGTGAGGGAGAAACATAAACACATAATTGGCAAATCACGTTATTGGTTGTTTTTATCGGTGCGTTTTGCATCCATTGAAAACAAAGATGTTAAATAAACTGGACAGTTTCCTGCATGTTTAAGGATATTTTCACAGTCGCGGCCTTGAAATAAAATGCCGCGACCGAGACCATCAAAAAATGGTCTCGAGACCGAGACCGTTCCCGAGTACCACAACACTGCCATCAGTGATATAAAAATACATTCATCACATCTTTCTTTACAAGTAATAATGTCCCTGACTGTTTGTCTGATGTCCTTCAGGTTGAAATATAAACATCTTCACCTCTTGCTTGTTGCCATCTGACTGTAATGTGTTGCTGCTGCCACCAGGTGGCAGCATCAGCTGCATCAGCTCCTCCAGAAACAGTTTCTGCTCTTCTGGCTTGAAAAGCCCAACTTCGGTTCCCAGATGGCAAAACAACAACTTAACACATTTGCTACAGTTTGACTTGGAAACTAAAAGAGTCACTGCAGCCATTTGGGTCAAAGGTCAAAATCCTGCTACCAACCCAAAGAGGAAAAGCTGCAGTGATTCTAAAGAGACTCTCAGTTCATTTATATCACATGAACAAACACAGACATTTAGCACTGAACCAAAAATAGATAAAGATTTAACAACAAGGAGATTTATTTACTTCACCAGAAACGTTGATTTGTTTCATTAAAACAAGTTCAGACTAAAGAAGAAAATGAAGTCTGGAAATATCAGTGAAAGATTTCAGTGATTAAAATATATAACATGTAAACAGACTTACTATTAAAAGTAAATTATTACTGTGATTGAACGAATAATTAAGCAAATATTTGCTAAATTGATTTAAAAACTCAGAAATAGAGCGACGGTCGGAGTGGAGGAAAGTTTTCTTGGTATCAAAGAAACTTAAACATCTGAGCTTTCACAACCAAATCTCAGGCTTTTACTTCACTTTTTACTTGTAAGGTCAAAATGTCAAAAATATAAAGAAATATAAAATAAAACACAATAAAATATTTGATCCAAAATGGCCGACTTCCTGCTGGGTGTGTAAATCGGGTCCAATAGTTTTTACAGGTTTTGATAGTTTAACTCAGTTCAGGTCTAAATAACAGCTGTGGATGTTTTTAAATACTCTAGGGGGCGCTGTGTTGTTATGTCACCATAATCACTTATTATTGATCAATAATTGATTGAAATTTGATCAGCTGTTCTCTGTCACCACAGACTGATTCTATCTATATTTTCTACTGATAAAAGCCCAGATAATTTTTTTATTTATTTTTTTTCTTTTTTTGAAAAAGGCGCCGGTTAAGCTGGCTGCTTGCAGATGCAGCTCTTGTCGTTTTGGTTAAATCTGTGTTCTTTTTATTGTTCTTTTTTTAAATTCATCATCTGTTGCTCCATACAACAATTAGTTACTCTTCCACGAAGGACTGGACGTGTTTTTGTCGCTGTTCTCCGTGTTTTTTGTTACTTTTTCTACCTAACGGATAACATGGTAACGGAGAACATGGTAACGGAGAACATGGTTGGAAGGAGTAACGGATTGTTTCCAGGCGCGAACAGCTGATTGCGCTGTGTGGACCTGAGCTGTCGCCTGGTGTCAGGCCTGTTGTTCCCTACGAGATACGGAGGAGACGCCATAAACCAGCGTTACCGGCTATTATAATGGGTAACGTGAGATCCTTGGCAAATAAGGCTGACGAACTGACGGCGCTAGTGAGGAACCAGGAAGACTACAGGGTGTGTAGCATTTTCTGTTTCACGGAAACATGGCTAACCGCGCTGGTTCCGGATAACAGCGTGGAGATTCCTGGATATTCTCTGGTTTGGGGGGACAGAGACTCTCCAAGAGTAGGAAGAAGAAGGTGGCGGGATTGTTCTTTATGTGAGTCAGAGGTGGTGCAATCCTGGCCATGTCAACGTGAAGGAGAAGATCTGAACCCTGACATTGAACTTCTGACTGTTGGACTACGTCCGTATTATCTGCCGAGGGAGTTTAGTCCGTTATAATGGTCGCTGTTTACATTCCCCCATCAGCTGATGCAGCGTGTGACGTCATCAGCTCGATCGTGGCAAAACTCCAAACTAAACACCCGGACGCTTTTATGGTCATCACTGGTGACTTCAACCATGCTGCACTGGACAAAACTCTTAACAACTTCCAGCAGTATGTGGACTGTCCCACCAGGGGTAACAAAACACTGGATCTCCTGTATGCCAATGCTAAGGATGCATACAGCACTACAGCCCTTCCCCCCCTTGGACGGTCTGACCACAACTTGGTCAGTTTGTCTCCCAGGTATGTCCCTCTTGTGAGGAGGCAGCCCATGCGCACCAGGATGGTGAGGAGGTGGTCGCCGGCTGCTCAGGCACTGCAGGACTGCTTTGGGTCAACAGACTGGGAGGTTCTCTGTGAGCCTCATGGGGAGGACATCGATTCCATGACCAATTGCATCACAGACTACATCAGGTTCTGTGTGGACACTGTCACTTGCACCCGGATCGTACGCTGCTTCCCTAATAACAAACCTTGGATTACATGCGACCTGAAGGCACTTCTAAACAAAAAGAAGATGCTTTCAGGTCTGGAGACAGAGAGGAGCAGAGGAGGAGCAGCGTGAACTCAGAGACACTGAGGACATGCAGGGACAACTACAGGAAGAAGCTTGAGTCCAAACTTGAGCAAAACTGTGTGAGAGATGTGTGGATTGGTTTAAAACACATCACTGGGTGGAAGGGGAAGGACACACTGACAGCAGGGAGTTTGGACAGGGCAAACCAGTTTAACCAGTTTTTCAACAGGTTTAGCTCACCCCCTGCTGCTCCCCTGTCACCTCCATCTCCCCACACATCCACACCGTCTCAAGCCGCTCCAAACACCTTCAACACCTTCAAGCTTCTCCTGCACGACATCCCCCCATCTGCTCACCCCTTCCCTCCTCCCACTCCCTCACCTCCTCACCTTCCTCCACTACAGACAATAACACCAACTCTCAGCTAACGGTGACCGCAGGCCAGGTTATGAGGCAGCTTGAAAGACTTCATCAGGGGAAGGCGGCAGGCCGGACGGCATCACACCATGGACCTTAAGGACCCGGACGGCATCACACCATGGACCTTAAGGACCTGGACGGCATCACACCATGGACCCAGACGGCATCACACCATGGGTCTTAAGGACCAGCTGTCTCATGTACTGGTACATCTGTACAATCTGAGGTTGAGTCTGGAGAGAGTCCCGTTGCTGTGGAAGACGTCACACATAGTTCCTGTGCCCAAGAAGGCGAGACCATCTAACCCTGAGGACTACAGACCAGTCACTCTCACATCCCATGTGATGAAGGTTATGGAGAAACTGGTCCTTGCCCAGCTGAGGCCCCAGGTGATGAGGTTTTTGGACCCTCTACAATTTGCCTACCAGCCCCACTTAGGAGTTGATGATGCTGTCATCTTCCTGCTGCAACGAGCCCATATGCACCTTGATGGTGGAGGAGACATGGTGAGAATCACATTCTTTGATTTCTCGAGTGCCTTCAATACCATCCAGCCGCTGCTTTTGGGTGAGAAGCTGCGGGGGATGATGGGTGTCGGTGACTCTGTGATCTCCTGGGTTACTGACTACCTGACGGGCCACAGTCTGTCCGTCTGTCCTGTCTGGTGTGGTGGTCAGAGATGTGGGAGCTCCGCAGGGAACTGTGCTCTCTCCTTTTCTCTTTACCTTGTACACCAACGATTTTCAGTACAACTCTGAGTCATGTCATCTACAGAAGTTTTCTGATGACTCGGCGATTGTCGGGTGTGTGAGAGATGGAGATGAGGGGGAGTACAGGACACTGGTGGACGGATTTGTGGAGTGGTCTGAACAGAATCACCTGAGGCTCAACATTAGTAAGACCAGAGAGATGGTGATCGACTTCAGGAGGAGGAAGACGCTTTCACAGCCACTGAAGATTAAGGGGGAGGTGGTGGAGGAGGTGGAGGACTACAAATATCTGGGAGTGGTGATCGGCAACAGACTAGACTGGACATCCAACATTGACGCTGTGTACAAGAAGGGGATGAGAGACTCTACTTTTTGAGGAAGCTGAGATCCTTCAATGTGTGCAGCAAGATGTTGGAGATATTCTACCACAGCGTTGTTGCCGGTGCCATTTTCTTTGCTGTTGTGTGTTGGGGAAGCAGCATCAGATCCAGCGACTCTAACAGACTGAACAGGGTCATCAGGAAAGCTGCTCTGTACTTGGACTGAAACTGGAGACCCTGGAGAATGTGGTGGAGAGGAGGACATTGAAGAAGCTGTTGTCTATCATGGTAAACGAGCTACAGCCTCTCTACCACACAGTGGACAGACAGCGGAGCAGCTTCTCACACAGAGGCTTCAGCTCCGTAAGGACAGATACAGGAAACCTTTCCTGCCACAGGCCATCGCTTTATATAACAATAGTTAGTCACCATTACACAGATTGTTCACATAGCACTATTGTACATATTGTATATATTATTAACATATAGATTATTTATTAGGCCCGAGCAGCTAAGCGCTGCGAAGGCCTATTGTAATTGTACTGTTTATTATTATTCTTCCGTCAAATGAATTGGCTTTTTGGGGGCTTTATCATTCTCAAAAACTCACCAAACTTGGCGGTCGCGTCAAGTCTGCGTGAAAATTACGTATTTTAAGGTCGCCCCAAAAATCGCAAAAGAAACGGCTCAACGGCGCCCCCTAGAGGATTTCCTATTCAACTACTTTATCCTACAGATTTCAAATTTGGTACACTTGTAGAGCTCGACAAGACACACATAATTTACATTTAATGTTATGTTGCAAGTATTACAGGAAGTCGGCCATTTTGGATTGAAGTTCCGATTTTGACCCATTTTGGCCGTTTTTAGACGTTGCATTTGATCGAACTCCTCCTAGGGATTTCGATCAATTGACTTCAAACTTGGTCAGATCGTTCATAAGGCATTGAGTTATAAAAGTTATCAAAACGGTGAGTTTTCGTGCATGCTGAAGGGGTCATACCAGGGGTCAAAGTTCACCTATTCGCCATGAAACAAAAAACTGTTATAACTCTTACACAAAAGCAGACATTGGGACCAAACTTTCAGTGATTGATCACCATCGGGTCCCCTATAAGAATCAATGGTCAAATGATAACAACACTTAGGCCACGCCCCCTGAGAACAGGAAGTGACTTTTTTTTCTTGGAAAGCTCCATCTCTGGCTCTCTCAACCTAATCAAGATGATTCTGTGGTGGATGACAGATAACAAGTTAGTCTCACTTGCTTTAAAGCGCCAAGACTTTCCAGTAGAGGGCGTGTCTATGGTAACGCGTTGAAGTCAGACGTCACGCCGCCGCCATACGTTTGGCTGTAGATTCCACATGTCTCAGCCCAGCTTCACCAAACTCACTGAGATCGATGCTACTCTATCCCCCAACAGGAATCCAGTGTAATATTTGGTGGGCGTGGCCTAATTTCTCTACAGCGCCCCCTAGAATATTTTAAATCATCAGCCCCAAGCCATGCTTTCACCTAAAAATGTGAAACTTGGTACATGTGTGCATCTTGTCAGGCCCTACAAAAAAGTCTCTTGGAGCCATAGTCCAAACCCAACAGGAAGTCGGCCATTTTGGATTAAACTCGCCATTTCCTGTTTGTCAGAGGCGTCGCATCTGATCGAACTCCTCCTACAGCTTTGCAGACACACACTTCAAACTCAGTCAGCAGAGAGTTGAGACATCAAAGGTCAAAAGTTATCACACGAATTCTTGTACATCAAAGCATGTGGGCGTGGCTTAGTCCCAAACTTTGACTATTCGCCATAAAATATTAAAGTGAGCTAAGTTCCACATAGAAGTTCACAGCTGCATAACACTTCCTATATCTGACTACAGACCCTCTCTCATCAGATTGTCATGCTCAGATGATGACGTCACCTTGGCCCCGCCCACGTTCTACAGGAAGTGCTTTTTATTAATTGGAAAGCTACATCTCTGGCTAACTTGACTTAATCAAGATGGTTCTGTGTTGGATTACAGATAACAAATTGGTCTCACTTGCTTTAAAGCGCCAACAGCTTTCAGTAGAGGGTGTGGCCGTGGGACAGCGGCGAAAAAGAGCTCACGCCACCACCATACGTTTGACTGTAGATTCCACAATTTTGAGTCCAGCTGCACCAAACTTGCCATGAGTGATCCTGGTGAGATGCCCAACGATCCTATGTCGTCATAGTCTGACGTCATCTAAGCCCCGCCCCCTCACAACAGGAAGTGCCTTTTTTTTCCTTGGAAAGCTCCATCTCTGCCTCTCTCAACCTAATCAACATGATTCTGTGTTGGATGACAGATAACAAGTTGGTCTCACGTGCTTTAAAGCACCAACAGTTTTCAGTAGAGGGCGTGGCCGTAGGACCTCGGCGAAACAGAACTCACGCCACCACCATACGTTTGGCTGTAAATTCCATATTTTTCACCTGAGCTGCTCCAAACGTGACATGAGTCATCCTGGTTGGACGCCCAACGATCCTATGTCACCATAGTGTGACGTCACTTTAGCCCCGCCCACTTTTAACAGGAAGTAGCATGTTTTTTACCGAATTTCTTATTTTTAATCTGTGTTTCACATGGATTTAGTTGCCTACAAACTGATGATGAACTCAGTCAATGTTGGCTGACCCGTGGGGGCGTGGCCAAATGTCAGTCCCTCGACATATACACACGATTATCTCTAAATCACACACGCCCCTTCAGATTGGGACCAAACTAGATACGTATGACCTTTGTTCCACGCTTAACAGCCCAACAGCATTGAAATGTAATTTGACTCCACAGCGCCCACTAGGTCATTACATCAGCTATAGCTCCTCTCTACATTGACCGATCTGAAAAAATTTGGTGTGTGTGGCCAGGGAATGATGCCAAACTCAACGCTGCGTATGACATGGCGGACGCGCGCTTCAACTCTGCAAGACTTACGCGGTGGCAGGCAGGGGGCGGTGCTGGATACCCCGCGGTGGCTATAGGCCGAAGCAGCGCTAGCTGCGAGGGCCGCTCGAGGCTCCGCGGAGCTTTAATTATTATTCTTCTTATTAGGCCCGAGCAGCTAAGCGCTGCGAAGGCCTATTGTTTTTCAAATGTTTATTATTATTCTTCTTATTCTTCTTATTATTCTTCCGTCAAATGAATTGGCTTTTTGGGGGCTTTATCATTCTCAAAAACTCACCAAACTTGGCGGTCGCGTCAAGTCTGCGTGAAAATTACGTATTTTAAGGTCGCCCCAAAAATCGCAAAAGAAACGGCTCAACGGCGCCCCCTAGAGGATTTCCTATTCAACTACTTTATCGTACAGATTTCAAATTTGGTACACTTGTAGAGCTCGACAAGACACACATAATTTACATTTAATGTTATGTTGCAAGTATTACAGGAAGTCGGCCATTTTGGATTGAAGTTCCGATTTTGACCCATTTTGGCCGTTTTTAGACGTTGCATTTGATCGAACTCCTCCTAGGGATTTCGATCGATTGACTTCAAACTCGGTCAGATCGTTCATAAGGCATTGGGTTATAAAAGTTATCAAAACGGTGAGTTTTCGTGCATGCTGAAGGGGTCATACCAGGGGTCAAAGTTCACCTATTCGCCATGAAACAAAAAACTGTTATAACTCTTACACAGAAGCAGACATTGGGACCAAACTTTCAGTGATTGATCACCATCTGGTCCCCTATAAGAATCAATGGTCAAATGATGACAACACTTAGGTCACGCCCCCTGAGAACAGGAAGTGCCTTTTTTTTCTTGGAAAGCTCCATCTCTGGCTCTCTCAACCTAATCAAGATGATTCTGTGGTGGATGACAGATAACAAGTTCGTCTCACTTGCTTTAAAGCCCCAAGACATTACAGTATAGGGCGTGGCTGTAGTACCGCAGCGAAGTCAGACGTCACGCCGCCGCCATACGTTTGACTGTAGATTCCACATGTTTCAGCCCAGCTTCACCAAACTCACTGAGATCGATGCTACTCTATCCCCCAACAGGAATCCAGTGTAATATTTGGTGGGCGTGGCCTAATTTCTCTACAGCGCCCCCTACAATATTTTAAATGATCAGCCCCAAGCCATGCTTTCACCTAAAAATGTAAACTTGGTACATGTGTGCATCTTGTCAGGCCCTACAAAAAAGTCTCTTGGAGCCATAGTCCAAACCCAACAGGAAGTCGGCCATTTTGGATTAAACTCGCCATTTCCTGTTTGTCAGAGACGTCGCATCTGATCGAACTCCTCCTACAGCTTTGCAGATACATACTTCAAACTCAGTCAGCAGAGAGTTGAGTCATCAAAGGTCAAAAGTTATCACATGAATTCTTGTACATCAAAGCATGTGGGCGTGGCTTAGTCCCAAACTTTGACTATTCGCCATCAAATTTTAAAGTGAGATAAGTTCCACATAGAAGTTCACAGCTGCATAACACTTCCTATATCTGACTACAGACCCACTCTCATCAGATTGTCATGCTCAGATGATGACGTCACCGTGGCCCCGCCCACGTTCTACAGGAAGTGCTTTTTATTAATTGGAAAGCTACATCTCTGGCTAACTTGACTTAATCAAGATGGTTCTGTGTTGGATTACAGATAACAAGTTGGTCTCACTTGCTTTAAAGCACCAACAGCTTTCAGTAGAGGGTGTGGCCATGGGACCGCGGCGAAACAGAATTCACGCCACCACCATACGTTTGACTGTAGATTCCACAATTTTGAGCCCAGCTGCGCCAAACTTGCCATGAGTGATCCTGGTGGGATGCCCAACGATCCTATGTCCTCATAGTCTGACGTCATCTAAGCCCCGCCCCCTCAGAACAGGAAGTGACTTTTTATTTCTTGGAAAGCTCCATCTCTAGCTCTCTCAACCTAATCAAGATGATTCTGTGTTGGATGACAGATAACAAGTTGGTCTCATTTGCTTTAAAGCGCCAAGACTGTTCAGTAGAGGGCGTGGCCGTAGGACGGCGGCGAAACAGAGCTCAAGCCACCACCATACGTTTGGCTGTAAATTCCATAATTTTGACCCAATCTGCTCCAAACTTGACGTGAGTGATCCTGCTGGGACGCCAAACGATCCTATGTCATCATAGTGTGACGTCACTTTAGCCCCGCCCACTTTTAACAGGAAGTAGCATGTTTTTTACTGAATTTCTTATTTTTAATCTGTGTTTCATATGGAATTAGTTGTCTGCAAACTGATGATGAACTCAGTCAATGCTGGCTGACCCATGGCGGCGTGGCCAAATGTCAGTCCCTCGACATATACACACGATTGTCTCTAAATCACACACGCCCCGTCCTATAGTCACCAAACCGGATACGTATGACCTTTGTTGCCCGCTTAAGAGCCCAACAGCATTGAAATGTAATTTGACTCCACTGCGCCCACTAGGTCATTACATCGGCTACATCTCCTCTCTAAATTGACCGATCTGAATGAAACTTGGTGTGTGTGACCAGGGAATGATGCCGAACTCAACGCTGCGTATGACATGGCGGACGCGCACTTCAACTCTGCCACACTGTACGCGGTGGCAGGCAGCGGGCGGTGCTGGATACCCCGCGGTGGCTATAGGCCGAAGCAGCGCTAGCTGCGAGGGCCGCTCGAGGCTCCGCGGAGCTTTAATTATTATTATTTTCTGAACCTTACATCTTACATTCTACATTTTTATAGTATTTTTATTTTTATTGGTAACTTCATCTCTGTGTTTGTGTTTATGCTGCTACTGCACAGTAATTTCCCGGTTGGGATGAATAAAGTACTTCTATTCTATTCTATTCTATTAAATGCTGGGCTGACCCAAGCCTCCATGGGGCCCTAAGCAAACTTTGATTTTGGAGCTAATAATGTTTATTGCTGCAAACAACAGTTAGATGATTAGATCTTTCACACACATGCTATAAAAATATTCTGATTTATCTGTTCAGTCTGGATGAAGCAGCAAAGAGGAGCAGCAGCAGCTTCATCACCACGTCTGTTTTGGCCTGATATAGTGAACGCTGTGTGAAAAGGGCTGTGGACAGTTAGAGATGGTGACCTCACCTCTGACCTTTGCTCTGGCTCTCATCTTCCCCACACAGAGTGGTTTTAGAGGGAGGGACTCCCTCCTCTCTGTCCTCACACTGATCCATGCTGCTGAATTCACATCAGCTCACACACACTTTCTAGCTTCACCTGCAGAGGAAACACACATCATTCATCTGCACATCAACTCTGATCATCCTTTACATCATTAGTGCTGGAAAAAGATCAGCTGCTCCTCCTCTGATTGGCTCTTCTTCTCTGCTTCATATCAGTGTCAGGTGAATGCAGTCAGACAGCAGAGAGGCAGAGGAAGCTGCATCAGCTGCTGCACTTCTACTATCAGGCCACTAGATGGAGACATGGAGCAACATTTACATTCACTGGTTCAACCTGAACAACAGGAAGGATTTTAGTTCATTATTAATCTCTACAATTGGATTATCTGCAGCGTTAAAGATGAATTATTTGATAATCTTATTGAACTGAACACATTTCTAAAAGAATATTTTATAATAATATGTAATATATTTTTTAATATTTTTTTTATTTTGAAAGGATGCAGCAGGAAACTGTTTTGACCGAAGTTTGATTCCTGGAACTAAAATCATGAAGCGCTTTGTTCAGAGCAAACAAAGAAACATCAGTTGATCATCATGTTGTTTGATTCCAGTTTATCAATAAACTAATCAGCCTGTAGATTAACTTTCAAACAGCAGATATAAAACTTTAAGTTGAAATCAGAAGTGAACATTTTCTCAAAACATCAGAGACACAGAAATAGGAAAGTTCCTGAAGATAAAGTCCAAATATGAAACATAAACTTACACTTTGTTCAAACGATCCAAAGAATAGAAGAAAAACATCTGAACAACAAAGATCCAACATCCTGATCAGAGCCGCACCTTAACAGTGAAATTCAAACTGAAAGTAAATGTGACGGATGTTGTGTAACTGTTGACGTCACAGCTCACCTGGTTTGTAGTTTTTTTTCTTTTAGAGTAGCAGAAACAGGAAGTAGAAGGTCTGCAGTGAAATCAGAGGCGGATTGATAAAATATTCATGAGGATTTACTTAATTTAGACCATGATGACTGTAGTTATTATTGTAAAAAATGTATATCAATATTTTTAGTTTATCATTTCACATAGAAAAAAAATTGGAAATATATTACAAATAAGTACTTGTATAAAACATTTACTAATTCATATTTAAATTCCAAAAAAAATTTCAAAATTAAAATTTTATTTTCAATTTCAACATTTATTGTCCAAACTACATATTTAATTATCTTTTTTCATGTCTAGTTGTTGTCATGTTTCAGTTTCCCCTCCATTCAGCAACAGTTGGTGAAAAGTTTTAATCCAGTTCAGTTTAATGTGAACAGGTTTAATCCAGTTTAGTGTGATTGTTTTTCTAGCTACTAGCAGCATAATGTGCATCAATATGTAACATTGATCTTTAGTGAGTAAATCCTTGGTGTTTCTGTCCAGCAGAAACACAAGAGGCTCCATGGGGACGTCTGTCCTTAGAATGTCCTCAATCTGCTGCTTCATTTTCTCCAGAAGGTCTTTATTTGTGCTCAGTCCCAGAAGACGTGTGTGATGACCGACTATTCCACAGATTCCTCCATCATCTATCTGTGGTTGGATCCTGGAAATGAAAGTTTTTAAAGGATTTCTGCTTCAAGGTTTGTCTAACCAAATTCATTTCCTCCAGTTAATTGGGTTGATTCTTTATTCTGCAAGCAGAAACGTTTCATTTCAGCTGTTTGGCTCCTGTTGCCTCCAAGCTGAACGTTGATCCACATGAATGTTTTCCTCCAGTCCCATGAACCTGAGCAGAGACATTTATGACCTTTATGTTGAGTCCGAGCCTGAAGAGGAGAGGCTGCCGTTGTCACCGTCTCACGTTCTGATGTCTTCAACCAAACACTTGACCCTCAACATCAATGCTGGAGAAACGATAGTTTTAAAAACACTGAAGGAAAAATGTTTACCTGCTTTCACACTTGAAGCAACTGATGAAACTATTATCATTAATATCATTATTATGTAATAACAATGATCGTAATAACAGTGTTATTGTAATTCCAAGCTGCTGTTTCATATAATCAACGTTTCTCTGTCAGACTCCCTCAGGTCTCCACAGCAGAGAGATGAATCACGGCTCTTCCTCTTCATCCTCCACTGAGTTCTGATTGGTCGGTTCAGATCGTCTCTGAAGATCAGACACCAGAACAGAGGCGGATCAGAACCAAAGCCAGCAGCTCTGCTGAAGCTCAGGAGAACTGAGTCCAGATGTGGACCCTGGTCTCCTCCAGAACCTCCTCTGTTCTGCTGTGGAGGAGGAACTGTGTGGCTTCAGTTCTGCAGCAGGACCTTCTCAGCTGCAGCAGAAGAAGAAATGACTTCCTGTGCTCAGGTTGGATAGAAACCTGGATCTGTTTCTAGCTTGTGGCTCTGCTTCCAGCGTAGATGTTCTCCAGGTTCTGGTCTGGATCTAGTGACTGTAGAGATCATCAGGTTTCCTCTCATCACTCTGAGATCTTCAGCTTCTTTAGATTCAACCTGAAGCTTCTTCTGACAGCTGCAGCTAATATTTAGCATGATGTTTATTATTCTAGCCTCAGTGTTTCTGTTCTTCATGTGACTGAATCCAACTCTGATGTCGTCACTTCACAAGTGATGAAGATCCATTTTTCTTTCACTTCCTGCTCATTTCTTTCCAAAGCTCCATGTTTTCCAGGAGGAGCTTCAATGTTCTCCAGCTCTTTAGATGATGGAGGAACTCAGACTGACTCCACCCGGCTGCTGCTCCAGGTGAGCAGAAACAAACAAACCCTAAAGTCGTCCCTGCAGACCAGCTTTAGATTTGGACCAACTGAACATCAAGATTCAGTTAAAGTTTGTTTTCCAGATCTGAGGTCATTTTTCAGTTTTCCCTAAAGTTGACAGTTGTTACATTGTACAACCAGGATCCAAGAGTTGCTCCAACATGTTGGATTGTTTTGTTACCTTTAAAATTATCTGCAGCTTTTGCTCCTTGGTCCTAATGATGCTACCTGTTCACTAATATTCACTAACAAATACACTTCTAGTTGATGATAATGGCTCCATTACTAAGGCTTATAAATGATCAATGCAAATATTATGTATGTGTTAAAAAGTATCATATAGTCAGCTTAAGTAATATATGAATAAACTCAAATCAAAAATATTTATATTTTCTCTAACAGGTAATTTCTCCTTTTCATGGAGCCTAAACCGTATGAACAGAATGATTGAAATATACTATGAAAATATTTAATTTACAGGATCCTGATGATAAACTTCAGTTGTGAACTGAATGATTAGATTAACCCCTCAGGTTCTGGTTCTGGTTCTGCTCTGCATCCAGAACCAGAACCAAATGAGGAGAAGCAGCTTTCAGCTTCTATGCACCACAAATCTGGAACAAACTTCCAGAAAACTGTAAAACAGCTGAAACACTGAGAGCCTTTAAATCTGGACTAAAAACCAGCTGTTTAGAGTTGAAACATAATTAATTAGACTTAATGTGATGATTTGATTGTTGGTTCTAAACTGCATGACTTTGTGTTTTGTGTTCAAAGATCTAAAGCTCTTTGAAAAGCTTTGCTGCTGAAATGTGCTGCACAAATAACATTTGGTTTGATTCGATTCTGCACTGAGAGTCCAGAGTTTATTCTGAGGGAATAGACAAAGTGTCATCTTTTAATTTTACTACAAATGTTTCTTATGATTGGAAGTGATGTTAATGAATCTGATGGATTCAGCAAAGTTCTCACAGGTTGTCAGCACCAGAATAAACCCTGTTTTATAATTTTACATTGTGCCAAAGTCCTTGAGGTTCTACAATCCTGTAGATTAACTTTCAACCAGCAGACATTAAAATTTTGAGCTGAAATCAAAAGTGAACATTTTCTCCAAACATCAGAGAGAAACAAGCAGGAAAGTTCCTGAAGACAAAGTTCAAGTAGGAAACAAAGCAAACTTACAGTTTGTTGTAGAATCAGAAGAAGAAACTCTCCAGTCGCCTTCAGACCGAATGAGACTCAGTAGATCTGCTTCTGGGAATAAACCAGCTTTACCTGCGATGGAGGAGGAGCTACTGGGAGGAGTTCAGACCTGATTCTGCTCTAACTGGTTCTAGCAGATTCATCTCTGCCGTTCTGAGATGAAAAACTCAGAAGCCCCTGACCCTTTATCCTTGATGCCCCTAGTGCCGATTTTGAGTTAATTTTATTATCTGTATGTCAGGAGGCCTGCTGGTTCCTCTATTAACGTCTCTGGTAGAGCAGCTCTGTCAGTGAGAAAAAGATGTTGTATCGTCTCACTTTCCATACAGAGATCAGAGACGATCTGACTGACAGAGAGAAGGAAAGAAGCCAACAGGTCGTCTGATCCACAGGTGCAGGCAGTTATTTATAGAAACAGGAACCAGATTCATCAGGTGTGAAAGTAAGAGGAACTAAATGGCCTCAACTTTCCCCAGAGCTGATCTAGAACCAGCAGAACCAGTTCTGGATAAAATGAGCCTTATTCTTTACTCAGTCAGTTGTTTTTCACTCAGTGCCTGAGTGGAGCAGACAAAATGAGCCACAGCTGGATAATCTGGGGACAATTAAAGGCCAAAATGTTCCATGTTGTCCCAAGATACCAAAATATAACCAGTTAGAGTTAATGACGTCTCATTGGAGATGAGACTGAATTGATGTGATGACATTAGTCTGATTCCTCCTCTTCACCAGCTTCAGTGAGTTTTGCTGTGTGATGATGGTTGAAGCTGTTGGACCTTTATTTTGAAAGGGTTCCTGTGTGGCTCAGACAGCGATGCTCTAGCATTGCTCTGTCTTTAATGGCTAAGTTAGTATTTGAACACATTTTACACAATGTTGGCACTTTTGACAAAGGTTGATGTAGTTAGTAAATCAGATGCTACTTGTCCTTTTGTTGCTGTAGATCTAGTGAAACTAGATCTTGTCTCCTTCTCTTCACATATTGTTCATCTTGGCAGTCATCAAATAAACAGGTATTTTTGTATTTTTATGTTTTAAATGTTTTTAACATAGATATGTATTTTAAAAAGACAAATGTAATAATGTCCTGCTATCAGGTTCCAGGTGTTTCTCAGCAAACGTCAGCATGTGGACATAAAGAGATTAAATCTAATCTATTAAATATCTCATCATGTTGCTTTTAATTAAATTCAGTTTGCTGAGCGTCTGCAGGTGAAGATAAAGACGAGTTATGTTGTGGTCATTTGGACTAAATCCATAAAGTCTCAAACCAGCCTGGACACAATTTGTCAGATCAGACCAAGACGGAGCCAAAGACGGAAAAACCAGTTTGAGACAATCTGGATCCCTGGTAAAAAGGCTGGTTCTGGTTCTGGTTCTGTCTGTTCTGGTTCTGGTTCTGGTTCTGTTTGTTCTGGTTCTGGTTCTGGTTCTGGTTCTGGTCTGGTTCTAGTTCTGTTCTGGTTCTGTTCTGGTTCTGGTTCTGGTTCTAGTTCTGGTTCTGGTTCTGTTCTGGTTCTGGTTCTGTTTCTGGTTCTAGTTTTGGTTCTGGTTCTCTTCTGGTTCTGTTATGGTTCTGGTTCTGTTCTGGTTCTGGTTCTGTTCTGGTTCTGGTTCTGTTCTGGTTCAGGTTCTGGTTCTGGTTCTGGTTCTGGTTCTGTTCTGGTTCTGGTTCTGGTTCTAGTTCTGGTTCTGGTTCTGGTTCTGGTTCTGGTTCTGGTTCTGTTCTGGTTCTGGTACTGGTTCTGGTTCTGTTCTGGTTCTGTTCTGGTTCTGGTTCTGGTTCTCTTCTGGTTCTGTTCTGGTTCTGTTCTTGTTCTTGTTCTGGTTCTGTTCTGGTTCTGGTTCTGGTTCTCTTCTGGTTCTGTTCTGGTTCTGGTTCTGTTCTTGTTCTGGTTCTGTTCTGGTTCTGTTCTGGTTCTGGTTCTGGTTCTGGTTCTGTTCTGGTTCTGGTTCTCTTCTGGTTCTGTTCTGGTTCTGGTTCTGTTCTTGTTCTGGTTCTGTTCTGGTTCTGGTTCTGGTTCTGGTTCTTTTCTGGTTCTGGTTCTGGTTCTGTTCTGGTTCTGTTCTGGTTCTGGTTCTGTTCTGGTTCTGTTCTGGTTCTGGTTCTGTTCTGGTTCTGTTCTGGTTCTGGTTCTGGTTCTACTGGAGATAATGGTCCAGAGGAACTTTAGATCCAATCAGGAACATTATGGGTCACCCTGACCATCCTCTTCATCAGACGGCCTTAGAGAAACAGTGTCTTCAGTCAGAGGCTCCTTGAAATGTGCTGCGACACAGACGGCTACAGGAGACTTTTCCTGCCCACAACCATCACCACCTACAATAAGTCTTTGAAGAGCCTTGAATAAAATGTGTTACATTTAATTTCCATTGGGATCAATATGTTTGAATTTGAATCAAGTGTTAAAGTCGTCATGATTGTAGCTCCTTATTCTCACTTTGATACTTTTTATCTTTGTGTTTATATTCTTGTTCAAACTGAAGCTGCTGCTCTGACAGCTGCGTTTCTTCACCATGGTATGATGAGCTATACTTTCATTAAACTATCAGTTTTTATGTCCCTGTTTCTTTAAAGGGCTCAAAGTAAAGACTGATCCCTTCGACCCAAACAATGGAGTCCAGGACTTGAATCTTTGTAAAAATCTTTGCTCATCAGTTTAAAATCCCACATCAGATCCTTGCGATGTAATTTCTTCCCACTGAACTCGTAGTATTTCCTGTCTGTGTCCTCAGTTTCCCAGCATGCCCTGCTGGAGCGGTGGAGGTCAATGAGGGGGCGGAGTCTGTCCTCCTGAGCCGCCGATACTCTGATCATTGGGCTGAAGAGCCGAACTGATGTGGAGCCGCAGCGACGTCACTCCTAAATCTGTCCAGGAGAGAAGACAGAACCAGAACCAGAACTTTACAGGCCGGACCTCCATGAACCTCTGGACACCAGAACCTTCAGCCTGACTCTGAGGAAACCTCACCTGTCTGACAGTGGAAACTACACCTGCATCGTCTACGACGGGAGAGAAGAACTGGAGCTGCAACGAGTCGCCTGGAGGTCAAAGGTCAGGCTGACACCAGATTCTAGAGCTGCATGTTCGGATTGAATCTGTTGCAGTGAGAAAACTGGTGATGATGGTTGTTGGTCTCTGTAACCATGGAGACCAGCAGCAGCAGAGTGAATGAGTGAAACCATGGATGGATGAATGAGACCCAGGACTCAGAGTGAATCTATCAGCTGCTCTGTTTGCAGTAGAAACTTGATGTCCATGAAGTTATTTTACAACAATTGTGGATAATTTAGTGGAGTTGGATCAGGTGGTTCTATAAGGAGCATTTTATTAGACTATGTAATCATACAGATGAACATCTTTAATGTTTCCTCTCTGCTTCTCCTGCTGGTTTTAAACAGAACATGTTTCCTCTGACCTG